>CM052220.1:7323187-7780825 GCA_028454225.1 Lasioglossum leucozonium | reverse complement strand
TGATAGTGGGAGAACCAGTACTGATAGTGGGAGAACCAGTACTGATAATGGGAGAATTGCTGCACTGCCTGTGGGAGACCGAGATCTGGTGGTGGGAGAACCAGTACTGTTAGTGGGGGAATCGCTGCACTGCTTGTGGAAGAACCAGAACTGATAGTGGCGGTATCGCTACAGTGCTTGTGGGGGAACTAGTACTGATAGTGGGCGAACCAGTACTGTTACTGGGGGAATCTCTGCACTGCTTGTGTGAGAACCAGTGCTGAGCCTGATTTAATCGTCAGACTAAATGATGGTGTAGCAACCTGAATCCTCGGAATGAAATTGTAAAGGTTTAACGAACTCTGAGAAAGTATTAAGATGATTCTATTTCTCCCATGAACGTTCGCGTTTCACCACAGTGGAATGGCACCGTGGCGGCTCATCGTTTTCAAATGCTACCCGTAAAAGCTTGAGAAAAGCTTTCAGTTATCCGACGCTTCATACTCGAATGTGTAGCGCTTCTCCATCATATTTTTTCAATGAACGCGCCATGCGGAGGAACAGACGGAGATAGGAAAACGAAAAGAAAAAGAGAGAGAGAGAGAGAGTGGGTAAGAGGAGGAGTTCACCAGAAATACCGAGACACGGTAGCAAAATTGGTTACACCAACAGAAAATTCGGTGACATTTGATGCCGCGGCTAAAGCGAATTCCCAGTGTCTCTCTTGGGAGCTCGGGTTCCGGCGGAAGTCCCTCTCGGCTTGTGAAATGAGAAAGCCACCCAGTCCCCTGCAGCGATGCAGTCGATATCCGCCATCCATCAGCCTCGAGACACCAAAAACAACGACTATTGGGTTTCGCGCTACTGCACATAACAACCAATCACCCGCAAAACAATCGGTTGTATACCGTACATCCTACAATTGATCGATATGCCGAACAATAAAGTAATTAATAAAAATCCACTCTCTCCGCCGCGCAGGCCGATCTCCTCTGAAACGACTCGCGAGAGCTCTTCCAGCTTTCGTCCTAGGCTCGTGAAATTTTACTCGTTAGGCGGCGAGAGCCTATACGTTTACACGTAAATTCTCACCTCCGATCCCCGATTTATGAACCCGGGAATTAGATGGTCGCGCGCCTATTACCCTGATTAATCACTCTGCCGGGACGTCTCGCAAATGACTGACATTTGTTACAGAAAAATATGTGTCCGCCTGTGATTTATAGTTTCAGCGAGCAGGATCTATGCAAAATGTGAAATAACATTTAGCGTTAGTTATTTTTAAATAAACGATATTTATGTTTTGACGTGTAATATCAGTGTTATGATAAAAACATTATAGAAATATTATAATAGTGTAAATTACTGGAATCGGGCAACACCCTGAGGTTATGTCGTTAACATTTTTGTAAAATTTCGAGAAAATTTTATTAATACTAAAAATATGTATGCTGTTTGCATTTCATTCAGCCGAGTTGCGCTCGGTTATTATTACGTTGCAACGTATTAATACAGCATACTAAATTATGGAAATTAGAATTAGGTAGTATCGTGAGGTTTTAACGAATGATTCTGTTGAAATTATTCGGTGAATATTGTTGGCAAAAATGTGAAAATTATACAAATTTTGTCCAACCTATTGAAATACGTGTAATATTTATTGGAGATAATCTTTAGTGAAAAATGAACTAAGAATAATATTATACGAATACATCTTCCTATTATAATTGCTTTGTGCTGTCTGTTAACACTATTAGATTATGATCTATTTGAACGATCAATATTGAATCCGACTGTTTTGTTAATTGTATGGATTAAGCTGTTCGATGAAACAATTAACTATAAAATTATGAACTTTAGAGTTTACGTATTACCGATTGAAACACACGCAGCCGTTTAGACGACTAATTTTCATTTAGCTGGCAGCATGTTGACGGATGTTGATTAATTGATTACAGGAAACATAAATGTTTGATTACAGTAATATTGTAAATGTAGCTATTGAAAAATCAATACAAATCATTATCCCGTGCTGGTTTGATTGTTGAAATGGATTTAGAACCACTGATATACGATTAATACTATGCAAATAAATTGTGAATTATAATCACCACTTTAATCGATCCCGAATATAGTAAAAGTTTCTGGCTGTTTAATAATACCTATTAATTGTTTCGTTATTATTTTATACATATGTCATTTGGCAATTTTACTCATTACAATTATACCTTATAATATCATGCTTATCTTTTAATTATACGTAACGATTTCTATTAAAGACTGACAACATTATTTGTTTTCCTATTTTACCATAATGAAAATTGATCTTAAATGTTGTAGAAATAACTTCATTAGAGACTACTTGAGTTAATTTGTTATTATTTCTGTGCATATATTTCTGGAAATGTAATTTTCAAGATTTATTTTTTCGAAAATTTCTTGAACTTTTATATTTTACACGTTTCTCTCGTAGCAATGTTAATCTTTCTATTGTAAAAGAAAGAATATCATAAGAAGGAGAGTATTAATAAATTTTTGGAATATTTTAAATTTCTCAAAAAATGAATTTCTTGAATATTTCTTACTATTGGCCAAAAAAAAAAAACAATATGACAAGGAGTATTACTATATTTTCGAAATTTCTCAAAAATGAATTTCTTGAACTTCCAATTAACAATATCAATACCATTGAGAAAAAAAACATCCTAAAAAAGTGTATCGATAAATTTTTGGAAATTTTCTAATTTCTCATAAAAGAATTTGTTGAACAGTTTATGTTAGATTTAATTAATTTCCGGAGACGACGACGAAAACTTTACCGTCCAGTTGATATTGTTATCTCGTTCTTCCGATTAACAAATAAATGTCCCGATGCACGCTACGCGAATGACCTATTTATTCCCGAGTTTTCTCGTTATGTTAAAGTTTGATGCGGATCTAATTATAGAAGGAGAGAGAGTCGTTACCAAGATTTCTGCTTATTAGTGTTTGCCTTCGTTAGTCTCGATAAACAAGCAACGTCGCGTAGCATTGTTCTAAGGTACGCGGCAGTGCAAAAGTTTTGCACGGCGGCTCTGCCGATTTTCCGTAAGAAAATTAGTTGTAAGCTGGCGGAAGATAAGTTTCTCTTTATTACCGTAATTCTTGCCTAATTTAACATCCGGTATTATAACGGTAATTAGGAAGTCGTTCGAAAGAGGTCGAACGAAACCAACTGATCGATGTCTCCGGTAGGATCACTTCAAATTTATTATACTTAACATTGACTCCCACCAATATTCGGATATTCTGAAAAAGACGACAACTTCTTCAATATTGGACCGTACGACTTGGATTTTCACGAGGAGATAATTTTTTATAAAAATTGCAGTGTGGGATTATATTGAAAATTTAGAAAACACGTTTCGCAGATCTGTATCAATTAAAGATATTCTGAAAATTTAGGTACAAACCTTTAAATATGGTAAAAAATTGCAGTTTTAAACTGCAATTAATCTAAGGATTCATATATCTTTCAATGCCTGTCTTTTCCCGCATCGACTGATCTGGATGAAACTTTCACAATGCATATGATTGACACAGATCTACAAAACATATTTTTAAAATTTTCAATATAGACCCACATAAAACAGTTATAATAATTCCGACCAATTGGAATTTATGAAAAAATTTCTTTCCATGTCATGTAGTAAACTAATTGGCCTAACTTCTCGAAAAAGTTCAAGTTATATGGACGAATATCAAAAAAGTTATCGTTTTTTTCATTAATTTTTTTATTAATGTATTAACGATACACCAACCTGGCGATTATTTGATAATTTTTAAAAGTCCATGTGCTAAATAATTTTTAATGGAACAACAATTTTAATCGTGGACCAACAAGTCCCGGTGACGTCATCTAATCGTTTCGTTAGGAATTATAATGCAAAAAAAGATTTTTTGGCTCGACACTGTTATTAAAAATCGTATTAACAGCGCAGATACAATTGTTTAAACACTGCATTTTCCAAAAAAAACGTTACGGGAATACAACCGAACGCAAAGCTTGCGACCTCCACTTTTGTACAGTCTATTGTTTTTTTTATCGATTTTGTTTCTACCTGATACAAATGGTAGGACACCGAAAACTTGTTTTTTCTCGAACATGCTACAAATTGAAATATCTGTAAAAACATTAAAAAATTCCTGTGGTACTTTTTGGTACTAGCGATATTTCCGTATGTTTCCGTTCCTCGTGCTTTGTGTGCCGCAGTTCGTATACCGCCGCGCCGTTGTGTATGTGTGTGTGTGTGCGTTCATTTTACGAGAATGTTATACATATATACAGGATATTGAGAGAAGTTTTTAGCAAACCTCAAATGCATGTTGCACTCGTCAATCCAAACAAAAGAGATTTAATAAGCCCGGATACAAAATTCATTGGATTTTCCGAATGTTTACAACTGCGGATTTGCAAAAAACAAAACACTGTCTCCATCACATTTCTATCCGAAACTTATCAAATGAATTATTATATCTAACAAATAGACGAATTTACATGTGTTTGCATCAAACCGAATTAAACAAAATTATTAGTGAAATTGCATGTGCAGTTAATAATAATCACCTTAATCCACCTTGTCTCTGTTTGTCGTTATCATTAGGTAATGAACCTAATACTCATACATGTGAATTGTCATAAATATTTGCTTATCAATTATTACGGAACATTCAAGTTCAATCATTTTTTACATAATGTTTATTGCAACTGATATCGTGTTAGGTTAGCCGAAATTTTCACTGATTACTCGGTAAATTATTTCTATTTCATGATATTAACTATGCATCGAAAACACCAATATCCATAGTTTATGTAATAACAATTTTCGAATTCGTGACATTACAGAAAGCTAACTAAAATTCTGACAAACGAACGAGTACCGATATTTTCGAAAAAGTC
The DNA here is from genome assembly GCA_028454225.1 of Lasioglossum leucozonium. Lineage (NCBI taxonomy): Eukaryota > Metazoa > Arthropoda > Insecta > Hymenoptera > Halictidae > Lasioglossum > Lasioglossum leucozonium. The sequence goes on along the minus strand of CM052220.1, from coordinate 7,775,907 downwards.
GGAGATCTGTTCGAATAATTTTTGAACCCGCTGTAGTACTATGTAACAATGTATAGAAAATAAAATAAATAAAGTTAAAGCGAAAACTAGAAGCAGATGCTTTCAGACTTTTTTTATTTTCGAAAACGGCGCAATTGCAAACGAGTAAAGTATTATGGAATTAGCAGAGCAGCAATGTTGTGAAGTGCATGTAATAAAGTTTATGGCCATCTCGCAGCGGATCCTTTAGCTCGAAATAATAAGCATTTTACAGGCCGTAACATATTCATGTTGAAAATGCATAAACATCGTTGTAATTTATGATTTTAGCCTGGTCCATCCCTTCTGCTGGATGCTGGTAACTATTGTTTCAAAAAATGTATTTTATGAATCGTAAATGTCCGATTTAACTGTGCTATCTTTTCAACTGAAATTGCGGGGAGACAATTCGCGAAACTTCCAAGCGATCTTCATTTGCTTCTTGCTCGTCATAAATCATCGATGTAATTTTTAGTCTGCAATCTGTTGATAAATATATTTTACCAAAAATGCCATATACGATTTAGAAATTGATTGAATTGACTAGACAGTATTTTGTGAACACAATATAGTAATACAATAATAATTACTAATAATATCGTCATATTGTATAGAAACATTACATGGAAAGCAACAGAAATTTAAGATTCTGCAAATTCGAAAAATCCATGTAGTTTTTAAATAAAACAGAATTTATAATTTCCTTAAATGTTCTCAGCACTCAACCTATTAAGCACTAAACACGATTAAAATATTTTAGCTTATAAAAACGACAAGGCTCTATTTACTTAGATTTTGTGCAATTTTTATTTCAATATTGGATAAAAAAATCTATCAAATAAATTTCCATGTAACTTTATAATTTCAATAATTGTAAAATTAAAGATCATTAACCCTTAGCACTCGAGTGGCGACACGGAGTCGCCGCTAAAAATTGCTGTACCATTATTGAAAATATTGTTTACATTATTAAATAAATTGGCATCTAATCCATTACTAAACATTTAAGTATGTTATGAGGTATTATATCAGTTTCATATCCGTAAAATGAAGAAAAAAATATACATAGAATGGAATTATTCTAGGTTGGAAGAAATGTTTAATTTTTAAGTTAAAATAGCTTCGAGTGCGAAGGGTTAATAAATTACAGCTGAATATTTATACATTCGTCAAATGTTTGAAAAATCGAATTGTAGACTTGCTGAAAATTTTTAATCGAGAAAAACGATGTTGCACGTACAACCAATAGAATTTTCACAATGATCTTTTCACTAAGAAATGACGGACGGCTGAATTACTTCGGCGCGTGTCACGAAACAAGTATCGCGTCGAAAGGTTAATTGCATTGGAGCTTTATCGTGTGCATGAATTTTCAATGGGGGATGATATCTTTTCTTGATGAAAATGCGCCGGGGAAAAATAGCGACGAAGAAACGTACGACGGAAGTCGCATGAATTAAACAAGTTGTGCAACATTTACTACGATTTCACTTGCTGATCCTCTTTCGGAAGTAATTAATTATCGATATAACTGGGAGGACAGAATGGAGCTGCTTCCGTCGGTAACGGGACGACGTAATTCGAAGAAAATCGGTTTATCAGGTCACAGCCGTGCTACAGAACGAGAAGCTGCACGGGCATTATTCGCGAGTGCATCGTAAAAGCTTAACGCAAAAGGGAGAAGTAGTTTCGCGTCCTGTCCTCCGTCTCTAATTTCTTCGTTAAGCGCCTCGTCTTCCAGCCCTCGGCGTAAACAAAAGCCGAAAGTCAGTCGAGAGGCTGCATCGGACGGCGGGACGCGACGACTGCGAAACGCGTGCACCATCCCGATGGAAGTTAACCGATTTATTTTTAATCTATTTCCGGCTCGTTTAAAATCTGATTAGATGCCGTCAACAGAAAATAATCAACGCGCACCGACACAAAGAGCGAGCCCGCCCCGCGTCTCGCCGTTTTTCTGGAAATTCTGTTAGTTTCGTCTACAGCATAGCAAACACGTATTTACCAGCGCGCTCTCTCGGATGTTCGATCGACAACCTTCCGATTGATTGGCGTTATTACAGAAAAGTTCCGTGCAGTAAAAATTCATTTTCTCACGGATATCGCAAAGTATTTTTCTCTTGCCGTGGCGGAACTACAATATCGAAAGACACCCCCGTGATCGGAGGGGGCCGAAAATTTTTGCATTTATTATCCCGTAATTTTACTAAAATTATCCCGAATTTCAATTACATTGAAAGTACACTGACAAAAAAAAATATACTTTTCGCGTTTGTTGAAGTTTTACAATTTTCCGACCTGAAAAGCGGCAAAAATCTCAACCCTATAAAAATATCGAAAGAAAAATGGGGCCCAAAATTATATTTTGAGGGGAGACCAAATTTTAGAATTTATCTTGTAATTTTTACTAAAATTATCCCTAATTTCAAAATTAAATTAAACGTACACTGACAAAAAACAAACATACTTTTCCCGTTTGTTGATCTTTTACACGAAAAATCTCATCCTCTAAAAATATCGAAAGAAAAAAGAGGGCTCAAAATTATATTTTAAAATTTGTAGTTCCGCCGCTGCTCTCTTACATCGACTTAATGCAACACGTATCTTCTTCACAAAGAATATTCAAAATGCAGCTGCAGATATTTATACATTTTATGAACATATAATTATAATGTCAAAAATAGGGGATGTACAAAACTATGAAGACAAACGAATTTACAAAAGTATAAGGACAAACGTATTTCGAACGGGTCACGAATAACTCGGGCATAACATACGGAGTGTAAGGTAACGAAAAAATTTATTCGATTGTGTTCGCGCGAAAAATTGTGATGATAATTTTAAAAAAATTCCTTGACGTATCATATTCGAAACCTAAAAATTTTCGGTGAACGTCTTTCGCGGCTTCGGATGATCGAGGCGCGTGTCGTCGAGTCGACAGCGACGACACGGCGACGTCCGCGCGACAGTTCAACTGTCATTTGGCAAATACTTGACACGAGGTGTCAAACTCGTGTCTAATCGGACGTCGCATTCGGTAGGGTGAACTTCCTTCCCAGCAGGCGGCGAGCGTATCGATCATCTGTTTGGCTGATGATCGATCGCGCGTGCAGACCAAGTATATCCGCGGCGCGGCGGCGGCGTCGATGTATTTTGTCGTTCGAACAAATATCTTGCCACTCGATCCGGCGCGAACTTCGTGATCGATCGGACAATCAATTTGGCAACCGTAGATTCCAATCTGTTACCGTCCGATAAGAAACTAGACGAGCGAGCACCCGCGAGAAACAACCGGTTTCGTTTAATCGCCGGAAAGACGTATCGGTCGACATCAAAGAGCTGGCAACTTTCATAGACACCGAGCCATGTCACACGCGATATTTCTACGCCTCTGTCACTCGACAATAGTCGTTATGCAGTGACTGTACAATTTTTCACAGGATAATTTGAACGACGAATTTCTCTGAAACATTTTTTCTGCGTTAACCACAAAGGCTACACGAATGTTCCTTGTGTCTTCCACATATAAATATATTTACAATATTATAAACATTAACCTTCTCTCTGTGCACTGCTATTTTCACGTTAAACTTGTTTATGACTCCACATATTTTTGGAGAAAAATTTAAAGGAAAAATTTGTGATATTTTATTGATTTGTAAAAGATCAATATATAAGACTTTAAAATTATTGAACATGTCGTAGATAGCACTCCTAGAAAATCTTTGAAAATTTCTATTTCTATTTCTACGCCTCTGTCACTCGACAATAGTCGTTTATGCAGTGACTGTACAATTTTTCAGAAGATTAATTTTAATGACGAATTTCTCTGAAACATTTTTTCTGCGTTAACCACAAAGGCTACACAAATGTTCAAGTCTCTAGATTCTTCCACATATATTTTTTACAATATTATAAATATTTAACCTTCTCTCTGTGCACTGCTATTCTAATGTTAAACTTGTACAGGACTCCACGCACTTCTGCAGCAAAGTTTAAAGGAAAAATTTGTGAAATTTTATTGATTTTTGAAAGATAAATAGCACTCCTAAAATATCTTTGGAAATTCTCCATTCGTCAACTTTTTACTTCTATTTTTATCAACTGGGGTGCGTTTGCAATTTAATTGAAAAATACAAGGTGCGAGACACAATCTAACTACACTAGACAGTGAATTTTGTTCCTCCAGAAACCGTCGGCAAAAGATAGAATGCATATTTTATTTTGGAACAATAATAATTATTTCGCGTTCGTCATAGTACTTTTGATTTTTGAAATTTTTTCTGCTTCAGCCGCAGGAGCCATACGAATGTTTCTTGTCGATAGAACGATTCTATAGACTCTTTGAAATGCAACGATATTTTTTTTACATCATCACGAGCCCTTAAATATGTTTAAACAATTTTTAAAGTGAGCGCAACGCTTTTGAGGTTTGTTGTCGAGCAGTTTTCTATTTAATTCATTTTAACTCCTGTATGTATCGCTCTTTTTGTCCAGAAAAAATTCTTAGTTACTTGAACAGTGTGACGAAATAGCTATAAAATTTCAAAAGGATTATATCACAGTTGTGATGTAAATTTTCGAAAATTCTTTCCAAATAATCAAGTTTAGTCACGGAACGCACTGATCAATATTATAGATCCTCGCCATCGGAAAGCGTTCTTCCAGCAACTTCCTCATTACACGCGTTTTATACGCTATACGTAGCAAATGTTCGTAATGTTCATTAGGCAAATAGAGTTACGGTTGGGTAGCGAACGCGTATCCCTTACGTTTTAATCATAGTTCAGTGACGCAAAACATCCGGCCGCAGCGTCGCAACCAGGGAACCGCCATGTTACGAGTAATGTCGTTATTTCGTCCTTGTTATTCGGCAGAGCAAGGAAACTTTCGTCCGACGTCGCAGAAGTCGAAGAATAAAATGTGCATTATAAGAACCACAGGAGAATCGGTTTCGTAGAACGCGTGGTCTCTGTCTATTCCAGCTTGCGATTTTTTACACGCGTTCATAAGCGTATGTAACATTCTGTAATATTCATATTAAGAACATCAACACGTTGGTAATTACTAGACTGTGAATGTTTATGCAATTTTCAATTTTTCTATGCTAATTTTAATAAAGTGGGATCGTGTGGACTTACTTTCCGTGGTAGTAGTGTTCGTGGATCTGAAATAAATAAAAATGTTACTAAATTCTGTGGGATATTATGTTTTAGCAATTTTTAAAAATTTTCAGAAGCTATGAATGCATGAAGATCTGCAATCTGGTAATTGTCAATTTTTCTATGCTAATTTTAAGAAAGTGGGATCGTGTGGAGTGAAACTAATATAAACTAATTGTAGGTTCCTCTCTAAGTCATACTGCAACATAATTACATACCGTATAATTTGTATTGTACATAAACCTTATATGGTTTATAGCAATAAATAAATAATAATAACTTGTCGAAAATTTTCAAAAGCCATAAAATGCATGAAGATTCGCACTCTAGTAATTAATAATACATTTAAAGTTTCAACAGTTCCGAATGCACAAACGAATCATTATAAAAGTGACCAAAGAATGGACTTTCACAATTTTGGAAAGACTGATTAATGTTGAATGTACTTTTTAGTATCGAAAGTTTAACCAATTTTTGTAAAATTAATTGTTTTAGGTTTATAATAATTTTGATATTTAGTATAAGGCTGCTTGAAATAATCGTGCCGACTAAATTAGGATTAAGCAATGGTTAGGACAAGTTTGAAATCTATCTTGGTCGATCTCATCTTACAATTAGTCTTTCTTTTTTTTTAATTTCTATCTAATCTTTGGTACCTTTCGATCAATCTTATCTCTTAATTTAATCTTCTTCGGCCGAATCCCTGCTTCTCCATTCTATCTCCTCCCTCTTCTCCTCCTTTCTTCATCTGTTATCTCCGTCGCAATTTGTCACTTTAATTAGCACAATCATCTCAACTTTCCCTGGTTTATCACGCCTTTTTATGCATCTCTAACAAAAACAGAAAAGGCTAAATGTGAAACTGTAATAAAAAATATCATAATATTCATTTGGATGCTGATCTATGCAGATTAATTACTATACAGAGCTCTCTTTATGCAAAGAAAATTTGTTTTTCCTTAAATGATTTCGGTGAGCTGAAACCAATACATGTTCTTAAATTTTTATAATCTGTCGAATATTTAAATTGCACCGATTAATTTTTGCGATTATTCATTCATTCTGTAGACAAACGACGATTTATGGGCACCTCCCGACATTTTATTATTATTGTAACGCTACTCCGAACCAAATGCTAAGGTATCAAAATATGACAGCTTTATAAATTATTAATTAGAGTAATGGAAGTAGTATAATTTCTCATTTTAGCATGTATTTAGAGTAGAAATGTAAAGCACTCGAATTTGAAAAAAATTTGTTTTTCTACAAATAATTTCAGTGAGCTGAAACTAATGCATATTCTTAGATTCTTCTAAAATCTGTCTAACATTTAAATTGCACCAATTAATTTTTATCTAATTATTATGTTAATACAAGTTCATTCTACGCCATAGAGAAGCAATAAATAACAAAAATCGACCAGCATGTGGCAATCACAGAACGACAAATCGATAAATTGGGAAGCAAAGGAATAGAGAAATAAATAACCATAGAATAGCAACACGCTAGAGCCCGAGCTTCCGCCAACAGTATTTTTCGCTTCTCATTTGTACGCGCGCGCGCTAGCTCTAAATTCGCGCGTAAACAGCAACGAAATGGTGATTGGTGGAAAAAAAGGCGTTGATAAAAGTAATTTTAAGGAAGTAGTCGATCCTCCATCCGGATGAAGCCTCGGGAAAAGATAATATATTGGAGGGGAATTGCAGTGGACAGAATCAGTCCTTCGCAATTTGCTTCGAGGCATTCGGCCGGACTCCCGCTGATAGAGAACCTTCTGACAACCAATTATCTATCCAAGACGCTCGCGAACGTGTAAAAACGGGATGCATACTACGCTGTCTGGATAATACGATGAGCAAGGTTTGATTAATAAAAGTCGAACAGAGCGATGGGCTACATCTACGGATAGATTGCGCCGCGAGTGATAGTTTATCAAAGCCCGAGCTGCCTCCGAACGTATCTATCAGCCGAAAATGTAATTTTAATATCGGCTGCACTATTTCCCTCGCCTTCTTTTCGCTCAAGGATAAATCACGCGATCTCTACAATTAAATTGCCAATTGTTAACGCAAATCGCCATTTCATAGAGCCACTTTACAACAATCTGACCAACGGAAAAATACTATTAATTAATATACACCGTCGCAAGGGTATACAAACCTCGGAATTTTAAGGAAAATCGAATCTTTCTCCCCTTTTCAATTTTTCAATGTAAAATTCGTATTTCTTTAAAAAATTCTACGCTACAGATGACACTTACCGGTTCTAAAATAACGAAAAAATTTTCATCTCGAACGCTTTAAATGTTAGTCGTTTGATGTCTCTGTCAATCTGTAATATTTTTCGCCGAGAAGAATGGAGAATTGAGTTAAGGGTTCGGTGGTGAATTCGTGCCTCTGATTGAATGTTTCATTTATTAATTTAGCTCGAAAAACAATTCCCGAAAACATTTTCAAATAAGCTGGTGTACGTCCTTGAAGCAGGGAAAATCTGGCAGCTGCTGTCAAACAATTCAAACAAGAATCACTGGTAGCGATTCGCGTGCGTTCATGGTGGGTGGGGTGGGGGGTGGACGCATGATGGTGGTGGTGATGTGTACAGGTTTATCAATGCAATCGCATTCAAAATCGAACAATAATACGGCGAAGATTAACCGGCGGAATTGCCTAAACAAGCAAAAGCAACCGGTACGGCAAATACCTGAAAATTGCTGCAGCAAAGCGCTTAATTAACGCAGAAGTCCTATGCGGGGCCACGGGGAAGCCTAATTTCGCAGTTATTCCTGCCGTAGACAGAGAGGACTAACATAACACGGTCCTCATTCGCATTCAAGGTCCTCGTTACATGCGTAAAGCTATTTCCAACGACGTACAATCCAGACGATGTGCTCGCAATTAGCAATGGCACGTCGAGTTTCGCTATTGAGCCCTATGCGCCTCGGTCATCACGATAATTATAATTAACACATAGCGATAACTGCGCCCGGCTACAGCCTAAGATACGCGGTCTAATTCCTTTGAGTTTCCCTTCCCCGTTGAAGAGTACTTCCGGTTAAATGGAGAATACACCGTCGAAACGCGGTTCTTAAGCACGGCCCGCCGTGTATATACGACACGTGAACTTTCTATCGTCGTTCTCTCGTATTGAGTCAACTTTGATTCACAGACCGTTCGAAACGACCGGTGTTATCTCTAATAGGCCAATTATACCGCGCAACGCCGCCTTTGCGGGCAACCCGGCAAACTACGCATTGATTATTGGTCGAAACTGATATTACTCGGAATTTATTCGGAACGGGTAAAAGTATACACCGTCCCGAGAGACGATACGGTAATCGTTGGGAAACAGTGTATCGATAATTGCAGCCGGATTTTAACAAATAATATTACGCTGTTCCGAGAGAACAATGAAAAACCCGGTTTCAGGAACGACACTTTTAAGAGTGACTGACTACTGCGTCTGACCATAGCTAGGTTATTCTACTTGAAATGAATACCTACACGAAACTATTTATTCCTCAAATATTTTACCATGTTCTAACAATTTTTTGTTCATGTAAAATTATTGAATAATGTCACATAAAGAGAATGACTTCCATGCAGAAACATTTGAAATAAATATTCAAATGATTATCAAATTCTAAGGTCTCAAAATATGAGAGCGTTACAAATTATTAATTAGAATAATGGAAGTAGTATAATTTCTCACTTTAGTATGTTATTTGGGGTTGAAACGTGCAACAACTGAATTTGAAAAAGCAATGAAAGTCCACGTTTCATGAACACTACTTTTAAGACTAACTGGCTAGTGCGTCTGACCTTAACTAGGTTATTCTACTTGAAATGAATACCTACACGAGACTATTTGTTTCTCATCTATCCTACCATGTTATTATAGTATCTAATTTATTTGCAATCATTGTGGAACGTTAATAGTATCATTTAAGTTAATAGTATCAAACTGCGTCTGACCATAGCTTGGTTATTCTACTTGAAATTAATGCCTACACGAGACTATTTGTTTCTCATCTATCCTACCATACTATTATTATATTTAATGTATATGCAATCATTGTGGAAGGTTAATAGTATCACGCGAAGATAAGAATTTCAGTATACGAACGTTTCAAATAAATTTTCCGACGAAAAAATAGCGAAAATATCAAATTATTTTCATTGTACTCTATACTGAGTACTTGTTAAAAAATTACATTCAATATAAGGTAGATATTAAGTGTTTATAACAAAGTACGCGATTGTCGCTAATATCAAGTACTATACTGGTTCGTGGGAATGGGATAGAGTTAGAAGAAAGAATTTTTCGGACGTGTCGACGATACAACGAGCATTCAGCTTGGCAAGGTAGCTGATTTAAGCGACCGTAGAGACGAACCCGTTCCTTTTCGTGTCGTAGCCGGTTCTCATACACAATATTAAACATTTTCACGGTGGGATCGCGTCGTTTCGGCAGAACGACTGGTTCGGTTCACAATAAAACAGAGATACCGGCAGGGAAGAAGGGCAAGGAGGGAGGAGAGAATTGGGGATGGGGCGCAGCCGAGCGGATTCCGGCTTTTAGGGCACGACTTTTCCGACTTATTGGCACTGCCTGAATAAATTTAATTCTGCCATTCTCGACGGGCGTCGCTTTTCTATTCTTGCCTGCTTCGCTAAGAATTTCATCTTTGTGTGCCCTTTTCGATACCTGTTTTAAACCGAAGACAATGTACTCGAAAAGACGGGTCCTCTTTTTCTCTTTCTAGTTGCTAATAACTACAATCATTTTCGTTCCCATTCTATCCTCTCACATTTGCCACTCTTCTCTCTCTCTCTTTCTCTCTCTCTCTCTCTCTCTCTCTACACCAGGGAAACACACGCACACAATTTTCCTCTGTTACAGATACGCCATTTTTTCGTGCCGAATTCCGAACAAATAACCATGAATACGAGACGATTTTAATATAAGTACTGAAAGACATTTTTCTTCTACATGAATGAATATTTCAATGTCTGTTTGTATATTGAGACGCGATCATTCGTGAAACACGCTTGGCACCAGATATTGAAAAAGGTAGATATTTTTAATATCCTTTCAGCGAATTATTAAAATTGCGCTGAGAGTTATCGATCCAAAAATTCCGAAATTTTCCGAAATACGATGCAGTCTCAACTTTTAACTACACGCCAGTTCATTCGCAATTCGTGTACGTTGCCAACAATCGAACTATGAGATTTTGCAAAAATTTATTGTTGAAAAACTAGTATGTGCTCGAATTAAATTTTTTAAAATTCCATAGACGGAATTCTAAAATGTTTTGGATCGTCTATTTACTAATTTGCGACAAGATCGCCTGCACCGTGTCATTATAAAAATAGGATCATGAATCATTTTTAGTCTTTAGTGCTTCCAGTGCTAAGAGAATTTCCAGAAAATCATGACAATTATTCTGTACAAAAGAAATGATTTATTCTAATTAAATCGTGATTAATTGATATTGATCTACCATTAATTAATACTTCATGTAGTATCTACTACTATAATACATGCGCTAAATATCAACCTGCTTCCAATTTATCTCCAACAACACCACCATCTACCGTATTGGTCTACCGTTACATAGTTAGTCATCAAGGCTAAAATCCCTCCAAATAATAGGAAATATTTAATGTAACTTTAAGAAACAAATAGGTACAAATGTAAAATCATTCTAAAGATCGATAGAGAAATACCCATTTTTTAAAAATTTTGGAATATTTTCAGATTATTTATACATATTTATCTAATACGAAAAATTTACGTCAATGATCACAGTAAAACATAACTAGCATAATAACATAAACGTCTCTTCACCCGATAACTTTAATACAAAATCAGCAACTTTAAGTTTCTGGAATTGTTTAAAAATCAATTTCACAAACGAATATTCACGGTTATTTGTCAGGTAGAATGTTCATAAATTGTTTCGCAATTCTTTGCTGAGCAGAATAGAAGAAATAATTAATTAAACCGTGCACATCCTCTAACTACCCTTGTGAACAACGTTGACAGACCCGGTTTCAGAAACAATACTTTTACTGGCTAGTGTGTCTGACCATAGCTTGGTTATTCTACTTGAACTGAATAGCGACACACGTACGAGACACCGTGTTCTAACAAGTTTTAGTTTATGTATAGAATAATGTCACACAAAGAAAATGACTTCAAATTTTCAAACAAAAATTTGTGGATATCTCCCGACATTTTATTTTCAGTGTAACGCTACTCTAAATGAATTGAAAATGATTCAAACTAGAATCGGAACGTCGATGATTATTTGGTAATCTGCAAAATTGTTTTTTGATTTCTCAGTAGTAATCGATCGAACCGTACTAAAAACATTGAACATTTGTTATTATCTAAATGAAATGCTATGGTTTTAAAATATGAGAGCGTTATACATTATTAATTAGAGTAATGGAAGAAGTATAATTTCTCATTTTAGTGTGTATTTAGTGTAGAAATGTGAAGCAATCGAATTTGAAAGAGCAATGAAAGTCCATGTGTCAAAAACACTACTTTTAAAAATGACTGGCCAATATGTCTGACCATAGCTTATTCTACTTAAACTAAACACCTACACGAGACTATTCATTTTTCATCCATCTCACCACGATCCAACAATTTTTAGTTTATGTAAAATTATCGAATAATGTCGCACAAAGAGAACGACTTCCATGTGCGAACAAAATTTTCAAATAATCATCAAATGCTTTCGTAATATTTTGCCGAGCACACCCTTGTGAAAGGAGGTTAACCACTTGTAACAGTGGGTTATCTTTGCGTGCGCTATCGAATGGCACGAAGAAAGATCAATTTGGTTTGGCGAATCATTTGATCCCCTTATCCGGCTGTACCCTTTAAGCGGAGCGCGCGCTACTGTGCCCTGTCACCCGTATTCTCGGAATTAAAAGTCGGGCCTGCCGGCGGCATACATCAGAATTTGCGCGAGCGAATGATTTCAGTACGGGCCCCCGTACACGATCGACCGGAGAACCGGTAGGAAGTGCTTTAATGGCGTCGAACGAAAGCGCCTATAATACATATCGAAAGATACATCCGGTATCAGGGCGTCCTCTTTCTCGGCTGCTCCATCACGCTTGCTGCCTCTCCACCTCTATACTCTTGTATATGGGTAGCGCGTGCGTCAAAGTTAACCTTTGTTTCGCGCATGGCTAGCCTTTCGGGTTTATCAGTGTGTAGCAGGTGGTGGCGCTTTATTTATAACGCGGCATCTCTGCCTTCCTTTCCTTTCCTTTCGCGGAGCCACTACCGTGGCCGACCGTGTTAAGCCGTGTGAGCACTCCGTATATCACGCACCCCTTTGTCCGTGTGCGAACGTCCGCGCACGTCCGTGTTCAGGCACGCACAGACACACACCCTCTCTCTCTCTGTCTCTCTCTTTCGCTGCACTTGTATCACGGAACATGTGCACGTGCAAACTACCAGCGATACGTTTCGGGACGAGTCTATATTTTCCATCTATTGGTTGCTTTTCGGTCCAACAAACGTACTCGCTCTCTTTCTCTCTCTTTTTTCCCTCTTTCGCTTTAATCCTCCGTTAAGGGAGAGCTCAATGCATCCCACAGTTGAAAAATCGATTTTTTTCCTCGCGTAAATCGATTCAATAATCCCTCGAAAATATTCTAAGAGCGTTCACTCGGCACAATTAAACGCGGACACTTAAGCTACGTGGCTTCCGCGAAACCAACCGTATCGAGGACTGATACCCGACATGTACACACGGTGAGCAACTCGTAAGTTATCTGTTGCACGAGAAAATGTTTCCAACAAAAGTTGCAAAAGTGCTCTAATTTGTTTTTTATTATTTTGATTTTTTTTATCGAGACACGAGGATCACCTTCGGTTTTTTAAATGGAATGTGTAATATTTTTTCTGAAATTCGGATAAATTACGAAATTCTGCTTAAAAAAATATTATAGAAAGTGGGACTTGAAATGAATGATTTTAAAAATTATTAGAATTATATTAAAAATTGTTAAAAATAAAAGCAAAGTAATAAAAAATAGATTAGAACACTGTATGTCCCCCAAGAAACCATGCAACTCTTGTTCGAAAGATTTCTTCGTACCACAAATAACTTACGAGTTATTTGAGATCGTCACGTTACGAGACTCGCGCCGTAATTATTAATTTTATCATTATTAATTTACCTCGTAATTTTTCAATCCAAGATGCCATGTTCTTCGAATTAGGTCTGGGTTAGGTTTAAGGTATTAATTTCAAGATCTAGTATATTGTGTAACTTCCACTCTCGATACGAGCATCGATTATCGATCATTTTCCACAATCGATTTTTGCTCAAAGTCCCACGCTAATATTCGTTCGCACACAACTGTCAAACAGAAATTGCCTAAACTGTATGATACAGCGGTAATATGGCTAAGTAATGCCATTTTCCACTCGAACGTACGAGTTAATGCACAGACAGTGCACCCGATGCACATGACTGCTTGATTTTCCGATAAACGCGCACTTGATGGATACAACGCGTTTGACTGGAAAACGTTATAAATCGAAAGTTCCCACTTGCCGCGCGATATTCTGACATCGAACGCAAATCCAGTTCCGTTCTGCATATACACCGTGAACAAATTCGAACTCTCTAATCGAATAACGTCCACGAAATAATCACGTATGAGAGCACGTCAAGTAATTTCGTACTGACGCTCGTTTTGCAATTCTTTAAAAAAAAAATGTCTATTTCTGCGGTCAGAGAAGCCTTGTCGATGAGAACATACAAAAACATTTGATATTAACCCTTCGCACTCGGAACTATATTTTAACTTGAAAATTAAACATTTCTTCCAACCTACAATAATTCCAGATATTTTTCTTCATTTTATGGACACGAAATATTGATATAATACCTCATCAAATACTTAAACGTTTAGTAATCGATCAGACACCAATTTATTTAATAATTTAAAGAATATTTTGAATAATGGTAGACAGCAATTTCTAAGGCCTAAAAGTATGCAAATTTTGAGAGTTGAACCTTCGTGCGTGGATTAATATCATGTTGCCTCTGTTAATCCTGATCCGACGGTGCCCGGGTCTACTTCGACCCGGAGCATCAAAATGATCACTTATGCGCTTAATTTTTGACAATCAACGAATACTAATGCGTAGACTGCGAATCTTTTGTGCACTTAGAGGAAAATCGAGTAGATGAAATTGAAAATTTCAGGAAAATTATTAAATAATAACATTCTATTCAGTTTCTATCCTTTGCGATCGACGCGGACAATTTTTATTTTGCTTTAGTCTTCTTTTTATCAGCCTGTACAGTTACAGAAAAGTTTTGCTGTTCGAGGGCTAGGGATCTGTCCTGTTGAACAATACGTCGGTGGAGAAAAAAAGGAAAGGGGTAACGAGAAAATTTTCTAGTCTTCGGGGACGCGTTGTACAGAGGTTACAGGCGGCGTGCGTCGGCAGGTACGAAAGGAGAAGTTGGCAAAGGGACGAGACAGGAACCGTGAATTTCTTATCGGGCGTAGGAGAAACAAATTCAGTTTCGTCCGCGGCATCGTTTCCTGCGATAGTCGATTACATTGGCTACGAGCATTCAAGAGCACGGGTAGCTGCAGCATGGATCGTGGTTTGGATGCAGCATGGCACACATAATCATATTGGCATTCTATTAGGCAGCGTCTTCTCCCTGGCAGCTTCTGCTTCCTCCCTTCCACCTAACACTCTCCCCCCTACCCCGTCACCATCTCTCTCTCTCTCTCATGCGATCCCCTTTCCCAGCCTGTATACCAGACTGCCGTGCAACCCTCTGTGCACACGTCAATCGATAGTACAACGTGATTATAATATCTCGCTCATCCAACGGAAGACTCGAAACCCCCCAAGATCTCGCGAGACTGTCACGCGAACGCCACACCGGCCTACCAAATTTTTTCACCGCCGCGTGCAAAATATTGGGTTGTTCGAAAAGTCATTTCGTTTTTCCTCAAGGGAAAATTAGAGCCAATTTATTACTAATTAGAATAAGTTTTAGAACATTTTGTGATCTTCTGCGATTTTTCAGGCAACTTAAAGATCCCATGCTCGTAGAATTTCTGTTTTTTATTAGCAAAAAATTGAGTTACATGACTTTACTTGAATGAAATTACTTTCCGAACGACCAAATAGCATGACAGAAATTAGCTGACTTTCCACACCGCTCGTAATTTCAAAAAAGTATTTATCACTAGCATTTCTTTCGGTTTTTATAGTTTGAATCCTCTGCAATAGGCAGACAGCAGATTTTATGCATTTACGACAAAAATTAGTTGGTGCCATTTAAAGCGGTAAAAACATGAGAAAAATTCAAAGATACCTGTTATATTATTTTCAACCCCATTAAACGTATTAAAAGAAAGGAAATAAATTTCTATCTCAACTCCAGCTTGTTGCAAATCCCGTAAGAAAATTTTATTTTGCATAGAATATCCGGCTGACTAGCAAGATTTTGTTTCAATTTTGTCCGAAAAATTCAAAAGAATATTATATTATTTTCAACCCATTACACGTATTAAAAGAAAGGAAATAAATTTCTATCTCAACTCCAGCTTATTGCAAATCCCGTAAGAAAATTTTATTTTGCATAAAATATCCGGCTGACTAGCAAGATTTTGTTTCAATTTTGTCCGAAAAATTCCAACACGTTCTCTTTTGCTTGTTTAATACCAGAGTGGAAGCAGACTGTAAAAAAGATTTTCACGTAATTTCTCGTTCCATTTATAGTTTAGTTCGCACAACTTATGCATTTATACGTGCATGCTTGTATTACTCGCTAACGTAACAACTTAAATGAAAAGGACAACACCCTCTCTTTGATACTTGGGCATTGTCGTGGAATCAGCTTCTGTCGAGAGATTAGCGAAAGACTCGTGTTCAACGTGAACACATACACGGCTCACGGAAACATTTAGAAATTCCAATTTCAGAGATTAACAATACAACAATTTATGTTCCGGGGATCTACGAAACGTCATTTCCCGATGACTATGTGTGCAAAAGTATTTTTACATGAAGAAAATAACATTCTGTTTAGTTTCTATTCCTAGCAATCGACGCAGACAATTTTTATTTTGCGTAAAGATCCGCACTCGACATATAATTGTAAATTTTTTCCGAATTTTCTACTGCAAGATCGATTGTTAAAAAATTTCGAAAACTTAGTATTTCTGATTTCATATCGAGTTATACGATTAACCACGTTTATTTTTAATAATTGTGACAAAAATTTGTTGGTACAATTTTAGACATATTTAAAAAATTTAAGATCAACGTATCAGTTTCACTATAATAAATATAGACAGCGGATTTCACGCATCTATGACAAAAACGAGTAGGCGTAACGTAAAACGGTAAAAACATTAGTGGAATTTAAGAATACTGTTATTTCTAACGTATTAAAATTATTCAGAGCGAAAACTGTCTATTTCACTTCAGTTTGTTGCAAATCGGGCACAAAAAATTTTCAATTTTACGAAAAGATCCGCAGTCTATTGATAAAATAATTGCAAGATGAAGTCAATTTTTATCTAGCCTCAGTGTCTCGGATTCGATGCACATATTTTTATTTTACACAAAGATGCGCAGTCTATTGATAAAATAATTGAAAGATGAAGGAAATTTTTATCTAGCCTCAGTGTCTCGGAATCGACGCAGACATTGTTTCATTTTGCACAAATATCCGAAAGAATACATTCGAAATCCCTGAACTTCCGAACGCCAGTCAGTCATCGCGCAGCTTACGTAAACAAGAAATAATTAATACATCATCAGAGGTTAGCCCGGGGAATGGGAGAGAGATCCCATGGAAAGCGTTTAACGGATCATACCCGGGTTTCCCATGCGGAAATTTCTACAAACACGGCCCGCAAGAGATCAAAAGTTCCGCTGATGCTTCTGTCAGATTTCCGGCGAAGTATCGAAAGTGGGGAAAGTGTGCGATGAAGGTAACTCGTCTTTTGTGAATCTGTCAATATTAATCTCTGCGCCGAGCTTCCACTCGCGCCCCTTCAGCCCTGCCCACCCCCTGTTTCCTCTCTGTTAAACCGCCACGTATGAAAACCAACCGAGTTGCACCTATGTTTTCGCGCGCGAGATTCCCTTTCAATCGGCCGCTCTCTCAAACGTTAATGAACGCCTTTAATTTCCGCGATGTGAATCCATCTGAAAATCGTTTACCGAGACCTCGAATTAATTGAGGATCCACGGGAAAGCAATTAAGTCTGATTGATTTTAAATTAACATTATTCGACGGACATCAGCCTCTCTCTACGTTGTTTCGACTCTTCTTGCGAATTGAAAACCGGTCGCGTTTTCGTAGCTGCGCGCTGCCGGATCTGTGTAGATTTCCGATAAAACGTCTGGGCATTTGGTTACTCGCGTAATCGATCACTAGACTGCGGATCTTTGTGCATTCATAGCAACATTGAGTAGATGAAATTCAAAATTGTAGGAAAATTTGGAAAAATCGAAGATGCCAATACATGATTTCTCATCTATTAGTTTTTACTCCCTGCAATCGAAGCAGATAATTTTTGTTGTATAAAAATCCACATAGTCTATTGATCGCACACACTTTAGATCAGAATAACTTTTTTAGAAATGTTCCAAACGACTTCGATTTCTGTATAAGGCTAGTAAATGAGGTCTAACAAACGTTGAAAGAATGAATTTGCTCGGAATTGTGAAAAAAAAATAGTAAAAGTGATTATTACAACGTTTTTATCTGGGTAAATAACGAAAATTGAAAAAATGCGTTTTGTAGACTCGTAAATTTCATCGAAATTGGTTATAAACCAGTTATAAACGATCGAACGTGGTAAAAATTGAAATTTTTCACGATTTTCGGCCCATAACTGTCATTTTTAACGCGTTTGATCGTTACTAAACTAATCCTTCTAGCCTTACAGAGAAATTGAAGTCGTTTGATCCATTTATAAAAAAGTTATTCTCATGTAAAGCGTGTGCGATCAATTACGTGAGTAACTTCAGTAATTGATATCCTTTTATTCAAATTAAATAGTACGCACAACCAACTCCTAACACGATTGTTAAACAACACCTAACCCAGACCTAAAACTTTATCTTTACATTTTCTAAGAAACGCATTACAGTTTTTCTGAAAGTTTGAAACTGGCAATATCATATTTACGATAAACATTCAATAAAAACGTACCATTTGCATAGTGTTGCAAATTTATTTTTACTAGTCCGATGTTAAAAAACTGATTAAACAGTACGAATTAATCGCGAAGAAAAGTTCGGTAATTAGCAATAATTTTATATTAATTATATGAACAAAATTAAGCAGAAAATATAGCCGAAAAATAAAATGGTCTACGCCGCGTGGCTGATTTGCGAACAGATTTCTCTGAAGATTTATACAGGCGTAATAGATTATGAAAATGGGATTGCGGACTGTGAATACATCTCGTGTTCAATTAAATATGGCGGGAAATGGCGGCGAGACAAGGGACGATTATTAACCAGATCATAAATATGGAAAATAGCCTCGCGGAGTCCCTGCTTTTTCATTCAGGGTTCGGTCCACCGCGTCGGTGTGTCCTCGAAAATATAAAAATTTGTCGCATAATTTTTAACACGATCGAGGCAACAGCTGAACGGAGAACGGGGACGAATAGAAGCGACGCGCGAATCGATAATGGTACGGTGCAACTGAAGCGTATAAAAATTGCATTATCCGTTCCTTGACGAACACCTCGTCGGATTTAATAATTTGTCATCGACGATACGAATTTATAATCTCATTGCGCCTCTCGACGCTCCGAACGACTTTACCAACCGAGAAAACGTGTTCGATCGTTTTTAAAAAGGGTGCCCTACCACTTCCGACCAGTCTAAATCGCCGAAAACGCGCGGAGGGGGTATAACCATCGAGAGTTATCAATTTTAGACAATTCGTGGAATAAAATCATTACTTTATATTGTAGGTCAAGCGTTTCAAAATTTTACGTAAATTATTTCCTAATGACACATTATCCGAGGGGACCAAGCAAAAAATCATCATTACGTCATAGTTTAAAATTTTTTCAAACATTTCGAAATTAATAAATATGTTTCGTTATATCGATCGTAAAATGTTAATAATAAATTTCTAGTGTTATTGGCGCTACGGTTCGATCAATTAAAAAACCAATAAACAATTTTGCAGATTATCAAATAATCATCCACGTTTCGATTCACTTTTGAATCATTTTCAAGATGAATTTGTTTGCGTCTGTAAAAGTATGCGTATTACGAAATTAAGAATGACAAATGTTACACTTGATTTTTTGAAATTTGCGAATCACTACTTTTTCAACATCTTGAACAACAATAATCGTCCACGGTGATTACCGAAATTTGTTATTATAATCGAATAATTTGGTTAAACAATCGTAACTTTTGAACCACTGATCTCCGCGGGTTGGAACTTGGATTTTTGGCAAAATTTCTGAGAAATATCCGAAATTTTCGAAAAATGTCCGAGTGTTTTGAAAGGCGCGGGTCCCGAGCTCGTTGCAAAAATATCCGGCTCGACTTTGTTAAAGTTAACGGAAACGGACCAATTTCACTGAGCGTAGCGTTGGCGTCGCGTCGCGATAGAACAGTGAACAAGAGAAGAAGAGGAAATTTATGTAATTAGAACTCACCTATTCGGCCGGAACTGCACGCGCTGCTTCGAAATGTCTGTCACTGGGCTATTCGGAGACGTACTGCACAGCTGACTTGAGACACACAACGTCGAAAGCTGATGGACGTACGATCAGGTTCAACAAACTGCACACACTCGCGTTAGATAACAACCGCGAACTTCGAATTGACACGTATTTAAATAGAGATGTTCACTCTACCGCGGTTCGAACGACACTGATTTTGCGCTAGACTTTTCTGAAGAGTTTAGGGGGAGGGGGGGCGTTATGCATGACTTAGGACGGAGAGGTCGGACGAAAAACAACACAGGAGAGGGACCACTGTGAGACTGGAGTTTATAACAATCACGTGGCAAAACATCGTCTGTCCTTCTTTCCGAAAGTTTCTTAAGGGGGGCACGGGACAATAGAGAGTGATAAACGCAGCGCGTACCTGACGTTTCTCTACCTTTCGTCGGGTAAAAGGATAGACCTTTTCTGCAAAAAATCTGCAAAAAAAAAACCGAAATATGTGATTGCCATAATTTCTAATCTTACAGCGGTCCCTCTCGCGACCTGTTTACTTTCTGACCACGTCGACGTCTCAAAATGTTCGGATATTTTTAAAACTGTTTCGTCCTCTCGCATATGTGAGCAAAATGTCGCTTCAAATGAGCTCAGGAACCGCATCCTCCAAGGAGTTCGAACGTTTTTGGGACACCCTGTAGAATACTGATATTTTTTTAGATAATAATCGCTAATAGACTGCGGATATTTATGCATTAATGAGGAAATTGGTTTGGTGAAGTATAAAACGTTAAAAGGCAAATTTTAAAATATCGTAATGTTGTTTTTAATGTAACAAAGTCATTAAGGGATGAAATCAATTTTTATTTTACTCCTGCTTTCCACGATAAATGCAGAACACTTTAATTTTGCATAAATATCCGCAGTGTACTAACAACACCTATGTTGTATACACGCATCAGCGAAGAATGTTTCAATGTATTTTTTTCACGTATGTTACAAATGGTTTGGCGAATATTCCTGTTCACTCGCCAATTAATTTTAACAGCTCGTGGGCTGAAATGATCGGTATTTTTTAATTAACTTTTATTTATCTCTGATTTATTGAAACAATCCTCGTACATATCGTTTCGTTTATTCCTTCTGTTCTGGTGTTGACGACTGTGTGTGTAATGCAAACTGTTATTACTATTTTGAACACATAGCTAATACGTATTAACAAAAATGGAGTTTGATATAATCGCCAGAAGCTGTTTGCTTTTCTATTGGCCAAGTCCGTGGAATATTTATAAATGTGTTGCTTTTCATCGATTGATGAGACCGTGTTAGTCATTCGGGATTCATATTCAATGTTTTTGTACGTTTAAATTATTTCAAAAAATGTACGGATATGGAATTCTATCTTTCTACGTAAAAACTCCATTTAGCAGAATAGTATATTGGCAACCATAGTTCAGATAACAGCATATTTAATATGTAACGATAATAGTTAACCAATAAGTTAAAATTGAATGCGAAATCTAAGAATATTGAATTTATCATTTGTTTTCGCATTATTATTAAAACACTTTATACAAAAACTCTTAACTCCATAAAATAGAATAGGCAATAAACATTGATGAAAATTTAAGTGATAATGTTTCACCCAATTCTAGACAATTACAACATTCAGTCTAGCTCTCGTAGTTTCCAAAATATTTGATAAAACAACGTAAAAGCAAGTTGAAATTAAATATTACCTATTGTGATTAATATTCCATCTTCGGAGTAAAGATGAACTTTATAATGAACATAGATATCCCGTTCCTTCTAGAAAATTAATTAACGATAAACTAGTTATGTAATGAGCAGAATTGCGAAAGAAATCATTAGACAAGGTGTCAAATACTCCGCACCGAGAACAAACAATTTTTAGGAAAGTTTTCTTCGTCAACTGAAAGATTCCTCGTCGAAGAAATAATATAAAAACACATTAAATGCAAAATAAAAACGTCTACGTCGGTTTCGAAACAGGAGAGTCAAATAAGAATTCGTTTCGACGTTTAATCATTTTTCTGGGTTGAAAATAGTAGTATTCTTAAATTCTTCTATTCTGAGTTCCATCAACTTTTGTCACGAATGCATAAAATCCGCAAGCTATTTTTAAATCGTGCTGCGGAAACGTAGAATAAATCGCAGCGACAGTAAAATTCACGACATGTCCGAACGGCAAGCGCGAACGATCTCTGTCCCAAGAACAATTAATTATCGCAGACGCGTTACGGTGAATTAAAGAGCAACCAATCAGTAAATAGCTCCTGCGCCCTGCTGTACGGATAAATGATTCCGTGAGGGTGTCAAAGTGTGTGCGACGAAAAAAAAAAATGAAGGAAAAAAACGAAGGGCCGAAGAGCACAGGAAATGGATGTTTAGCATGCAAGAAAAGTAAACGCCGCTCATAAAGGACAGGAGGAATCCACAATGAGCCAATAAACGAATAATCCTGCGAGGACAAATGATGGCTCGAGGAAGGGGAAGAGGGATGACGAACGCCCACCACGTCATAAAACGAGAACAGATTATCCCCCTAGCACCCTAATTTTTAATTTTTAGGCCCAACGAAATTCCTGCCTTTTAAATATCTTTCCCTTTTAAGGGTGGCAACCCTAACGACAGGCATGAACATAGTAAATGAAAGATTAAACTAAACGCATCATTGTTTGCAATTTAACTTCAACAATAGATACAGAGGATGCAAGAAATGTGTACTATACATATATAACAATATAACTATATTATTTGCACTATAAATGTTAATAAAAATTCAAGTTGTGTAGTTTTCCTTCGATATAAGTACCTATTTGGCTTGACATATTACTACACGTAGTACTATAATATATTACTATAACAATATTATACATATTGTGCTATAATAAATTGTACAAATATTTATTATATGGACAAAAATGTGATCAAGCAAAATATTGGCAACTTCATCAGTATGACATGAAATTCAATCCTCCCAATATACGTACATACAGGGATTGTTATATCCTGGTAACATAGCTACAATGAAAAATGGGGAACACGGCTGCGGACAGCTTTTGAAACTGAATACATATCCTATCAAATTGCCAAATAGGGATTAAAATATATATAAAGAAATGCTGAGGAAGCACTAAATTCACTTGCAATTCATTCTATAGCAGAAAAATGGAATAATTTTTAATAATGCATTTAGGGTTTCTGAAAATTGTCAAAAATACTAGAATACATAATTTCACAAAATTTAGTACGATTTTTATTCATTTCAGACTCGCGAAGACCACTACCATTGAAAATGAAATTTTACATGATTCAACTTTCTTAAGATTTGCCAACAAAAATTGAAAATTACCTAAACATCCGCAGTCCGGTGATTTTGACAAGATCTTTCATTTTTTTAAATCGATGGTCTTATTTATCATTTTTTTTTTTTGAGGTACTTAACACGATATATGTACGTATGTATAATAAATATATTCCTTGAATTAGAACATTCAATTTTCGTCAAGTTGTAAAAATCAGCGTGTAAACACATTTTTTTTTTTTAATATTAATTAAGTACGTTTAGCTGTGTTCGCACGCGAATAACAGAGTATCCACGTGCGCTGAACTACAAACGGATTCCGCCGAGGCAAGTTCGTAATTGTAATACGTTTTAATTTTAATACATTAGCAAATATTTCGTTTTCTTTTTCTTTAATGTCTCGTTAGACGTTTCAGCGGAACATACATTTTCCAGATAGAAAGACGAAGAGAATTAAGCGGGATATTTTCACGTTTGAAGATGCGCGAGTATCGCTGTAGGATATTTTATTAATTAACTAATGGTCAACCTACCTCTGTACGCCCGCTTACGTATTGTAATACAACGCACGAATTAAGAAAATATTCAGAGCTGGTGAAAGTTTAAAAAGGAGCGACGTACAATAAAAAAAAAATCATCGTATCTGAAATTGTAAAATGAAAATTGGTTATTACATTATAACGTGCGTGGAACAGTTTTCCAATTTCTCTGTTAGCTTATCAAAGAGGTAATATCTCGTAACGAGTGTCCACACAACCATAATTAATGACGAATAAAGAATAAATCCGGTGTCGAATGAAAGACGCAAACTGTGTATACGTATAAAACGTGTGTTCTTGTATAATTAAATAGCTGCTCGATGATGTATTAAAAACTAATTCGATGGGGAATTTTGATTCAGTAATTATGATCGGGAATTCATTCGGATAATCGGATGTTTTAACGTGTTTTATTTACGAACAAGCGGCAATGAACGTTGAAACGCGAAGCGTAAATTCAAGGGGCTTCGTGCCGTGAGGACGCACATTATGCATGTTCATCACGGATATGGGGTTACCCACAGAACTTAATGGTTTCTCGATAATAATAGTTCTCGAGTCATTGTAGCGGTAGTATCTTGAACTTTGGTCCTTTCTCAAAAGCTTTAGAACTGCCCGCATTGAGTTACCAGTAACTTCTGCTTGTCTACCGCAAAAGACAGACACAACTGGAAATCGCTATAATATATTCACTGTCCGAATGTCTCTCTGTCCCTAGTATTACAAGAATCGATTCATACCTTTTCTATATTTCACTTTTACATTTCTTCGACGTCCCAAAATTATAATACTTGCGAATCACAACACGAAAATGTTCTTTAATTTGTTGTATGTGTATTATATAACCTCAGACAGCAGAAAAAGAATTTACGAATTTCGATAATATGTTCAAATGATGAATAATACTAGATCCTTACGAAATGATTAATGCTTAAAAGATTTAATATACTTCTTTACCCAAGTACATATTACTCATTGGTGTAATTATTCATACTCAATATTATGATTTTTTAATATAATCAAATTTAAAAGTTCATTTTTCACAATAGCAATGTAAAGGGTGCATCACCTACTGTTTTTAAAGATGCGTCAAATATGTTACCTTAGCGCTCGGAGCTATTTTAACTTGAAAATTAAACATTTCTTCTCACCTAGAATAATTCCATTCTATATTATTTTCCTTCATTTTATAGATATGAAATTGATATAATACCTCATACAATGCTTGAATGTTTAGTAATCGATAAGATACCAACGTACTTAATACTTTTTAGTGGTGACTCTGAGTTACCACTCGAGTGTTAAGGGTTAAGGACAGAATTGAATGGTTTAATGGGGCTCACACGATGCCATAAATAAATTTGTTTATTTTTTTAAACGGAACCCCTTTGAAATACTCTGACTGTGACCTTGAATTACCTTGAGCAAGTCACCGAATTCCTAACGAAAGAGGCTATCACCTGGGTGTTTAAAAAGATGACTCACCCTGTATATAGTATGTACATATACAAGGTGCGGCTGAATAACATGTACCAGCGGACAGGGGGTGATTCTACAAGTGAATATTAATCGAAAAAAAGGAATAACATTTTTTCGTATGACCCATGGTTCTCGGGAAAATCGCGGTTAACGATCCGTTGGATTCGCGTGCTTTAGTATACGCAGGAAGTAGAATAGGTCGGTCATGATCAGACGCGTCAGAAGTTATTGTAACAAAAAAAAACATATCTATGTCAGCTATGTGATCTATGTCATCACTATCGACATAGTAAAGACCGAAATGACTTGCTTGACATTACATTTTAGAATATATGGATATAGGTTTACACTAATTTCTGCCGCATTGAAATTTAACGAATCCCCGAAAATCTGAGCAAATTCAATCCTGTTATCGAAAGGATATGCTTCGGTTGTTACAGACTTGGATTTCTGTTTCCTGGAATCGATGTCGTCAATTTTTATTTTGCATAAAGGCTCGTAGTAATTAATGCGATATCTGGCAGGCAATCGAATGTGGCTCAAAGCGTATTCATGCGAGCGGATCAGAGAATTTCAATCGACAACTGAATCGTGACTTTAGTTCGATAGTCAGTCGATAAATGTGAAGGCCAGATTCAACAGGGACGACGTTGAATTGAAACGATACTGTTTTCCGCGATCTATCTTTATTCGAAACTAAATAGAAATACGACCTGGCTTAAACCCTACATGATGAAGGGTGGGCTGGGACTTCATAGGCGTAACCAAGTTTCCGGGTCTCATAATACCTTGGTCTAATCAACTGGAATTGCCGCAGAATTTCTCCTCCGGCACGAAGAAAGAATTTATCTAGAGAACTGCACGTCGTACAAATTCACTACACGAAATAATACAGCATAATTTGTTAATTAATTCGTGTACACTTGTACACGACATTTGCATGCAATTTGAATATAGAATATGGAATTGTGATAGATAGAATTAATTGTAGATGGAAAATATTTTTACAATTTCATAGAGTGCACCGATGTAACAATTTTTATACGGTTACTATGATGAAAAAGATTGTATGCTTTTTTATCATTAGAGAATTTGTCTACCTCGTTTATTACGATCAATCAGGACTTACAAAGGATAACGAGAAAATTAATTTATTATTTTAAGCTTATTCTTCGATAATATTTCGAGAAAGTAGAGCATGCATTAAATTTTTATTTTAGGACATTTAAGTTTAATTTTAGGTAGATTTGTGGAATTGCAAAAACAGAAATAAAAAATTAATAGTTACTGAAACATTTGAACAAAACAAACGATGAGTGGATTAATAATTAAAGAATTTGGACGTTCGGTGAACGGTGCGCAGCACGTAATCAAAATTCAAATTGCACAGAAACGCTTGACGGGAAATGAGATTTTCAATGTTTATTACATAGTCGGTGAAATCTGCGTCGATGAAATTTCTGCGTTATTTGTCTCTTTATTGGTTACGCGTTACGCCTATGGTAAGGGTTCTCCCCTTGATTTCCACTCGAGGTTGGCAACTTCGTACCTCCATTCTGGGTTCCACTTGATCGAATTAATCCATTCCCAATCTAATTAAATCGCGTGAATGTCTAATTTCACACACGATCCGTTTTCGTCGCGCGTTCTGTCGATACTTCCGTGTCGAATGGTTCGTTCACATGTGTGCGCTAATAGTGACCAATTACTTGAAACGTTTGCGCTGATAGACTTCCCTCCCCGTAAGAATCAGTAAATACACTACCACCACCAATCTGGATTTACTGTTCACTTTATGTACGCGATACACTTTTCGTTTCGGGATTCAATCCCGTATCGCGGCCGCGACAACTTTCATCCAATCGTGTATTGATTTTCTAACTCTCGACTACACGACACCATTTAACCCTCACCACTGTTTTCATTTTGGAATTAGTAGTTATTTATTTCTAAGCAATGGCTGACTGTTGGCTGGTAGATATATGTAGTTGCATAGTTATTCTGTGTGTAAAGAAATTGTTATCGTTTAGTTTTCTACGTCTATAGTTACACAATCATTGTCAACGTTCAATATAATGGAAGGGGGAATTGAGGAATTCTTCTTTCAGTGTCTGTTTTAATTGGCAATTCCCTTGATTGACGAATTTTTGGGAATAAGGTAAATTGCCAAATCTGGGGAATAGGTAGTTAACAACAGTCACGCTTTTTCTTGCCAAACATTACGTAACGATAGTAATCATGACAATATATGAATTGCAATAAATCTCGTGAGAGATTTAGAACAAGGCGAATCGAGAAAATTAGAGCACTACTCTTAGTCGTAAATTGGATTTTTGGGAATAAGAAAAAATTGCCAAATCTGGGGAATAGCTAGTTAATAAGAGTTATTGCGACCCATTGTTGCAATCGTGACAATATGTAAACTGTAATAAATTTTATAAGAGATTTCCTAATAAAAAAACATGAAATAAAGAGATTTTGACACTGAAGAACAAATGAACATGGTAAATCGAGAAAATTAGGGCCCTACTCTTGGTCGTAAATTCATAAATGGAGCTCTACCCTTAATTTTAATATTAAAATAATTTTAAATTGAATTTACTATAGACATTTTAAATTTTCGCCTGTTAAAATATCAGTCCGGAAACTTTTTGGACACGCCTTGTATAATACGGCATAAATTACGACTGTACTTAAAAAGAATAATAAGAATTACGAAATCTTTGTAAAAAATTTTGAATGATCAGAATAAATTTCGTTTAGAACAATTTTCCTGTATAATTTCGAGAATCATGGTAACGTTCAAGCGGTTAAGGGAGATCGGAAACATTTTATAGCTTCGAAACGCTCTAACAAATGCAACGGCGAAATAGATGCTCGATATTCTTGGCGCTCGGAACTCTGTTGGTCGCCGCGTTTCGCCTTAGCACAGAGGAGGCTTCGACAATATTGCAATTACACCGTCAAATGGTCGATTAACGCAAATTTAACACCCACGACCTGCATCTCCGCTCGTAATTAACTTCGCGGAGACATCAAACCGATTAGCACGCGCCTCTGAACAGAGTTTTCCCTCGGCAAAGGCGTGGATGCCGGTGGTAGGTCTCGTCTTTCATATTCGTAATCCAGCTTTCTCGAATTCGCTTCACTTTGCAGTTATGGTATATCGCTGGAAGACGAGCTTCCAAGTTCCATTTCGAATTTTTCTAGCTCCGGCTACGAACCGTCTGATTATTACGAATTTACGTAACATCGACGCGTTTGTAATGTCAAACTTGCATTTCAATCGCCCATGCACCACCATTTTCTTTGAGCGAGGCTCTTCATAGAAAAAAAAACAAAATTATCCGAGTGTCTCTCTTCAACAATTTTAACAAAACTCAAAATTAACGCTCCCGAAGTTTCTCAATCCCTGGACTGTCTCGAATTTCACCGAATAATTTTCAACACAAACAATTGGTGGATCTTCTTGCAAAATTCAGATATTTCAAGATAAAAGACAAATATACGAATCTCGTTTTTCTTCAAATCATTTTAAAATAGTATACACGGGGTGTCCCACGACGAGGTGAAATTTCTGTCAAGGTTATTCTCCAAGGTTAATGCAAGGTCACTTCGTGTGTCCTTAATGCCATGTCTTTTGTTTTGTTTCGGTATCACGAAAGTACAGCAACGAACAAGTTCAGCGTGCGTCCTTGAGACGACCTTGAGGCGATCCAAGGTTGCAAAAACTCTCAAAACAGACAAGAATCCAGTGCGTTTCGTGCGTAATATCGACTGTATTCGGGATTCTTGAAAACTACGGGGATTCCTCGTGATAATGTCTTATTTTATGCTGGAATAAACTCGGGCATCCAGACCGCGCGTCGCTAATGCCATTGTTCGTTTCCGACTTGTTAGCCGCGCATAAACAATCGGCCATTGTGCCCGGAGCCCGTGTAAGTAATTATCGTGATCGATAGGGACGTTCGCAAAGTATTGAGTCGATTTAAGTGGAGAACCAAGTGGTACGCCTTTGCAGTATTTTTCCAGCGTAGCCGTGAATAGGGTTCTTCTGGCAACATACTCGAACATCAAACGGATGACGCCTCTCTCTCTCTCTCTCTCGCTCTTCCTTTCTATCTCTTGTCAACACCTTTCCGATCTGGCGAGCTTTTCACAAGGCCACATTCTCGTCGCTCTGTTATTCCGTCGGTCTCCACCTTTCGAGTTCGAGCAATTATATTCGCGCTTCCTTGTCGTCCTCGCTAAAGGAGCGACGCAAAAATCCCGCGGATCGCAGCAGCTCGGGATCCCGGATGACGACTTTTCCTCCATTAGAAAGCATTAAATTCGAGTCCCCCGGGGTTGCAGAAAGGAAATAAGAACAGCGTCTCTCTCTCTCTCTCGCGCGCGCGCACGCCGGCGACGCGGCACACCTAACTAGATGCTGAAGTGGGTCGCGACGATGAGGATCGACGGCAGAATTGTATCCTTTTTAAGAGGTGAGTCAACGTTGGCTTTGCTCCTCTATCAAACTTCGATATTTCTCCGGCAAGGAACTTTTCGTTGTTTTGAAGCTGGGTTCATCGAAAAAAAAGAAAGATAGAACAGCTTTTCCGCGGGACCGAAGTGTCGCAGCTGCTAGGAATTACCGATGATAACTGCTCCTGGATTATTGATTTAGGTTTCCATCGTTCGCCCGTTCAGTATAGGAACCGCCGTCGTTCGTTCGTTGAATATCCTGCTGCTGGGACAAGGGTGTCCGTCCTTCCTTTCATTTGTATCAATAGACTGCGGATCTTTACGAACAACTTTATGATCAGCTTGCGTTTCGAGTTCCGACTACCCTCGTTTTCGCGAATAAATAAAATCCTATTTGCCAGCTTTCAGAAAATTGCATCGAATGGGACCGTTGAGGTGCCACGCGGTTCGTGTTGCAGATAGGGATTGCGTGAACTTTTGATTTACTCACGGTGATTTTCGTGATCGCTTCCGATTGGCGGAGAGCTTAACTGTTCTTCGCGCAAGTCACAGAGTTATATTATATATACAGTAATTTCTCTTTCGTTGTCCAAAGGCCGGGGAGCTGAGTGGACAACGAGCGTGATGGAGATTTTGGACAACGAAAGAGAAATTACTGTATTCAATTTATATTATTATATAGCCATCAGATAAAAATTAACGATTATAAATAGCAAGTGTAAATTTGTATACGTTTCTCAAACTATCATTTGCGTTTCCTATAATTAAAAGCAAAACATTGGTTATACACGTACATAAACACAAAAAAATTGTCTGCAATGTTATACTATTGAAATAAATATTACGATTTCGAAATCGAGAGAACAAATTAATATTTTATTTTTTTCAAATACTGACATAAAGAATGGCGACATTTCCAACGGTTAGCCAACCAATCTCCCAATCTCAACAAAATGTCAACCAGGCCTGCAATTTCCGGCAAAAACGAAAATCAAATTCGAAAGGAATAAAACGAATAGGCAGCGAAATCTTGTGGGGAGCAATTAGAAAGTTGGGACGCCAAAGGCCCTGTACCGGCGCAGCGTGCAAGGAGGGAAACACGCGACGCGGGTACTTCCTTTTAAGCGAGTACGCCTGAGACATCGATCGATTCCTGTTCTGTACATCGGCGATGCTCGACGTCGGAATAATCATCCGATTTAATAAAAACGGCTTATCCAGGAAACAATGGACTGTCGCTTGCAGAGCGACAGCGTGTCCGACGAGGCAGCATACAGACTGCACCGGCAAGCCCCTTTCCACGGTGACGTGCTCCTCTATCTACTTTGCTCTACTCGATATTAAGAGACTTTTACCCCGCCGGTCGAAGTGTCTTGGCGTTGCCCGTCTTTTGGTCCGAACCTCCTCGGATAGTTTCTTTGACGACGGGGAAATTTCCGAGCTTAGAACTCCGCAAATGTTCGCACGTCTCTGTTCTCGCACGATTTTGAAATAACACGGTCAAAAGAAAAGAAAAAGATAAAGTAACGAGTAGATTTTTATGCATTTACGAAGAAACTAGCTGGGCGAAATATAAAACATTGAAGAATATCAAAAATTCAAGAACATTGTCATGCTGTTCAACATAAAAATACTATTAAGAGGCGAAACGAATTTTTATTTAACTACTACCACAGCAGAATATTTTTATTCTGCATAAATATCCGCAGTCTGCTAACGAGAAATTGTCGATGTTTAACCCTTTGCACTCATCCAACATAATAATTCCATTCTACGTATGATTTTTCTTTTCATTTTATGGGTATGCGATTGATATATCTCGTACAATACTTAAACGGTTAGTAATTGATTGAACACCAGCATATTTAATAATGTAAACGATATCTCGAATAATGGTACAGTTTCTTCGAGAGTCCGGAGCATCGATCTCGCCCGAGGAACGGCTATTTTTTCGTAGAGATCGAAATTGGTAGGGTTCTTCGAAGGGAACAATGCGGGGGAATATACATTACCAGTGGGCAGCGGCTAGAGGATTTTCGTGTGTCCCGGAAGCTCGTGCACAGATTCGAGCAGGGTCCGCAGTAAGAGAGAAGCCATGAGCTGGCAGAGAAAGAGAGAGAGAGAGAGAGTGGGGAAAACAGAAAGCCCACGGGAGCCGAATTTGCATCCGGCAAAGCAACCTCAGACTACTTTATTTGATTGGCTGCCCACAGGGTTACTTTCAACCCCAACACGGACAAGTCCACGCGAAAGTACATTTCCGTATTTCCCTTCTCGCTTCCAACCAACCGTTTCTTCCCCTCCTCGTGTTCCTCTGGTCCCTTTCATTTTTTCCATTCTCTCTTTCTCTCTCTTCATCTCTCGGAGCGTCTGTTTCTCTCAAATTTCACTGGATTTTTTTAGTTTTACACGGGTTCTCCTCCAGGCCCTTTGTGTCCCTACTTCTGTTCTAGGCTCTCCGCGTTCCCCTCTATCCGCGTTTCCCTTTGACCCCGATTTTCCTCCCGCTTTCCTTGAAAATAGTCCCGGAGAAATGGTCCTCGATCTGCAGGCCAGCCCGGAGAACCCCTTGAGCCTTCTTAGGACATTTCCTTCTGCATCTCGAATCGGATCTACGCCGCAGAAGAGTAAGACGGGCTTCAATCTCTGTAATACTTTTCCGACTCCGGGCATCGACTGGCTGGGCAAACAACGGCGAAATTTCCTTCGTTCGTTCCTTCCTTTCTCTCTCTTTTTTTTCCTCCCACGGACGAGTCACTTGCGAAAATATGCTGCGGGCCACTTTGACGGGAAGAAATTTGCTCGGCGGCGAACCTCCGCGTCGTCGCGTCGCGCCGGTGTATTTTCATTGTCGCGGCATTGTCGCCAGATACAGGAATCAGCGTCCCTCAACCTGTGGGTCCGACACTCGGTATATCGGGTCTTGCTAATCGGTAGGCGTGTTTTTATGCAATATAGAGTATACAAAAATTATACAGAGAGATTCTATGTCAAAAAATAAATCGAAAATATGAAATAAAATTTTTTTATTTGAGACTTTGTTTTCGAGAAAATCGAGCTTAAAGATCAGTCGGGTTCGCGTACTTTATATGCAGCAAGTAGAATATGTCGGCCATGATCAGACGCATTAGACTATTCCTATAAAATGACATGCGTATTCGCTATATTTCCAAACTCGATTTTCTCGAAAACGAAGTCTCAAATGAAAAAATTTTATTCCATATTCTCGATGTATTTTTTCACCCCTTCCACGTCTTCTTTGCAATGTGCCCTAAAAATTACAATTTTTTTGTCACGGTTTCATGATACAAAAATGACGATTTCATGATACGAAAATGAAATTTTTATGTAGAATCACCCCGTCCACGTCTTCTTTGCAATGGTGCCCTAAAAATTACGATTTTTTGTCACGGTTTCATAATACAGAAATGACGACCATGTTTGTGTAGGAGTGTGAAGTTGGCTGTACCCTTTTCATTCAACCCTCATACGTTCCTCAGGGTGAAAACAGGGTGAATTTTCACCCATTCACTGTTTTCACGTTCTGTAAAATCATTGATCCTTTTATGTCTATGTTGTAAGATGTATTTCTCGAAAATGTGACGTTCTAAATAAAACACAATTTGTTGATCCAACAGCGTAGAACAAAAATGAGTGAATGATTACCTAGTCTCGTTTATGCAACTATCTTTTAAAAGCGTATGTGGATGAAAGCTTAAGCTTAAAACGAACAAAAAAAAAATATATAAAAATTCGCAACCGGCTGACCAGAGTTGGTAGACGTGCGAGAGCGTCGGTGGCCCTTCTGGAAGGCGACGAGAGCACGGCGGGGACGTCGAATCACGGCTCCCGTTCCTAATTATGTCGTAATGAAAATAAATCGTTGCATTTGTACGGGCGTCGCGCGGCTCTTCGGACATTTTCGCAAATCGTTTTTCCCTCTTCCGCTTCCTCTTCCGCACGGAGCGAAAGGGCCGCTCGTTTTCTTCCGGGCTCCACGCGCCACCTGTTTGATTCTCTCCGAGGTACACCGCTATCTATTTGTCTATTTCGGCGTTTTCTACAGACTCCCGCCCCGTCATCCCCCTCTGACCCCTCCGCGCCGCGTCTTCGACAGGATTCAACCTCAACCGTGTCTTGTACCCTCAAGCTCACCGCCGGCTCGGCTGTCCCGCTTGAACAATCAATTCCAATTTCACGGAAATCTCTTTTAAATCTTGCATTTTCCGTGTTTCACCCCGGGAACACCGGTTGTCCGTCTGGGACTTCCGTTGACGGACGCGTTTCCCCGTGACTCGAACAACGTGGAATGCCCGCAGCGATAATCTTTACTGTGATAGTTTCTGTTGTTGACTCGTTGCGCGATCGACTGGCACGTCGAATCAATTTTTAGCCCCGTCTCTCTCGCTCGCTCGCTCGCTTGCTCGCCGCTATCATATTTACCGCGAGACACGCGGTCCTCCTTTTCTAGTGGAAGCAGAACCTTCGTTATTACCGCTCTGTTACAGCTGAAATCGTGAAATTTTATTTAACGGCGCGATCCTCGCGCTGATGTTTCTCAGAAATTAAAAGACTTCTTTTTACTTTGGTTCTAAAATGCACGATTTTTTTATTGATGTGAAGGAAGTAAATCGAGAAAGAAATATAATGAGTGGGAAGTTAAAATGTATGAAGTGAATTTGGTCTTGTAAAATGAAGAAATGAGTGTGCATCAAGAAGCGTTCTGTTCGGAAAATGTGTCATTCGTTGATTGATTTATAATTCCATCCACTGCTTCAACAAGTTGTTATAATATGCAATATTTATACGCCAATGTGCTTCGACATTTTTGGGTCACCCTGTACAATCAACCTGTCGATCATAATAGTATTTTTTCATTAAAATAGGCTGCATAACATTTTCATTCTGAAATTGGACGTTTCATACACAGTATTTTTTAATGAACTTGTTGTACAACAATATAATAAAGTTAGAAACAACTAGCAGTAAGGATTTCCTATTGTTTTATTATTTATTTAGATTTATTCTTTGCATTCTGCAATTTCTTTATGCCAAATATAAAGTGTTCGCATTGATTGCAACATATAGTAACCATAAGGATTTTTAAAGTTTGTTTAATCACTACATGGAATAATGAAAAATGTGTTAGAATAAAGAATCGTTTCTAATTAAAATTACATAAAAAACATATTTGTACTTACCCTTGCAAGAAGTGTAGCGACTCGAAACGACAGTAATCGATATAGAGATAATAGTTCTCGAAAGTGCTAGATAATTTTAATTCTTTATGGGCCGGAGGGTGCGGCCTAATTGCTGTAGCTCAGGCAGTAGTATGAGTAAACGAAGAGTGCGACCATGCAGAGAACCGAATTAAGGTACAGCGTATCACACGGTTCAAAAATTGAAACTCCAAAATTCTGTATGTTCGAAGACTTCACCGGGAAGCTCTACAAAATAAAATTTTCCTTAAACGCGAACATTGAAAGCACAATTCTTAAAAGATTCTTACACAAAATTGAAAATACAATTCTGAATAAATTCTTACATAAAATTGAAAACACAATTCTGAGAGAACACTTGAATAAGAAATTTAATATCTAAGATCCTAACAAAATTCGTCGACAAAAATTTCACTGAAAAACTTTGTTCGAAAACGGAATTTTCTTAAAAATTGTTCACCTTTTTCCGACTGTTATCTTTAACATTACAGTAAAGTGGCAACAGACACAAGGGAAGCAACAGGCGCTCGCGAATCAACATCCCCCCTCGTTTATTCGTTTATTTACCTTTATTTCTAATCTATCGGTAAGAACAGCAATAGTATAATATTAATAATAATAGTAATAATAATAATAATTATAATAATGTGACGCAATATTATATACAACTAAAAGGAAACTCTTACATGATAGGTGGCATAGGAAAATATTTCACACAGACGGGTATCAATGGAATTCGAATTAGGGACATTTAAAAACAACAATCGATCCGCGCGTTTCTTTACAACCGTTCGAATTTCATCGATCTTTACACAGCGACGAAAGAAGCGTATACTAATCGAGGGAGAATCGGATCATCTGGTCTCGCGCTAACGCTACGTTTCCACTTGGTAATCTTCCACCGAGATCACTCGTATCGAGAGAACAAAACTGTCCGTTCCATCCTCGAGGACTGTAGCTCGCTATAGTCCCGTCTCAACTAAACACAGGCGCGGAGCTACTTTCAATAATGGCTCTCATGTGGACACACGGCATAACACTCGACCCGAACCCGATTCCCCGATACAGGTGGCATGTACACAGACGCACACAAACACACGAGCTCACACACACGCACATACACACACACATACGCATCGATAGAAGAACATTGATAGTAACGAATAAATATTATGTGCAGTAAGTATCGTTTTAGAGCAAGTCCCGCCCCGCTAGCCGATTAATTAGTCTACGGAACGCTATCCAATGGTAATCGATCGTCCCGACGCGACGCGCGACGGTGTGGCCGAACCAAATAAAAAAGAGAAACGTCTCGGACGTAAGTATGTTACAATAAAGCTTATTTTACAAAGATCAGCGGCCAAGCTCCAGGCAACAGCAACCTCTCGCGCGGCGACCCGGATTACGTCGTTGCGCGAAATACCATTCCACTACTCGAAAATCACGTTTACGATTTTCCTAATAAACATTATTAGTATATATAGTTTTTTCCAATTGCAACATTTCTAATAATCCACGGAATTTAACCGAAAAGCTCTCCTAAACTTCGACGAATTAGTTTGGCTTGCGATCAGCGTTCGTTTCTAATTAAAATGTATGCTGAACGAATTATCAGACTGTGGATCATTATGCAAAATAAAAGCTTCCCAACGGAATTGCAACAAGCTGAGATAAAAATTGAATTTTTTTTCTTAATACGTTTAATAGATCGAAAATAACATAACAGTAGCTTTAAATTCGTCTGATTTTGTTCTTGCTGCTACTTTAAATTGCAGCTATCCGTTTTTTGTCGTAAATGCATAAAATCCGCAGTCTGGTTATTAATAAAATATGGACATATCTTGCTGTTCGAAGATCGTTCGCATTTTTGTGTGCCTTTCGTCCACGCCGAAGCAACAACGTTTATGTTGCACGCGAATGTTATGAAGGCAACGAAGTCGCTCGTAGTTGCTCCGGTGTGGACGTAGCTTTACATCTTCATTTAAAGATTCGAATAATATTTTGGCCAATTTTTCGAGAATAAAATAATGTTGCGTTTGTTATTGAATTAAATGATTGTTATATTAAATGATGAAAAAGAATATCCGAAATTTTGCAGGTTATCAAGTTCCAGCGAAGCAACTTGGCGATATCGAAACGGGAAATATAGCTGCCGGAAATGTTGAATGTTTGAGTGTTATGATTTTCGAGCAATCGAATGACATTTTCGATCGCTATGCCACCGCATGCTGACTCGTTCCGACTCGATTGTTTGCAATGTACACCTTGAACCGTCGTTTCGATCGTCAACGCGCGAAATTCGTCCGCGATAACGACACGCCTAGCGCGCTGCAATTGCCGCGGGTTAAATTACCAGCTAAGCGACTTAATTAATTAAGCCTAAGGACAATGAAGGAGAGCCACCGCGAGATGCGAATGACACGCTCCCGATGAAGTACACGGTCGTTTCTGTACACACGAACGCCGTCATCGATACGACAGCTGGCTACAGTAGTCGATGCTCGTGAAGATTCTCGAGAAAACGCGAGGACGAACCACATTCGAAACACCACAGTGGACTTGTGGACACGTACAGTGACTCCCGCTAATATTCGGACGCTCTTAAAAAGACGATAACTTTTTAAATATTTGGTATTTGTTACGTGACAAGAATTTTTTAGAAAAATTGCATTTGGTCGGAATTGCAGAAAAAAATACTAAACGTTGTATTTTGCAACTTTTCTATGTGGGCTTATATTGAAAATTTAGAAAACACGTTTGGTAGATATGAAAATATTCCTGAAAATTTCATAAAAATCGACCAACATTGCAATGAGCTACGAACGTTTAAAGAATATCAAAATTGCAGTTTCTTTTCCCATCATATAGTAAACTGATTGCTCTAACTTTTCGAAAAAGTTCAAATCGTATGGTCGAATATCAAAAAAGTTATCATTTTTTTTAGACTGTCCGAATATTAATGGGAGTCACTGTATACCGATCAATTTCAAGCAAACCTTCGCGTAATTGTGATCTCTTAACTGATTTTTGAAAAGCAAGCTAGGGGAAGAAATCATATTGCCAAAATTCTGTTAAAACTATTTGTTTTCGGATGATGTCTTCGTGAAACTTTGAACAACATACTCTTGATATTTTTCTGATTAAAAGGACGCCAAGCACGATACCATTTAGATCGTATTTACTCCTTCAATTCACTCGATTATCCGAACTGATCAGTGGAATTTTGAAGTGAAAATTGGTTTTGACAGAAAAATAATTAAAAACCAAAAATGGCTTTTAAACAATCTCGCGATCCCATGCTTGGTAACTCGAACATTGAATCCAATTTTTATTATTATACAACTACTACTTGATGCATTACAAAAATTAATTAATGAACAATAATTGTACGAAGCTTTACTCGAAGTTCATCCATGTGTAAATAGTTGTTATGACTACTGGTTGGACTTGAAATAAGTTAGTCGGTAAGAAGGTTCGTGAGCATATGTCGGCATTGTTTAACTGTCGGACAGCGGAGTTAAGTGATTGCTAAAAAATATCATTTCAACAATGTAAGATCACATTTAGGTTTTTATCACATTGATTAGACATTACATTTAATATCTATACGAGTATGTTCTTTTTATGTATCTTGCTTGTTTCAATGATTTGGTACTGAATTTTCATTTATTATTGAAAATTAAACTGAAAAAAATCGACACAAGTTTACCACAGATATTTGCCTTAAGAAGATTCGCTGTCTGACAGTTACATGATTGGAAAGCGATTATTGTAAAATGGTCTAAAGTTCGAGTCCATCAGCACATTTAAAGGAAAGTTACAATTCGTTAACTAACGTTAAATTAAAAATTAGACTATTTACTCTAGGTTGTTTGTTATATTTTAACTTACCTTCCATGATTTACAAATTTGTTTATGTGCTTGTACTATCGTAATGAACTATGATTAAACTCGTTAAATTAGAATCTTTATCTTAAAACTCCTCCCCTACCAGTCACAGAAAGCGAAAACATAAATTTGCTAAATTCCCGGGGATCCTATGAATTTAATAAATTATAAACAATTTGATTATGGTTGGAC
Organism: Lasioglossum leucozonium; assembly: GCA_028454225.1. NCBI lineage: Eukaryota > Metazoa > Arthropoda > Insecta > Hymenoptera > Halictidae > Lasioglossum > Lasioglossum leucozonium. The sequence goes on along the minus strand of CM052220.1, from coordinate 7,736,895 downwards.
GATCCCAAATTGCATTCTCCTCTTAAAATAAAAACTTAATAAAAAAATATTGCATGTAGTATGAAAATACGAGCTGCTCTTATGTGAAATTTTCATACTTTATAGTCAGAATACTTCGTGATTAGATGTTCAAAATGCTTTCACAAATATTAGTAAAATAAAGAATTTATTTCGTGTTGAATGAAAGTAAGATAGGCACACGTTTCGTAACTAAGTAACATTAAAAATTTATTTACACTTCCGGTAGAAATGATTATAAATTTCTTCAAAACCATTTTAGTTATTTTTTTTTGTTTCGTTTACATAAAACCTACACCTGCTGTAATAAAAAGAAAAATAGCTTATTGAATCTAATCGATACAATGACAGTACGATTTTTATATATAATAACAGGTAATCGTGTCTTCTAGATTTATTAAATAATTTTCTTAAATCGTATTTCACTTAGGGGTGCGGCCGAATAACATGTACTAGCGGACTGTGATTCTAAAAGTGAATATTAATCGAAAAAAAGGAATAACATTTTGTTGTATGACGCATGGTTTTCGGAAAAATCGTGGTTAATGATCTGTCTGATTCGCGTGTTCTAGTATACGCAGGAAGTAGAATAAGTCGGTCATGATTAGACGCGTCAAACCTCGTGCCCGCTCGTACATGTTATTCCGCCGCACCCTGTATATGTATATACTTTTCTAAGGCAATTATGCCTAACCATTCAATTTATCCAATCACACCTTTGCTGCCTTTAGCAATAATAAAACCAGCCTAACGAAGAGACTAAATCTGCGTACTATTATAATTCCATCTTTCTAAAATACTTATCGATCGCGTGCACTCTCTTTTCCAAAATTTTCGAAAATTAGTCTTCACTTCAAAACTTTAGAAATCTTCTGTAAAAAAAAAAAGCGAAACGAAATATGTCGACTTCCTGTTTCTGTGGAGTGGTGAGAAAAACTTCGAATTTATATATAAACATTCTCGGCGTGGTTCCATTTTGTTAAGAGATGGAGACTACTCGGAAAAACAATCTTTTCTATTACACGAATTATTAAAGACATTATTAAATTCTTATTAAATTTATAGGTTTTCTATAAATTTCGTTCACCCGTTTTCTCTTCCTTCAAGAATTTCAACGAAATAGTCAATTAAACCTTTGCACTCGGAGTTATATTAACTTGAAAATTAAACATTTCTCCTAACCTAGAGTAATTCCATTCTATATTTTTTTCTCCATTTTATGGATATGAAATTAATATATCTTATAAAATACTTAAATGTTTAGTAATTTATTAGATACCAACGTATTTAATAACGTAAACAGTATTTTTAATAATGTGTACAGCAATTTTTGTGGCGACTCTGAGTCGCCCGAGTGCTAAGGGTTAAATTTCTATATGGCAATTACACCATTAATTTTGAAAAATATATAAAAATATTACATTCACTAATCAGCCATCATTATTTTGCTAGAAAGTATCGCGATCATTTTAACAACTGCAGATATTTATAAAAATCCAGATGTCTACGTACCGATCATCAGAAACAGTGGTCGCTCATAGTTCGTTCTCGTGATCGACGTGATTAGAACAGTGCTGTCTACCATTAATCTCTGTAGATAAAAGATTCCCTACTCCGTCGTGATTGACTCTTCTTCAATCACCCTGATCCTAAACGCGCAAAGCAGCGCGTTAACATCATCATCATCATCATCATCGCTTCATCACCGAAAATCCCAGCCACACTTCCTCAGTCGTCAAAGAAACCGAAACGTGTGAACCAAGAGAGAGAGAGAGACGTCGTCAACTGCCATCTGCATGAAACGGGGCAGACCTCGGTCGAGGTCCCCTGTATTTTACCGGGTGAAGTCGTCCTTTGTTGGCAAAGGTGTGCGCAAGGTACCGAAAGCGTGCGTAGGAACCGTGGACAACGCTGCTCTATGGAAACAGAACCGTACGCGACGCGTAGATGAGGACAAAAGCGAGCAAAGTGTGTTCCATCGTTGGCGCGGTCGACGCGCTCTCTGTACATGGTCCGTGATCGATCGTGCCGAGATCAATCCTCGAAACGGGATCTTCTACCTGACGCAAGCAAATAGTGGAAAAGAAATTCGCTGGAAACGCACCCCCAACTTGTTGCACCGACGGGAACGACCGTGTTACGACGCGGACCTCGCACTCGTGATCTTAGCCCCTGCGACACTGGGCGCTTGTGCGAGTCTGTCCGTTGAAAACAGCGTCGAACGTCGTGGACAGGCGCCAGCAAACGTCTCCGGGTAGTTTAGACTCTAATTTAATCGCAGTTTTCGCAATCCTAGTTCAACGATATCCCCCGTCGTTGACACGTTGACCAGGGACATTGCTGAACGAAGATTGCGATTAGAGTCTAGTGTCGAAACGCGCGCGTGATTATCCTGACAAGATTCTGTGTGATCTAGCTACCTGGTCCCCGCGCATGATTGCCCAGTTGTCCCGCTTCGACCCTGTGTCGCTCGATCGAAGTTAGCGCCCGAACCCAAGACCAACGAAGGACTCCTGTCTGCCGAGAAGACGTTGTCCCCCGACACGAAACGATCTTTCTCCTCTTCATGATCGCGAGAACGATGCTCGTCTCATGGTCCACGACGAACGATAACCACCAGCCTAGACGATTGTACGCGAGCCTCAAGTTTCTTCAACCCTGAGACGCGAAGCGAGTCGCGCGGTGATACGACCTCCTGTTCGCAGGATGTCCAACTTAGGCGACCGGCACGACTCGAGACGGTCGGATCCCCTAATTGTCCTGAGAGGACACAGTTTCCTTACGACTCGCCTCGGCCGCCTCGGCCGCCTCGATCACTTCGAAGCCTTCCGACGTTGAGACAGTCGTCGACAGGTCGGTGTCTTCGGTGTCGACCGACGAAGAACTGTCGTTGTCCGACACCTTGGCGATGGTCGATTGCGATTCCTCGATCGTAGCCAGCTTCGCGCTCGTGCCCGAATCCGTGGTAGACGCTGAGGCCTTGTCTGTGGCTAACAGGCAATGGAAGATTCAGTATCGAGCGGGTTCTCGGGAGGACGATGATCGCGATCTTGTCGATTTTATTTGGTTTTCACCTCCGACTTTTTCTTACGGTGTTACTTGAAAAATAAGACATGGCCACATTGTTTCATTGCGATTACTTGCGAGGACCGGTATCAGTCAGCGAGACAATCGTTATTTTATCGATTGGAATACGGTGGAATTTAGGAGTTGTTTGTGTAACCCTTTCTGAACCCTAGTGAACATTCTACGTTAGATTGAGAATGGTGTGTGTGTGTGTGGGTCAATGGAGCAAAATAGGCTGAGGTCTTTCGTATATGTAGATGTGAATGGCAGAGAGCGTAGTGATAAGCGTCTGGGTTAAGGTAGAATAAGGTAAGACTGGAATTTGGTTTTTAAGGAATTGTGGGGAACAATAAAGTAATATACAAACTCGTAACGTGACGATCTCAAATAAATCGCAAGTTATTTGTCCTACGAAAAAAATGTTTCGAACAAAAATTGCATGGTTTCCTGGGGGACATACAGTGCTCTAATTGGTTTTTGAAATGGAATGTCTAATATTTTTTTTCACATTAAAATGATTAATTTAAAAAATTATTAGAATTATATATTTTAAGAGTGATTAAAAATAAAAGCAAAATAATAAAAAACAAAATAGAACACTGTATGTCCCCCAGGAAATCGTGCAGCTTATGCTCGAAACCCTGTAGACTTACCCTGTATATAATAATATTAACAATATAACAATATATATAATAAGTAAAAAAAATATATATTTTCTATATGATATATTGTATATTATTCTATTATATTATTCGTAAAAATTCGTATTATTCGTTTTGATCGTAAAAAGAAATACAAGTTTCTAGAAACGGCTTCGAATTGGATCTTCGGGACACGTTTGGACCGTTCCTTTTTTCTGTAATACAGCTGATCAAATGTCTGTCGGATAAACAATTACTCGAGCTAGTCGCGGCGCGGTTTCGAATTACAATCACTCTAAATTGAGGTCAGACCACCACTTCAAATTCCCTAAATCCTTTGACATATCGTTTCCATCGTTAAAAGGATTATCGATAGCGGGGATCGTCGAATGAAAGGGTAGTCGGAATTAAAAACGGAGGAAAATAATCGGCGAGAGAGTTCGACAATGGGATTCGGAAAGGGGATCCAAAGGTATCGTATGCCAAACAATGCGCGGATGCGTTAGTCGGACGAGTGTTGGCGTTACAAGATCTACAAAGTGCACAACCGACGTTGTAAAATGATTCGGCCGACCGGGAATCGTTTCGTTGGAATTCGAAACAACACTGACCGTGGAAACGGTAAAACCGTATTTTTGCTACGGACGGTGAAAAGGTTACCTCTTGCCATTGGCTTTATAAATTTTCCTGAACGAGTCTGTCGATGGAGGTAAGCACCGTTGTTATCAAGAGTAATCTGTCAATGGAGACAAGAATCTTGTAAAGTTCAATTTTTACTGTGATCGAGAAACCGTAGTCCCTTTCACCATCAGCGAGTAGTAGTAATCATTTTACATTACGTAGATTTGCATTAAAAACAAATTTAGACTAAAAGCAAAATTAAACGTCCACATTAAAATTGAAAATAGGATATTAAAGTTTATCTAATAAACCAGTAAAGTAATGGCATTTCTTCAAAACGTTTGACAAGATTTGCATTCGAAAATTGATACGCGACAAACCGACAATCATAGAGAGATTAAAATCGTCTGATTTGTTTAAAAAAAAAAAAATCGTCGAATTATACGAATTCCTGCAGAAACATTTTTCTGTCAGCGAATGATTCAGAAATTTCGAAATTAACTTCTTCGCAAACGGGACGTTGAGTTTCTCCGTCAATATTTACAAAGGTGTCTCCCCGGTGAAACAGTATTAACCTTTATCGCTCTTAAACTTAGTAATTAGCAAGGTGTTTTACTTCCTTATTAAATATTAATAGACTGACAAATTAAGTCTTGAATAACGTCAAACGCGTCATCATAGGAGAATAGCTCCGTGATATTCTTGAGGAAATTCCACTGTAAATAGAAAATTCGAGAGGAAGTCCGATTTATATTTTTACGGACCCTCTTACGAGGATACTGGAGGCATACCTTCGTTGCTTTGCTCCTGGCTTGCTGCAGTCGTTTCCTCCGTACTTCTTGCCGGTTCCTCTTGAACTTCAGGCGGGGCGGAGTCCGATTGGGCAGGTGTCGGACTCGTCGACGACGTGGTCATCCGTGGTAAACCCGGGTCCAGTCCTATGGAGAACTCGATCGGGGGTGCACCTCTCCTGAAGTTCGGCCCGGGGATTCCCGGCAGAGTGTTGCGGAAGAGAAGGTTCTGCAACTGCGCCTGTTGCAGGATCACGGGCAGCTCGTAATGGTGAAAGAAGTAGACCATCGAGTGCTGGAATCAGAAGCGTGATCGATCATTAGCACGATCGAGCTTCACAAGTAGCCTGTACAGGCTGTCACAAAATTATGTCGCGAATATCATAGCGCGACTCTACACCCCCGATTTAGTCGAAAATGACATAAGGAACCCTTTACAAAATTGACCTTGACCTCGTTTTCCACGTTTCACTTCTACGTCATTCTCGACTAAATCGGGGGTGCGACATACAATTTTGCACATGTTGACTTATAAAAACAACAAGATTAAATATATTTGAACTGTGTGCGGTTGATATTATAATAACTGGTCTATCTGATATATTTATCTAATCATTTCTATAATTTCAATAATTGTGAAATAAACAACGGTGGATTTAGTGGAGCACAATTTTGCTTTCCCTCGAAAAATCCTATAAATTGAAACCTCTGTAAAAAAATTTTAAAAATCGTTCGCGACAGAATCTTCCGCAGATTTGGAGATTGAAGCTTATTGCAACGACACCCAAAACATTCATGTACGATATTTTTTCACTGTTTTGTCGAACGAGAATGACGACCAGGTGGCATAAAGCCTGCACGGTGTACTTCGAGCGAGACTGTGAACTTGGCTGTATACTGAACCTTAACAAAGCAACTAAAAAAAAAAATCGCAAGTTTTTTTTGTATACATTCCTGCTTCTTTTGGACCGTGTTATTTCGAAAATTCAAATAGTAAATTCTCCCGGGCATCAGGATTTTACTCGTTATTTCTCCAACTAGAATTTCGTTCTGTGGCTTCGCGGTCTTGTTTCAACAATTTCCAAAATTTCTTTGTTCGTCAGCGCGTCGACGGAAAATTATTCATACCACACGCGCGCGCGCGCGCCCCGTAGACTGTTTGCAACTACGGTGAGTGAGGGTATTGCGATCGGCTGCGTGTTCGGTAGCAAATCGAAGAGGGAGAAGGAAAGTCAGATTGCCGCATGGGTTTCCGAAGGGAGCGAAGAGAACGAGAGAAATGGTATAGAACAAATTTGGTGGATTTCCATATAAATTTGCTGGCCACGAACGACATACACGCCGCTCGTGGAAACAAGTGATATCGTGAGGCTATATACATCGACACCGGCTTTGTGCACCGCCAACGATGGCAGTTGTGGCGAGACTATTATTAGATCTATCAATAAGTACTATGTGTTTCGACAAACTACCGACAACCTGCAATCTCGAACAATTTCTCCATCCTTTTCTTAAGAAATCACGTACCTTTGAACCGATCGAAAATTCAGCAATTTTTACAGGTGTATAAACTTTTGTTTCAATCATATTTTATTTATTTTATTATCAGTACTTTGTAATTATACGTACAACAATACTGTGTGTTCCAAAGAGTGCTTCCTTGAAGAGATTCCTGAGATAACTCGAAGCAATCTTTTTTCCTTTGCGAAAATATTCTCCGCTGCTTTGTTACGGAGTTATAAACAAAAAGAAGGACCCGACGAAAATTCAGCAATTTTTACATGTGTATAAACTTTTGTTTCAATCATATTTTATTTATTTTATTATCAGTGCTTTGTAATTATACGTACAACAATACTGTGTGTTCCAAAAAGTGCTTTCTTGAAGAGATTCCTGAGATAACTCGAAGCAATCTTTTTTTCCTTAGCGAAAATATTCTCCGCAGCTTTGTTACGGAGTTATAAACGAAAAAGAAGGACCAATCGAAGGGGAGAGAGCACGAATTGAGGGGGAGAAGTTACCCTCTCTCTTTCTGCGTTGGGAATAGTGTCGTAGGAGGGGAAGGTAGAGTCTCGTTTCGCAGCGCTCTGATTGGTCCTCATTTTTTCGTTAATAACTCCTCAACAAAGCCGCGGAGAATATTTTCGCAAAGGGGAAAGTTGCTTCGAACGACCTCGGGAATCTCTTCGAGAAAGTACAATATTTCTTGGGGCACCGTATACATTATACGTATAATAATAACGTAGACATTTCGCACTAAACCAGCACTGCAGGCCAAATGACCGATTTCATATTTCTCATTTTGCAGTTATAGAAATTATAAAGTTGCTTACATGGAAATCGATTCGATGAATTTTTTTTATCCAAAGCAAATATTCAAATAAAAATTGCACAGAGTCTAAACAATCTAGAGAGTCTTATCGTTTTTATAAGCTAATACAATTTAATAATTTTCGGTTGTCGGCAGGTTTAGTGTTATATAAGCAATAATTTTTCGCCTGTACGAGACCGTTCGACTTTTCAGCGAAACGGATCGCTGAAATCTCGCAAACAATTCAGCATCGCGAGCGTCGACGACGTAGTCCAGTTCGAAGTTCGAAGGCACGTCGAGGAGAGAACAAGCCGAAGAGGGCAGAGGATGGAAAATAATAAATAAAACAAACGTCGGAACGAAACGCGCAAACCGATGGCTCGAGCGCGAACGATGAAAACGGCAGAACGAAAGCAAGAAAGAAAGAACGAACGAATGGAGAGGCTGAATATGGAAAATAGATATCTCGAGACCGAGCACCTGTCGTCGACATGAAGGAAATGGTATCCACGGTGATTCGTCGGGTGTACCGGAACGAATCTGCATCGTTTCAGAAAAAGAAGACGACTCTCTCCTCGGTGCCAGAGGTGGATCAGAGGAGTTGAATCACGGGAAAGAGAAATAGAGGATCGGGCGACGCGACGCGACGGGTCCGTCAGCCGTTGAAAAAGGAAACCAGGCTAAAATGATGGCTACGACGAAACAGGTTACCGAGGAAATCGGATTTTCGTTTGCTGGATAATCAACGCCGATGACATCGATATCGGCCGGCATATAATCACGCCGCGGGGCTAATCGCCTGAACTCTGACCATACGGGAAAGGGACGCGAGATAGAGACCGATCGTTGAACAGAGAAAAAGCTACCGCCGGCGAGAGAGTGAGAAAGAGAGAGAGAGAGGGAGAGAGAGAGAAGCCGTGGCAGGAATCAAAACGATCCGGTTTACCCAGTCGTGTCTTGTTGCCCTCCGGGTTTTCGAATTTTCCAGCGGGCCGCTCTATTCGTAAACTCGTTCCCGCGAAATAATTGTCGATCGGTCGCTTGGCTGGCTGACTGCGCTGCGCTTGTTAACGAGCCAGAGTTTAACTATCGGCAGATGTTAATCGTAACTGGGCCAGGACCGAGTAACTTAATTTACCCGGCGAGGAATATTGTCAAAATTCCCGATGACCCCGGGTCACCCGTATTTTCCACTTATTGAATACAACTGAGGCGAACGCGACGTATCCTCGAATTTGGACATCGGTCCGCGAATTAGACTTTTCCGACGCACGCTGTAAATTATGGGAATTATAGCGTAGAGAAATTATATGTTGCGGCTACCATGGGATGATTCTGCGCCCTCGATTCGGTTGAAATTGAACTAACGATGATGCCGCAAAATTGACCTTGAATTTTAAGGTGGAAGGTCAACAATTTTATTTTAATTGCATCTTACCTCACTCGTTGCGAGGGTCAGAAGGAACCATTGGTCGCAACTCAATAAAAAATTGTTGACCGTTTGACCTTAAATTTTAATGTAGAGGTCAATTTCGTAACACCTTCCTTAGTTCAATTTCAACCAAATCGAGGGTGTAGAATCGTCCTATGGTAGCAGTAACATATAATTTCTTTACACCCTGTACAGTGACTACCATTAATATTCGGACAGTCTAAAAAAAATGATAACTTTCTTAATATTCGACCATACGATTTGAACTTTTTCGAGAAATTAGGGCAATCAGTTTACTATGTAATGTGAAAAGAAATTTCAATTGGTCGGGATTGTAGAGGAAATACTGAAAGTTGCATTTTACAACTATTTTTGTGGATCTATATTATGTTCTTTTTTATGAAAATAAAGTATTGTAGGAAATAATAAGTTTAGTAGTAACTAATCTCGATTATTAAACGCGAATCCAAGTGAATATACAGAACGTATCATTACGAAAAATGCAGTGCAATTCACGGTCCAATATTTAACACGATATTTAATTTGCACTTTTGCGTACTCGCAACAAACCCGTTGTTTCAATTATTAGTACAAGCTGATCGCATGTTACGTAGAGATACGCACAGGCATTGTTACCGTAAAACATTGTATTTCTTCTGTGTACATAACAGTCGAATCTGTTATTCGTTCGTATCTTTTATCAGCTAATTAGCCGTTCCATTACACTTTAATGGTATTCAATTCTTCCACGCAAAATATGTACGGTACGTATCGAAAGCAATTAACGCAACGGCTGCCTATTGTAACGCCATTATAATAATAACTGTTAATACGCTCGTCGCGACGATCTAATTACGATTCATTGGATTATCAAGGTACGCTATCGAATCAGATTACCCGGCGTATAATTGACGCGGTGAAAAATTTAGTTTTTCCTCGCGAATATTCTACGAGACGAAATTTTTTAGACTCGCAACTTTTACCAAGAAATTCCGTCGATGAAAAATTCGATTCTACTGGTGAACGATTTTTACGGAAAATCACATCAACGAAATACAATTTTTGGAATAAATATTTTCTGCGCTCCACATTTTCCAGGATTAATCGAATTTCATTAGCGAAGATTATCTGAATGACCACTAAAAAAACCGATTCAATCAAATAAAAAATTTCATCATCAACCCTTATGTCAATAACAAAAATTTCTACGATATTCAATGACGTTCTGCTTCATAGTTTCAATGCGTATTTTTTATTCGTCAAATGTACGTGAATCTATAATGATATTTATCAACAAAAATGCTAAAAAAGTTTTAAAGAGGAATTGAAAGTGACTACCCGGATACCCGGTTATTGACACAAGGATTAATAATTATTTTCAATATAAAATTTATTATTACAATTATTAAAAATTCCATTATTATTTATTTGGTGCGCGAAGGGATATTCGTGATATTTTTCGAGGCTCTTCCAATGTTGCTGGTCGCTCGAAGCGTTAAACAGAGGACTGGCCAATTAACTCCGCAGGAATTCGATAGGTGCTAGATTAATGGACAACGTGATAACATTGCGTAACGTGTGATTTCCTTGTTGCACCTAATTCGAACGAAATGCGATAAAGACTGGCCCTGAACGAGACATTGCCGGTGACGAGGACGAGCATTTCGCATAACATGAAAGGGATATCGAAATCAACTTGCTGCCAAGAGGATTCGCTGAGACAATATGATATAATTAAAAGACATCGAGAAACGGATCTGACACAATGGAATTACAATTGAATGGTATTTATGCTCACTCAATGAAATCCTCGGTCGGCATTATTCTCATCGATTCACCTGTCATGTGCATTGTCCCGGCTGCGTTTACGTAACTTAAGTTTAAGCGATGCCAGGTCCACGACGCGACGGTAAAAGCAACAGCTAACCCGACTGCTCTTCGTTCGCTACTGTTACTATCAATAACAGGACCTCCGCTGGTAACCAACGGAATCCCTTCGTTATATTCACCGTTCGTTCAAGCTTGCTTGAATTGAAAAATTTTCGCCTCTGCGAAGATGTGCTCCAAATTAACGTATTATTCGTTTATGGGGTACATTTAACCTTCTGCATGTGCACTGTTATTCTAACGTGAACCGTGTACTGTAGTGGACTAAGGGTTGTCAGGATAATTTAGATAAAGGCTGGTTGAACAGAACAAGATGTATATATATTTTAAAACAGGGATGAGCAACCTTTTTTTACAACGGGCCAGCTACAAATTTAAAAATGTTGTGCGGGCCGCATGTAAGAAACTCATGATAAAACAAACACTGAATGATGAAATCAAATTATCTCTTTATTAACATAATAAACCTACATAGTATAAAAAATTAGAGAAATAAAACATTCATTAATAGAAATACTATTAAAAAAACGGCGAAAGATATATGTGGAAAAAGATTATTTAATGAGAAATTTGTATAAACGAAATTTGTATAAATTTTGTATAAACGACACAGCAACGCGCACGCAGCTTTCTGACCGTACATTTAATCTCGATCGGTGATCGCTTTTACTTATTTTCATTGCGGAAAATAATTCGCAAACATAGGTGCTGCCAAAAAGAATGCATGTGTGCGCGTGTGTGTGAATGTTAGTTAAATAAAGGAATTATCGCGTTTGTAAAAAGACGATGGGCCGGGGCTTCGTAGGTAACGCCGTACGGAGCTCTCGCGTCTTTTGTACAACGGGACACTGTAGGAATTTTTAAAAGTCAAAATTTAAAATCTTTAAAGGGCCGCACGAGAAAGTGTGGCGGGCCGCGGGTTGCTCATCCCTGTTTTAAAACAAAGTGAATCGGAGAGAACTGGCGACGTGCATGTTCGTAAGGATCGTGAACGACTGACTCTTCGCCTCGTGCCAAAAAAACCCATCGCAACAGTCGCGTTTCAACTGTTTAACGGACGACGCGTTCGCTTGTTTAGAGACGATCGGGATCGGCTTCGCTTGTTTAACGGACGATCCCCTTATATACCGGGTGGGGAGGTTCATACACTATAGTACAAAGAGGTAATTGGACCCCATGCATTTTTCGAACAAAATGAAAGTTGTCTGCACAAGTATATGCGAAATTTTTTTGATTTTTCAAAGATAAGTATACGAAACTAAGTATCGATCTCTGTAATCTACAGATCGTTCAACGAAAATCGGTACAAGGTGCGGGGTGGGGGGTAAGTCACAGTGCTCGCAACCTATCGATTCGATTCGACTTTCCGGGAACGTTCAATCGAACGAGTTCACTGGGCGGGTAAACATATTTTCACACAGAGAGCCCGAACATCCGGATCCAAGCAATTTGAAAGACAAACACATTTGCGGCCCCCTTGAGAAATTCCTGGCGATCGATGTCAGAAATGACCGATCGGGTCGACCGCGAACGAAAGAAAGAGAAAAAAGGAGTGAGTGAGAGAGAGAGAGGGGCGAGGGGGAAGAAATCGAAGGGAAAACTGCTCCGTGACATAATTTCGAAACGCGTGGCCATTGTTTGAGGAGGAGTTCCTTCTGATAAGTGTCGGACGGCACGCCGCCGCTCCTAACTTCCGCCCCGGGAACATATTTATTCCCGACTCTCGAGTATTCTCCAAGTAGGTCGCAAAGTATTTCTGATTAATGCCCATTTTCAGCGCGAACGAGCAAACGCTTCTCTCGCGGAAACTTTTGTATTCCCGTCGGAGTGCTTACGCGGTGCACAATTATTTCGCCATCCGCAAACAGCCGGCCGCGTCTTAATCCCGAAACATTTTATCCGAGTACACATTTACCAGAGACCAGTCCCCGCGCCCCCGCCTACCCCTCGTTTCCCAGGAACGAAATATCCCGCGTATTATTCCCGGCTGGTTTTAAACAGTGCCATTTGTTCGTCGAACGGGAACGGGACCATACACGACTGTTCGTTATTAAGGAATTATCGCGAATTCGCCGGGAAAACGGCTTAGGAACATGACGTTCGAATTATTTTTCGAACTGGTTTTCCGGTCTAAGAATTTCGAAACAATCGACGCATCGCGCAAGGAACATTCTTGCAGTCACATCTCCGTAACTGTCGCGATGGTCTCTACCGTAACTGTGAAAATCCGCACCACTGAAGGCATCCACTCAAGCGGTGATCACACTCGATGACCAAGCCCAGCGAATTTTTTACTTTTTTAATGAAATTTCTACCATCGTATTCGTTTTCTAATTAACCGAACACGGTATAATTACGATTATAATTACTCGTGTAACAAGTGATCAAAGTTTTAAAAGACAGAAAGCCAGAGAACTTCAGTCGCTATTCTTCTCTACGTTCGGCACGTTACAAAGAATGTACCCATTCATTTCAAGGTCACCTTGATCTTCTTTCAACGAAATGGACCTATTTTTTGAGGCTGAAAATTTCTTTGTCACAGTACGTGCTTAAATAAAAAATGCAAGCGTATAGAACAAATAGTCTCGTTAGTTTCGGTCAGTATTTTATCAAAAATAAAATTGTTTTTTAAAGGTTCATGCACTGGATAAAACTGATTTATCTTTTGACAACCAGTCCGGTGTTGTCGAGTGTGCTCTCGATACTAGTTAAAAGTTTTTCATAAAATACAAGCCGCCAATGCGGTAGTGTATAGACTGTTGCGTGAAAGTAAATCGTTATAAATAAAGTACAACTAACTGTAAAAATATTCACTACCAGCAAATATACGGAAACATTTTTGTGAACGTCACTTTCAGATGACAAATGCCTTTGTCTGTTTTATAACAGTGTCGTTAATAACACAAACAATTCCATAAAATAAATGTCAAACTAATTTCTGTACTAAGGATTCTATGCATTTCTGTTAAAAGTAGGTCGATGAAATTTGACACGACAGAGAAATTAAGAATTTAGCGAATTAATTAAACAGAGAAATTAATTCCTATTTGGAAATATTTCAATAGAAGAAACTATACTAACTTACCCGAATGGGAAACAACAATCATCTCTTCCAGTTAAATTTTGTTTAGTGGACAGTTTATAGTTTATTCAGAAAGCACAAGATTATATAAAAATACATGCACTACTGTGCAAAAGAAAGAAGCATCCAGTATAATTATATAATGATTGATTTATTGCATTTAAATTATTAGATAATCCGCAATAACACATATTCTCAGAACTATTACACTATTAAACAGCGGAACTAACTTTATTCTTACCTGATTTTTGTATGCTTGTCTATTAAATATGATCGGGTGCTTCTTTCTTTTCACAGCAGTGCATTATATTATGTTACATTATATAACGTTGTATAAGAGCGAAGGGAGTCCTCGTCGAGGCAATACAATAAATAACAATAGTAATAATATATAATTTTACCTGTATGAACAGCCAGGATGTGATCAGCGCCAAACTGCTGTACTGTCCGTTGAATCGATAATGATAAGCATAATAAGAGAAGTGATAAAGAAAGAAGAACCTGAAACAAACAAAAAAATAGGTTCCTCGTATAACAGAACGGTAATTGGTTTTTTTTCGGCTGGCAGTGCCAATAAAGTTACTTAACCGACTACATAACCCTCCCACCATGTTTTTCGTGGTATATTGGTGGTCATGCAACAACATGGACCTTTTATCGATCAGATCGTATCAGGTTCCTCCCTATTGAAATACTGCGACTAACACGTCACACGGATTGGTCATTAATAGACTACGGATTTTTATACACGCATAAAATCCAGTCATTAGTACGACGAAAAAATTCATTAGCACCGGAAATATTTCGCTGGTATCATCTCGAAAATCCTTGGCGATGCTCTTTTAATCCCGATGTTTTTAATCATCGCGACTAAACGCCTCGGATCTCTATGAAACATTAAAAATGTTTGTATCATTTGCAACGAACAACGACCAAATAAACATTTCCTCTTCTACTTTAATAGCTCTAATAAGCAGGAAATATTGGCCGTACAAATGAATTCGTGGTTCTGTCTTCGGTTGTTGTTTCTTTCTAAACAATCTTGGAAATGATCTGCGTCGTTTATTACATTCAACTCAGTGAACAATTTGAATACAGAAGAATGTTGTAAGTGGACTGGATTTTTATGCGAATACAAAATTGTTTAATTTTGACATTTGAAGATTTTATTTTCTATAGAAAATTTGATCGAAACAAGTTTATTCTATTACCTTAATTATCCAATCTGACTGGACTATTTCCTTCCACAATTTGAAATAATATTTCACCGAATAACCGTGATTGCAACGAAGTACTCTGTTCAAATAAAACGATGTGCCGTCGTTAGAATATCGCAGAAGGATCGAAGAATTTTGTATATTTTACCAAAATGCAGCCTTCGCGATCGTTGTTCTCTAAGCAGGAAAATTTGTCCCATTAAATGCTCTCCTATATTAATAGAGAATTTGTAGCTTCTTCTTCTGTGCTCGAAAAGTTAAATGAAAGAAAGTTTCGCCGTATACTTTAGGAAATTAGTCACCTTGCTTATCGAGGGGATACACAATACCCATTTTTCCCCACCTCGGACACCCTCCGGCCACCCTTTTCACTCTTACGAGATGGGTGTTGCAGTCTGAACTCCACCCTGATCCGCAAATATTGGCAACCCCGTAACAGCTACTCGTAAAAATCACTTGATTACAACCCCTCCCTTATCACCTTAAGGGTTCCCATAAGATGAGGCTGAAAGTAAAAAAAAAAAGTCATCTTACGGCTTTTTTATGTTCATTGAGTAAAACGCGGAATTCGGCCCGGCCCGAACTTTGCACAGGTTCTGTTGCCGAGCTCTGCACAGTTCTCCTTTTTTCAACTTTCAACACTGTACAACCTCGTCCCATACTATTCCGGCAGTACAACCTCGCCGACTTCCGTTAATAATAATTAATGCGTGTGCCGCGGACTAATGGTTCAGTTTATGTCAATGTTTGAAAATCCTGGAGATAATTCAATTTTGCATTTGGTGCATTCACTATCGTCGTAGACGTACGAAATCTGCAGTCTAATTATAATAAATATCGAAAGAAATCAGTTTACTGGTTAAATTAACTGGAAGAGTATTCAAGAATCGCTGGAAATCATTGTAATTATTAAAAAAAAAATTTTAATTAAAATTTAATTGTTGTTTCTAGTATGAATGCAATGGAACAACAAATAGCCAGCTTATACCAAACTGTATTGTAATAATTTTTAACGATGTCACCGAGGAACAGTCGTTCGTGCGATTTTATCAATGAATAGTGTTATTCGCGAGTTTAACGGAAAATCTGAAAATATTCCTCATCGGACAGGAGAGTTTAAGGAAAATGTCTGTCTCCTTTGAAAACCTGGTGGGAGGTGGACAAGAAATGGGGTGTTGCTTTTAACAGTTCGGTGGAACGGTTACGGAGGGAAATCTTTGCGACTTTGTTCATCAAACGGGGCGGCACGAAATACCGTAACAAGTAATTAAGTTAGAAGGAGATTAAGAGATAAACTGTTTCCGCGTTTTATTTACCATAAAACGGAGGTGGATTAATTCCTACCGCGATGGGAGGAAGTTTCACGATTTTTTTTGAGGCTCGGAATCGGAAAGTTTCGCCAGTTAAAAAAAAAACAAGAGAAAAAGAAAGGAGAATGTTTCATTACACCGTAAATGCGCCGGACAACCGCCGGCCATCTTTAACGACTTGCAGACGTTCTAACAAATTGGAACAAATGAGACGCCCACAAGACCCATTATAAGTTTAAATTACTATTTTAATGTAAATTAGAACACGTTCTTTTCAACGTTTTACATCGAGGTTGATGCACAGAAATTGACGAATTTTCATGTCTCGATAGTAACTCAAATTATCATTAGACTGCGGATCTTTATGCGAAATAAAAATTTTCTGTATAAATTGCAGTCCTCCTTTTTTTAATTATTCTAAGTAGTTGAGAATAATGCATTGACATACCTAAATTTTTTGTTAACTGTTACTCTTTCTTAAATTGCGCATACCCAATTTTGTCATAAATGCATAAAATTCGCAGTCTAATTATTATGAACAGATGGAAAAATTTCACTAGTAAATGTACTACACATTATTTATGATGATAAACTCTAAATGTACTAGTTTGCCGTTTGTCGCGTAATCTTCATTCACCCGGCCGTTAATTATTATCATAATTTATTCTTAGCAAATAATACGGAGGAATATTGGGACGAGCATGTTTATTACATTCGACCGACTATCGCTACGCCTTCGGAGCGGTGTAATGAAAACTTTATATGATGAATTTCATTCTGCAGCAACTAATTTTATATATTAAACATAAACGAGTTACAGCGCAACTGTTGCATAATTATATTTGACGTTCCGTATGAATATTAAACGCATTCAATTTTACGCAGATGTTATTAATCCTGGTCAGAGCTAGGCACCAGAAAGACAAGCAAAACAGAGAAAACTTTTGTAACTGTACTTACATAATTATTTAGATGAATTTGCCGACTACATTCTCGCAAGCGTATGCTTAATTGTTAATATACTGTCGCTGGACTATATTACCAGAGACATTAATTCCCGTAAACGTCCCTATTCTAGTAGCACCACTTATTATAGCGGCAATCTTTCGAAATTTTTGTACATAATAAAATGATTTTTCAAAAATTCATGATATAAATGGTTGGGTGTAATTTCAAACAATAAAAAGATTGCGATAATGCGAGAGTATCAATACATTTTTTACAATAAAACCACTAAAAAGAGAAACAAATTCCTACTTGTTCACACAATGTTTATTTTGCATAAAGCAAAATGTTGTTGCATTTCGCTGTTGCAGTTATTAACGTGTATTTCTTTCGGATTTTCAGGATTGAGCAAACATGTTTAAAAAAGGATTTTAGGTCACCGAAAATCTGAAGAAAATGCAGGTGCCTCGTAAAAGTTTTAGAGATACCGGTTTTATATTCTATCCCTGCTTTCGGGACAACCTGATACTTGAATGTATCAGTTGAAAAATTAATTTACAATTTTAGAGAAATAATTCTCATAATCAAATATGACAGGTGGCAGTGGAAGCTGCGATAGCCAATGAAGAATATGCAGTGGGTTGCGAGAACAGGATCACAATCGTCGTGTAAAGTGCAACGAGCTCGCTTCTTGGCGAACGATTCAACTCTGGAGCGCATAATACAACCCGAAATCTTGCACAGTGCGAATTTACGTCCGCCGTGGAACAGTTCGAAAGCGTTTCTGCATTACGTTTTACGATGCTGTCAGTCGTAAAATGTAGTTTAGGCGTCCGGTCTATATTCCGTTTTCGGCGTGGTGTATGTGTTACGCCAACATCCAGTAGATCGAGACGAGCTTTGATCAGACCGAAGATAGTTTAGGTTTAGGCAACTCTCCCTGTAATAAATCTATCCTCTACGACTCCTTACCGAAATAAAATATAACTATTTAGCACCAGATCTACTAAAAGAGATTACAGAGAATGATTAAATTATTACCAGCACTTATGTATAAAATAATATTAGTTTTATCTCGATTTTTGCTGTGGTATATTTTTCAAATTATTATTTTTAAATTGCCATAATTTTAAAGACACGTTTATGTGAAGTTTATTTAATCGAAAAAACCTTTGATTTGATAAGAATATTAATATTTCTGTTGTGTGGTACTAATTACGATTCGATTTAATAACGACGCTGCCGACCCGTGTTAAATCTCGCTCATCCGGAACATTAACCTCATTGTTGTACACATTAGTATAATATAATACATATACAGTGAATATATATATATATATTAGTTAACATATTATTAATTTTCGTTTTTTATTTCGACGATCGTACGTATAATACAGACAAGTTATTATTATTTATTTCGTCAGATTACGGATGATTATTAATATTACATTTATATCGCGGATTGTATGCACTTATGGTAAGTAGAATTATAGAAAATATAGCAAAAGAATGTCATTGATAATAAATGCAAAGAGTATAATGTTTCTCTTGTCAGATTTCACGTTCGTGATAATCAAACTTGGAAATGGATCTCATACGCCTACAATCATGAACAGAAAGTAAAGACAATTAGCAATGAATAGACAAATTAACCGAGTTCAATTCAACAGCATTCATCGACTATTCCAATTCCGTTTTCGAGAAAACGGAACTCGAATGGGAAAAGTTCATATCATACTTCCATCTGAACTTCCATGAAAAATTACCTTCTTCTCAATAGCGCTGCAATTTCTTGTGTGTCTAGTACATTAACGTATATTTAACACTGAATCACAAAGATTATTCTAGGCGATAGCATAATAATAATAAAAAAATAAATTTAAATTGAACTGTCTAAAAAATCTCCAAACAATTATGAAATACAAGTTTTAATGAAACATTTTTATAGTATTTTAGATTTAATAAAAATATAAATTTTGATAATGTTGATAGTGCAGAAGAAAATTATGTGTTGCCATGCAACTGTAAAAATTTAACATTCTTTTATGTCAATCTCCTTTGCAGTTGATTTATTCTAAATTTTCTGATAATAATAACAGCAAAATGTATAGAAAATAGATCTTCGATTTCGATCCGACTGTAATTATTGCACTCGAATTTCCGGAAGGCGACGTCACGTACTATTTTTATTATGAAATATTGACCGTCCATGGCCAATATGAAACAAAAACAACAGGTACTGTTTGACTGAAAGGTTTCATTGAAATATTCACATATAATATTTCATATTTTATGGGAAAAGTCTAAACGTGCAAATAACACCTCCGGTACATAGTATTCGAACAAATTCGAATCGCGAACGAGAATCGTCGAAGGAATTAATTGCGCGAATATTAAAAACGGAAAATGACGAACCATGTATATTGAAGAAGTAGAATAAAAGCCATAGGCGATACCATGCTCCTTGATCGTCGGTGGAGGTATCCCAAAAATTTTGCAGATCAACTTTCGAGTAAAAACATTATTAACCATAATTAAACTTCACTTAACGATTTCCTCGAAATTTCCACATAATATGAGTACATTTTTAACTAAGTACAACAGCTGTAAAATTAATCGTACTTCCGTTATCCCTTCGACGGCGGAGCCCGGGTCTATTTCGACCCGGAATATGAAAATCGTCCGTTTAATTGCTCGTTTTTTGGTGATAAAATGAAATGAATCGGTTAAACTAGGCACAACAGAAAGACTAACGAGTCCACAAGAGATACCTCGAAAAGTATGTTTGAAAAGATTTATAAATAAAGTAATAGTGCTAAACATTATCAATTATACAGTTCGAAGAATGGCCCTCAGTCCGAGACCCTTGATGTTTCGAATTTCGTGTTGAAACTTTTAAGAACATCCGACGGAAACGACCACGTTACGTGATACAGAAGAGTACAGTAGAATTGGTCGTGATATGGTCAGACACAGAAACCCGAGGAGCCGAAGAGAAATAGAGCGTTTGACAATGAGAAAACTTGATTTTAACGGTGAGCGACGAAAAAAAAAGTGCGGTAGAAAGCATAAAGACGGCGAATGGTCGGAGGAGGGGGGTTTAAAGGGGGATAGAGTGCAGAGGAAAGAAGGATGAGAAGGAATGCACGTTCAAAATCCCGAGTTACGTATTCTGAAGACATAGCCTCTAAAGTATCCCACGCTCGGGGAACCACAACCATCCGACGACGATTCATAGGTCTTTCCCGAGAATGGAAAAGGTAAAGAGGGGACTGGAGACTCTCCAAACGCATTCTGAATTCATTGAATAGTGCTGTCCCTCTCTCTTGATTCGCGAAGGATACTTTCGGACTCTAAGAATTTTCAAACTTCCGGTCTACACTCTGCGATATCCCGCCCGAACTCCGTTCACGAAATTTGGGATTTAATCGTCAGCGATCGAAAGAAACGTTTTTAAACAACTAAACAGTTTTAGAATTTTTCGAGCCATCCACTTCAGACCAACGTTGATCCTTTTGTTGCACTTAATATAAATAGTTATAAATAGTCTCAGAAGAATTTGAGAACGCCAATATATTATTGTCGACTTATTAATGTTATCAAGAATGTACAGGATTTGCAATTTTTATTTTGCACAAAGTTTTGAAAAGTTCAGATTTTTGCATTTTCTAAATCGAACTTCCAGAATGTTAGAACGAACGGAGTTATTAAAAAAAAATTCTGCGATCTACGTATTAAACTATCAAAAAGCATCATAACTTTTTCGATCCCTAATTTTAATTATTACACCGAGACTTTACGTTAGACGATACATAATCTGTAACGCAACAGGATATCGAATGCTATGATTTCGAACGAAACTTCGTTCTTGAGAAAATCCACTGCAGCCATTAATTTGTAACAGATTAATTTGTTTGTTCGTTACTGGCTATTTCTGCTTGGAATGAACGTTTATGGCAACGAGATAATAACCGCTCTGCCATCGATTTTATTATTTTTGAACGTATCGAGTTACGTGGAATTATTATTCCACAGAAATGATGTTATACCATTGTTAGCGTTTGTAAACGTTTATTAATGTTTATTAAAGGAGATGTAATTTGCATTGGCATAATACGATAACGACGCGTTTGCAAAATCGATTTTCTTCGTACGAGATGATTTTCAAATTTTGTATGAAATTATTGTCAATTAATATTCTTATATGCTACTAACACTTTTTATGTATAGACGTTTTCTTCGTGCTGTTTATGAACTATAACGGTTTACAATATTTACATAATTAACTTCTATTAGCTATTTAACGAATAAACCTGATTTTCTCTATTAATTAATTCATCCCATGGATCCCGTTAATTATATTATTAATGAAATAAATTAATGCTTTAGTTGAATTCGAGGTTATCGAATTGTTACCGAATTTCCTATTCGTTTCAAGGCGCATTCGCTGCAGTATTCTCACAGAAAATTTATTCACACGGATGAAAACTCCAACAATCAACGTCTAAAAACGAACGCAGCTGAAGTCAGTGGTTCGTTGAAGTTACACTGTGCCGTGACTAAACGGCCATGTAATCGTGTCAAAGCTACAAGACGAAATTTGTAATTTGCAGCTCATCGTTCCCCAGCCGGAAAGATTTACGATGCAATATAGGGATCTCTGGGTATTCGAGATCACACGGAATGGATTCGCCAGGGGATACTTTGTCTTTCATTCGCCTTCTTCGAGGGCACGATTCATGATGGTCGAACCTATCGACTTGGATTCGCTATCTAATAGATATTTATATTCATACAAAATCCTCGTTCTTGCCCGGACCATAAAACATCCTGACTATATTTATATCTATCTTTATTGCGACGAATATGGTTAATAGTTCTAATCAATTGAAAATAATGTAACAATATTTTTATATATCTCTGTTCTGCTCTATTATTCGCATTGTAGCAAGAAAAGTACATAAAATTCGCAGTTTAATTATTATCCTGTGCGCATGACCTTGAAATGACTTTGCGCTCTAAAATTTGTTTAATCATCGTGGGACTTGCTCTAAAAAAACAATTCATCACGCCTAGGACCAGCGTATTTTTGAGACGTGGAATATTTGTTCAATTTTAATCGATTGAAAGTAATATAACAATATTTTTATGTTGTGTTCAATGCTCTATTATTCGCTTACCTATTCTAATCAGAAAAGTGCATAAAATTCGCAGTTTAATTATTATCCTGTGTGCATGACCTTGACATGACTTTGCGCTCTAAAATTTGTTTAATCATCGTGGGACTTGCTCTAAAAAAAACAATTCATCACGCCTAGGACCGGCGTGTTTGTTGGGACGTGGAATATTTGTTAGGACACGGTATATTACCAGACGAACGATGCATTTAACGAAAGCTGGAAAAGCGAAAGCGGAGGAGGTAGAAGGGAAAGAATATCCTGCAGCGACGTCCCGATACAGGAAAGAGGATCGTATTAGTTGGTGGCAAGGGCTAACAGAGGAAAAAGGGTAAAAGAAGGTGGAGGAGAAGAGGAAAGAAAAAGACGTGGAAGAAGATGATGATAAGGAAGGAAGGAAGGAAGGAAGAAAGAAGGGGAGGGGCAGAGGGGAGATGTAGCCGTCTCCATAACTGTACAGTCCACTCGACTAACGTAAGTATATTGTCAATCAATCCACGGTATAAAAGCAATCTGAGGTTCGGTCGACGGGGTGGCGGGATCCCGTGGGGCGTGGACGGGCCGATCGAGCTAAGGATCCAACGAACAGAGAAAGGAGAGTGGCTCCAGGGAGAGAGCAGGCGGAGGGCGAGAGGGGGAAGAAGAGAGGGTGGAGAGTGCAAACAATCCCCTCTCGCTCCCTGAGAGATGGATGGAGCGAGAGAGGGAACTTGATAGAAAAGGAGAAGTCCTTTACTCTGACCACTCGAAGGACCCTGCCCAACAAGTAGGATGAAACGAAACTCCTGCCCGGTGCCTATACCTATGCTTATAGAGACACGCGTGTACATACATGTGTACTGTACGTGTGTATGTGTGTGCGAGTTCGGAAATACGTGTAAGGATGTGATCGCGTATAGCGAAACTCAGCGTGACCGAACGGATATGGCCGATGCTAGGATATATCTGAAAATGTCGCTGGAAGACCTGGGTGTCCTCGAGGAGGTGACGTGTTCCGTTCACGGGGAACCCGAAGTGCTGGGAAAATATATCGGGACGACCGCCGGAAGACAATGAACAAAACGGCCGAAGAAACACCGACCTGCGTTTTGAAATTTGTGCGTTTAAGCGGCCCCGGAGGAGACGACTGCTCCGAAAAAATGGAACTGTTACAGGAAAGTTGCACACATCCTCTAACATTCTCACTGCGAGGAGCAAACGATCTCGACCCTGAAATATGTATACTGGAAACTGATATTCAGACAGCGGATCTTTATGCAAGATAAAACTGATTTGCATTTATTGCGGGGAGCAGGAATAAAATAAAAATTGATTTCGTCCCTTAATGACTTTGTTACATTAAAAAACAACATTAAATAAATATTCTTAAATATTTCTAATCTTTTACTGTTTTATATTTCACCCAACCAATTTCTTCATAAATGCACAATTTTAAACAAAATCGCTCAACTTTAAACACTCGTAACTTTTTAACCACTGATCTCCGCGTGTTGAAACTCGGATTTTTGGCATTTTCTCGCTAAAATCTACAGGATTACATAGGAGAAAGGCGAAAAATTTTGTTTACCTAGAATGAAGTACAACCATACTAAATGATTAACTGCATACTTGCATCAAGTTATGTGTTCGAAAGTTCGTGCAAGAAGATCGATACGCAGTGCGTTTGTACTTTCAAGGACGAAGGGGATAATGGTTCACGTCGATACCCGATTCAAATCAGCAAAGGGAATTGAAACATGTTGCCGGATAATGATATTAGAAAGGGAGCAATTGGCAGGCTAAGAACGCGGTTAGGAAATGAGGTGGCCTCGAGTTGTGCGGGGTTAGGAGCAAACGGCACATATGTGGCTCGAGCTGTCCAAACAAAGTTGTTGATGAAGAGACTGATTAAGTCGGGTGTCGGGTGGGCAGGAGATAGAAGTTAGAAGGCATCAGGAGGAAATAAGTCCTATCCGGGCAGAATAACGTAGATGACTTCAGCCCATGCACCAGCAAATAAGGTTACATGCCCCTTGTGACCCAATGAGAAGTTTCTCTCTCTCTCTCTCTCTCTGTCTCTGTCTCTCTCTTTCACTCTCCCCCGCAACGTCGACGAGGGTGGCGTTGGACTAGCGGAAAATGAAATAATATCGACGCAAACACACGGGACTGAACGCCAAAAAGACCGTGGATAAATACGTAAGAGAGTTTACCACGGAACCGTGGGGAAAGAGGAGAGAGTCGGGAGACGAGAGGAAGACGGAGAAAGCCGGACCGACCGAGGCTACACCACGAGAAATTGGAAAGGAGAGAAGCAGAAGAATAGAAGAGAGACGCGTCGTGGGATCCTAACACGTGGCAAAGCTCTTTGTACACCACAGATTTTTCGAGGTTGAAACGGATAGGAAATCTGGATAATGTATTTACAGAATCTCAAGCCGTGACCCGTCCCAGCCACGCAAAACTGTTCCTATTGTTTTCCTTCTCTATAGCTTCCTGTTTGACTAAAATCGATCGTCTTCCCGCGAAATTTCAACAAACCGCGACACACTGGTCGACGAATGAACATTTCCGATCAATTTTTGGGTAAATTTCGCATGTCAATTAGTGAGCTGTTTTAATTTTCTTTTTTAGAGTTTTCGAGGATTTTAATGGAAATTTTCAACCTCGAAACCATCTTGTAGTTTCGACGATGATACAGTTCGAAATTGTATTAATTAATTCTAGTATTTTTCTGTTTCGCGAAAATTAATTCATTTCACCTTTGTAATCTTCTAGAATAACGTTGAATTTTTATTTTATTCGGAGACTAATAATAAAAATATAAAAATTTATCTACCTCTATTTTTTTATCTTTGTAAATTTATCAAATTAGGAATTGAACATATTTTATTCGCCTGCGCAAATTTATGCTCATCTCTCGTTTCTGACTATCGTCTACCTCGATATTGCCAAGCGTCGTCTTCTTCTCTTTAATCGTTAAAAAGCCAGAGACGTCTCATTTATCCTACTGGAAACAATTTTCTTGTTTAACGAAATGTAAAGTTTATTTTATGCACAAGTCGAATCACATTGAATCAGTTTCTCGGACGGCTCCATAAATAATGTTGATTCACGTTTTCCTTTGAACGTATAAAAGAGCAGAGCAACCGAAATTTAAAAGCCACACTAAAAAATTCATCTTCTATATCAAATTTCTTTCTTTAAGATCATCAAGTCAAGTACATATATTGAATCACTCCGAGCTTTCACAAAGTATGACCTCTTTCTAGTGTTTCGGAGAGGCGACGCGTTAGCAGAAATCATTAATCACGCGATTGCAGCTGTAGACCAACTTGAGCGACACAAACGAGATTTGAAGGATGAAAGAAAAGAATGGTCGTGCACAGAAAAATCTTCCGAAGCTAGTGTCTGTTTATTGTACGTATAATACGGTTTATCCGGCCGTTAGTATACCCCACGCATTATGCGAATTATGTACAAAATCCATATTATAATAATAAAAGCATAGTTGTAGTAATTTATGGCAATTGATTTCTTCGTCATGATCGCAAGTAGAAATAGTCATAATTGGTCAGACACATTTTAGACAATTGTGTTATACGGAACCAGCCGAGTGCAATCACGTATTAAATTGTATTTTTTCAAAACTAAACTATCATATGCAACAACTTTTTTACATATTTAAAAAATTGACTTTTTTATACAAATAAAAAATCTAACTAAAAACTGTCTTTTTAAATTCGATTATACTCACAGTTACTGATTCTGATTAATGATTTCTGTATGAGTTGTCAAATGTATTTCTTGAAAATGTAACACTATAAATGAAACGTAATCAGCTGATTTAAAATGCGAGATACGAATCGGTCAAGTATTGTTCTACGATGTTTTGCACAACTATTGCAGAGGAGCGTACGTGTGTTAAATAATAAATGGCTGTAACAACATATATAATTTGCGCGCCGCAATAATTTCCTAGATTGAATTATTCAATACACAAATTTGTAGATTAAAATTTATAAATCAGCGATATTAATATTATAATTGAATGTATTAAGTTATTTAATCGTCCATTTTATGATTTACGTATTCGATAACGGTGAGCATGAGAAATTCTTTAATATATCGAATTACATATTAAAATTTATAAATATCAAATTTATAGTCATCAATTGTGACAAATAGTTCAAAAGCTTCGAATGAATTGTAAAGCTCGACACTAACCAAAATAAAAATTTATATACATACTCTTCTGATTCCATAAATTTTAAATAAATTGGACCTACTAATTTTAGTCACGTCAGCTTTTTTATGAATTGAGTTTGGCGCAGACTGCACTTTCTCTTATGGTTCTGTGGTTCGATAAATATAGAATAAATTGAAAAAATTGTAGAACAAGTAGAAATATTTTTCACCGTTCTCGTTAGACTTTTCTTTTTCATAAAAATTCGAAAAACATGCTTTCTCAGAAGTCACTCGCTTTATAAGCTCCCAGAGCTTCGTATATACCAGAATTTTATTCCACACTTTTGATTTGCTTTTATATTGCGCCATAAGCATGGTCTGCTATCCGTAGCCCTCGGCCGTCCACGCCCTTTAAAAGAACGCAAATGGACAAATGTAATAATCTTAGCAGAGAATAAACGGATTATTTCTTAGACTTGGAAATGAGATCCAAAGGCGTTTCACGGAATGTCGATTCACACGTGCTACTTGTTTGTTCCGCGAAAGTGGCGCGTGAGAGGAATTTCAAACGATGAATACGAATAGATTCTTGCAAATCGCTATACACACTCAGAAAACATTATTAATTTCCACTTTATTAACAATTCATCGATCTCCGGTACGGAAAAAAACTCTGAATCAGCGATGCAAGAATAATGATCGATCGACACGTCCATCCATGTTTCAAAAAATAGACTCGAATCTCTCCTCGAACGGCAGAGTCCGGGTCCATTTTGACCCAGGTTATCAAAATCGCGATTCGGTTACTCAAGTTCTAGCAAACTGAATGAACCGCTGTCTTAAAAAATGGTCCATCGTCCGGGAATAAAATCATGCCAATATTAAGCCACGTCCACACTGAAGCAACATCGAGCAATTTTTTGTCGCCTTCTTCTTCTACCGAATTAAACGAGACGAAACGTTACTCTATTCAGTGTGGACGTAGCTTTAACCGCGCTCCGCAGGGGCGTGCACTTCAGCCGTGGGCTTAAAAAGTATTTGTGTGACAGAGAAATGAAGTATCGATGCGCAGAAAATGAATTAGAGTAGCATCGTGGGAAATGCGGGATCATGATCGGCAGAGGCATGTAACTCGATCAAGATGCGAGCCGATAGGAACTTGGCAGCGAGCAAACTCCGACGCGTTTAAAGCGACATTAAAATTGATCGGATCGAAATGGACATCGGGAACCAGCACGGCAGCCGGGAGGAGCAGCATCGTGTAAGATAGTCACGGAACTCAAAACTTTCTCTAAAATGTACGAGATGGTAATCAACTGTCCCAGAGGATCGTATTGATTGCCTGGGAACGAGCGCTCCCTCACGCATTTACGAACTCGTGACGGTCGCAAAGCAAATTCGGGAAGACCGACCGATTCGATGATCCGATAACCGAGCGGTATAACGTTAATATTTCATCGTGCCGCGTCGAGGAACTTTGCGGTCACGCGCTCGTTCCCCTGATCGAAGACGGCCCTCGTTCATGCGATATTTAACGCGATACACGCTTGTTAAAAATCTGTTACAGTACCGATACATCGCAGAGAAGAAACTGCTCGACAGTTTTGTTTCTTGAAAATTTTTCTTCGCACAATACCGAGAATGCAACATTTTTACTTGAAGCCTCTGTTATAATAACGATTTCGGTTCTTGAACCGGTTGCAAAGAAACTTCATGAAGAAAAAACCGAATTTATGAACTACTTCTTTTGAAAAAAAAACTTTCTTGTTTCCAATGATTTTTATTTTTATTGATCGTAACGATACGAATAGTGATTGGACCGTATTTACTTGTTTGTTCTACGATTATCCGAACTGGTTCGCAGAACCTGAACTATTGAATATACCAAAATTTTCACAAATTCACGATCCACAGATAAGCTGTTAAAAATGCTCGATTCGGATAACACCGGGTGCGGATAATCGTGGATTAAACGAATAAATACGAGCCAAACAGTGTCGCGTTCGCTGTCATTTTACTCGGAAAAATTTCGCAAATAAAAGGTTCCTAAAAAGATAATTAATTGTTCTCACCGGTATTTCCAATCGTCTGTCACTTTTATTCGCATGTATCGAGAGACTGTATCTCCAAGCATCGCGTTGTTTTGTCAGCGTGGTGGTGGAAGGTAGCTATCGAAATATCCGCGCAGATCAGACCGGATGTCTCCGGATAAAAACAGAATTGCTTATTTCCCCAGATACGATGTCAGCGGCTCGATAAAACGCGTCTTTGTAGGCACCGCAGTGACCACTTTCCAGAGGCCGGCCGTGACTGAATTAGAGTTTAGGAGATCGCCCCAGCTATTGGCAAGCTGCTCGTGCAGACCGCCAATGGTCCGGATTGGGCGAGTTTCCATGTCCTCTTAAACGATTGTAAATACTCCCGAACATCCGAACGAATTTAACGCGGCCGTGTTTGAAGTCGGAGCACGTCGATTTTTCGATGGTCGTCGCGACATATACAAGGTTTTCCGCAAAAAGTTTCGCCAACTGTGTTCCACGCAATACAAGCCGGAGAACGCGATCTTCCGGACGATATAAAACTTTTTTCTCAAAGTTCTGCGATTATTACACCGCGGGATAGAGTCCAAGCTATTTTATAAAGCATTCCTTAATTAAAAAGAAACGGAGAACTTTTCTCGTCCGACTGGATGTATGATTATACAAATTTCAGCGTTTGAGAACGGTCGTTCTGGTTGATACCTTATGAAAATTCTTTGCGATTTGTATATTAAAGGAATCTTAGGCGAGATTAAAATAAAATGATTCGCATTGTTGACGACTAATGTTGCAATGTGACGTTTTAGCATGCTGCTTTTTAAAGATTTTTAAAGCAACAAACAATTTGTAGGAATGAATCTGACTTCGTTATTTTATAGCACTCTTAGATAATTCAAAATTTTTAAATATTATTTCTGTATGATTTTCACGTAACTCAAACAGCGTTCTGTTAAAAAATTCATTATTAATGGGAGCATGAATTTATGGTGCGATGTAGCGTCGAAATGCATTAAAAAATGCTGATCACCGGGTGGTATATGGTATGACATGAATGGTGCATTAAGTCGCACCTTCGGAATTTCCCTTAACGCTGACCACGTGACACACGAAATCGATAGAACGTCTGACGATAAACAATACATTTGTTTGAATCAATCTAATTTGATTTTCCCGAAATCTATAGAATTTTTTATCTTATCATTTATTGCTGTAAATGATTTGTTCATATTTGTCAGAATTTTAAAATCAGCACATACTGAAAAATCGAACTCCGAGCGACTGAGTTACGAAGAAGAAGAAGCGAATCCGAAATAAGGGAAAATAGATTGTCTGTTGTCAGACACAGTTTTCGAGATTACAAAATCTGTAGTGACCGGTGTATAATATCAAAAAGATTATGTTACCTTACACAATATTTATTAAAACTGAGAAAAACCACTGTA
The DNA here is from genome assembly GCA_028454225.1 of Lasioglossum leucozonium. NCBI lineage: Eukaryota > Metazoa > Arthropoda > Insecta > Hymenoptera > Halictidae > Lasioglossum > Lasioglossum leucozonium. The sequence goes on along the minus strand of CM052220.1, from coordinate 7,706,749 downwards.
ACTTTAATTGGGAAGGTACGAAAATTTATCTTCGAGTGAGACGAATATCATAAAGACAATTTAATATTAAAAATAATTAATTTCACCAACTAAAACGTGTTGTTCTTCGTATTGCAAAATATAATATAAAATCATCGTGTTCAAATGTGTATAGGCTCTCTTCTACGCGTATCATCTCATTACGTTCGGCTGCAGAAAAATTCGTTCGCGAACTTACGGAGCACCGTGTATAATTAAAACACCGCGACGCGTAGACGACGTGATCGTCGTAAATTTTGCATCTCCGCAGAAATTTATACATCAAAGGGAATCAAATCGTAGGTCATCGTTCAGGTTCGCAGCCATTAATTCATTATTCATAGCGATAAGAGCACTCGCAAATTAGAAGGATAAGAAATGCCCGTGCATCCTGTGAAGGTTGCAACGGCAGCTATTTTCATGACGACGGAGCAGAGGAACAGAGTCGACAACGGCTTTCGTTGCGACACGATACCACTCCTCTAATTAGACATTAGCGCAACAAACAACCCCAAGGTACCGTGTACCCTGCCTCCACCCTGTCAACCACTTCCAGAAACCACCCCAATCCCCCTGACGGAATGCTCAAGTTACAAATTAACTTGCAGAGATCATCCGTTTCCAGCTCGACGCTCACCGACGCCTATTTGGTTCGCAGAACTCGCCCCGACGGAAATTCAAACACAGACGAGGAAAAAAAAAACAGAGACAGCATTAAAAAAATCTCTGTTCGCGACGCGCGTTTCAAATCTGTCGTGCGCAATTATCAGCACACCAGTCCGATATATTTCTATTAGGTTGGAGGAAAAATAATTACGGTTTTCACACACAATTTTAAACCGCATCGCAAACGTCGCGAAGATCTCCACCGTAACTGTGATAATTTTATCCCCACTACCGGGGGGCGGGATGCATGAACCACATGATAATGTGAACATTAATCGGTGTACGTGTTTACGTCACAACTAAGAAAACATTTAGGCGGCTCGTTTCGAACAAGACATCGTACAAGTAATTTCAGTTTTAGTAAAATCATCAACCTGCGCGCGAATACTAATTTCTGATGTTCCGAAGGCATAACCGTCCTACTCGAAGAGAGCTATACTTTGATTTAAATAAGTGAAAATCAGGAGAAAGTACACGTAGGGGATACGGCGGGCGTAAGAGAACTACCCATCCGAGGTCCATTATCGTACGTTTCGTTATACTAACTGTATGTGGCCGTGCGTATCATGCAGTAAGACGACCACGTCCATAATCATTATGGCGTTCTTTACTCGTCTGAAGCATAAACGAATTAATCGATAACTATACGAAATGAAATTCTACGGAAATAGTCGGTTTCGGTAGTCCGCTTCATAAACGTCACGATATAAAAATACCGATAAATTTCGTTTGGCAATAAAAAAAGATCCGAAAATTCTACGAACAATTGATCCAAACTAAATCTAATTTCTTCGACTTTATCCTTACATAATAATTGCAAGATGCTCGTTGCCCTCAATTATATCGTACAACGAAGATTCAACTGTAGCTCACATCCCGTCTCCTCTGTTATTAGCCAAGACCCTTGCATCGACTTGAAGGGAAACGAGAATCAGAGAGAGAGAGAAAGAGAGAGAGCCAGTTAGGTGATAAAACGATCAAGGATCGAGCTCCTCAAGCGTCGATGATCACGCTAGAAGAAACACCGGCGTTCCTAGCAGGCGAGAAACAACTCGAACGTGCAGAACATCCGCTAATTTGATCGGTTCAACGGACATTTTCTGCCTCGTTCCACGTAAGAGCATCGATCATTAGCCGGTATAAATAGATGCGAGAAGAAGAACGAGTCGGTCAGGCGCGTCTCTGGATTACGCGAGAGAAATCAAGAAAATAACAAGGATTTGAACGACGTACCAACACAACGATCCGCGGGTCCCATGGTAACGCTGCTCGACAGGTATCCGTTAAGGTGTTGAGGTTCGGGGGATGACGACGAGAGGAGGCGAGACGAAGATCGAAACTTCCTGGTAATCATCAAGCCGTGAGATATTCGAGAAAGTGTGGGTGGATTTGAACGCGTTACGCGACACGAACTCGCAAGGGTCTCGAATCTCAGATACATTATATCACTGGAAGAAATAGAACAATCTCAGCAACCGTCATCTTCTATAATTTTTGCCTCCGAGCACACGGTCTCTATTTTGCTCGCGATTGGAACGTACGAGCACGGATCTTCGGACAATATGAAAATTGCAAGGGAACGGGGAGAAATTTCTTTTTTCTTTTCCTTTAACGATAACTAGACTGCGGATGATCTTCGTGCAAAGTAAAAAATTGTCTGCGTCGATTGCATGGAATAGAACCTAAACATAGAATGTTATCTCTTCCCTGAATAATTTTAATAGATGTGATACCACACACTGGCATAATTTTGAATCTCATCTACTCAATTTCGCGTGAAGATCCGCGATCTAATAATAACACTTTTTTACGCAGAATTTTTTGCCGCTTCGTCTCAGTTCGCAAAGAATTACATTGGGCACGCGAAAAACAACGTGCCATTCGAGGATATTAAAAATTTTTTCGCAACAACAGTAAATTCGAAATATCTCCAAATTGAACGCGTCCAATGGCGAACAATGTCCGGTTCAAGACCGAGATCGAAGAGTGTATGACGTCGTCCACCGAGGAGTCTTACAGCCTCCGGGGGATCGTCGTCGATTACTATGTTTCTCCCGGCAAGAATAAGGGAAAGGCTTGCAAGAATTACAGGGCGGAAGACAACCGGATTCTTATAATTGAGGAAAGCTTCGACACTCTGGGTGTGCCGGTGTCCTGGCAACCGGGCGAGGCCTTTGCCTTCTCGCAGAACCTTAGAAGGGCTGCGGAGAAGTGCCAAACGGCTCGGGCGGAGGGGATGAAGTTGAAAAAGAGTGAGAGAGAGTAGAACCGGTGGGAAAAGAAGGCGTGAAGGGCGGAGGGAGGTTGGGGGGGAGTGGAAGAGACGAAGGAGGACCTTCAATGTTCTCTTTACCTCCACCAATCTTCCCTCTCCGCAATCACCCCTTCGTAATTAACCTCCATTACGGCAGTTTTCTGTTACCCACCCGTTCCCCGAGCGAGAGCAACCCTCCCCCGCGCGAGCCCCCGCCGCCCCCTTGTCCCTGGATATCCACGAGTGGGATAGAGTTGCCGGTGTCCTAGGAAGCCGGTCGGAGGTATCGGTGATAGTTTATTATTCTTCTAATGGAAAGCAGCAGACATCTTCGTAGTCCATCGCCTCCTGTTCCGCTCCGATCCATCCCCCTCCCTCCCCCCATCCCGCCATCCTGTCGCTCGTCTACGGCGTCGTCGTGTCGTAATCGTCTTACGCTTCCCGAGCAGGCTCCTAATTATCGCGAACGCCGTCTCAAGATATACATTTCCACGGGCATCCCCGGTGTACAACATCGCAGATTTTCGCGGGGCGAATCAAAGGTGAACGAGATAATTAGGATTATGACAAATAATTGGGGATCTCAACTCGTTGCTCAAGCGAGCTTCGAGAACCGACTCTCCCCGATTATCCTCTAACCGTGGAGAACCGGTGCCGGGTCACAATGAAATCCTAATTATCGCGAAGATTGACATTTACGCTGGATTTATATAACTTCACTAGCTTGCCCCCTCCCCCTTGACCCAACCCCCCTACCGACGTAATCTGCGATACCGTTTCGAAAGGCTCTCGAGGCAATTACGTCGAGCGCGATAATTGCACTTACGGATCACTCTTTCGCGCGCCTGAAATGACGATGGCTGTTCCCGGGCTTGTTAGGCTATTTTCGTAGACACGATCTATCAGATTTTGTACGAGATCGTTTTATCTCTAGTTCGAATTATATTTGCCTTCAGATTTAACTCCAAGGCTTCGTATAAAAATGCACCAGAGTGCAGTGAACGAACATTTAAGTTGCATTTTCAGGGTGCTATTTCTATACGGAGACTATTCGATGATCATCATCACTCTAGCTATCTGGTAATGTACTAACACCAGAACTACCGACGCTAAGACCAAAAACTACGTAACAATAGAATATTTTTATATTTACTGATTTATTACTGTCTTACAAAAGGAATTCCGTGTCATAACTACTACTGCTCGTTTTGCCATTTTTAGGGCTTGTAAAATATCTACGACGACTATGGTGTAGAAAATGATCGCGTGAAACAACATCAATGACTATGTTACGTTACATCGCGGCTAGGTTTATGTTTATGTTGTGGCGCCACAGGATAAGACGTTGCTTGCGATAAAATTTCCTAACAGAACATTGATAAATCTATCTAAATATCTAATAAACGATTTCGGGTTCGCTAAACAGATTATAGGATATTTTTCCACTTCGAGAAATACCAGTCGAAATGACTGTTATCGGTATAAGCAGCCGTGACACAAAATTATTTTGATTCTAAATTAATTATACAAAAATAAGATTCATTATATTACACCTGTAGCTGTCGCTGCAAAACCGATCACGTCATTGCGGGGAAAAAATGTAACATGAAGTAAGAATTCTCAAATGAAATTGTAAAATCAGTCGTTTTGGTATAATGGTCTTCTAGTGTTAAGCGTTCCAACGAGGTACACCAAAATATCTGAAACGTTGCGAAAGTCTGCTTCAATTTTATTTTGTAATTGCTGCGAATTTTTAAATGAGAACAAGTACGCGGTGCCAACTGAAATAAACCGTTTCAAGCACTGAAACATTTATAGCGAATAATGTCTTGTGGTTAACGAGAAAAGAAAATCATTTTTGTCGGCCTCCCGTGTGGCATAACGGGTTAAGAAACATTTTTATGTTTCTCCGAGATGTCAAGTATACGATGCTCAGGCGCACAATACCCTGGTAATTTGGAATCGCTCAATATGAGGAGCGCAGATCACGGCATTAAACTGAATAGCATTAGAGAACTGTATCAATGTATGTATCAACGCAATTACCAACAACTCAATACTTCCCCCACTCCCAAAGTTCTCTTTGTATACATTATCTTTGGTAATCGCTTTCGACAGAATCTTACTGAATACTTGGAATAACAGCAAACTTCTGATACTATTACCGCGCTCCTTTAGCTCGTGCAGAATTTCGCCAAACTATTACCCAGTTCGTAGCAAATACACACTCTTAATAAGTCGGCGTATTCAGCTACGGCAATCCTATTAGGCAGATAATTCGAGGGTCTCATCATCAAAAACGAAGAGCAGGCTAGTTTCATTAGACAACTATTTGCAACAGCATCGATACTAAATTGCCGTAACGTCTATCGTTCCATCTATTAAAGTCGAGCTGATTATATTCGTCATACTCAATCGTCATTTTCTTTCTTCATCCAGAATACCGATCCTCTTCGGTTCCTAAGTGAAGGATAGCAAAAGAATCTCTTCCTTTCGTTATTCCTAACGTTAACCCAGTATTGGACTTACAGTTACGTTACATTTACAGTTACAAAAAGATAAAAAGATTCAATGTAATATATAAAATTCTCTGTAAGAAATAAATTTAATAATTTATAAAGAGAACGCAAGACAACGAGAAAAGCAATACGCGCCGCAAATGCTCTTTATTTGGTTCGCAACTAGACCAAGCCACCAAAAACAAAATATGACGCTAAATCGAAATCGTTTGAACATCAACGGCGTTTTGGAAGGTATTGCCATAGCAACAAAATCACACAAGAGCTTAGAGCGTGAACATGCTCATGCTTCCAGTGCCATCCAGCGCAGAAATGAAGAATTAACCGGTACACCTGGTAGATGTCCGAGGTAAGCGAACACTTTTGCCATCCTGCTTTCGATACGAGGCAGTCGATTGTTTTCGCAAGACGTACACCAAATTCCTTGAATCCAGGACAACCGTGGGAGCCGGGAATTTTGATTGCCGACTCCTCAGCGTTGCTTCGAATCTGGATCACAATGCAGCGGTTCGGGTTGCTATGAACCATGAGTTATCGGTAAGCCGCCTACATCAGTGGGAATCGGGAACCCCGCTGAGCGGACATCGTAGCCGATGACGGTCATTACGTCCAATAGTATTAAATGTGGCTGCACCCGCCGTTAGGCACAACAGAGACCGGCGGTCCCGTAAGAGCGGGATTGAGATACGCCTAATCGATGCTCGCAGACACAGAACATCCGGAGACACCACCTATTCCCGTATTACCAGTACGCGGATAGTACGGTGTTGCAAAGCCATCCATATCGGTCGGCGTGAATCGAAAACTATATCGTTTTGTGCACGATGATACCACAACACTAATTACATCCTCTTCTCCTCTCTGCGTCGGTAAACACGCTGTGCCTACTCTAATTCAGTTGCTATTGTTACCGTGACTACGTTACGGATACAATGGGGACCCGGAAAAAAGTATTCCGACACCGAATTTTCGATTCTGGGGAAACGTTAATGTTCGAACTATAACTTCATGAAGAGCAGATAGTGCAACGATAAATTTCTAATTCGCCTAAAAGATCGCAAAAGATCATAGAACAAAATGTTACAAAACTTATCCTAAATTGTAAAAAAATTGCCTCTCATTTTCCCTCATTTTCTCTCATTTCCCAACCCAATATAGTACATCACTTTTGGGCAATATGTTCAGAGATTGTCTCAGAGAAAGTTGGCAACCCCGGTCCAGTGGCGATCGGAATCCTCAGTCGGGGATAAGGTTCGAGCACGAAATCTGTCTCGACGAGGGAACAGAACACAGTAGTCGGACTTTCCTTCGAGAAGCCTTACCACGGCTTCCGCGTCGGTATTTATACGTTAAACGGCGCCGCGCGGAGATCCTGGCCAAGCTGATGCCAGCGGGGAGAGGAGGGCGAGAGGTCGGGGGCGCATGGTCGGGCGCCATTACTATGCAAATAGATTCGTAGTGACACGACGAGAATGGGCCATACCCCGGTGCACCTAACTGGCGCCCGTCAGGACACCATTTAATAGTGTAGTTTCGCCTGCACACGCCGCCGCGCGCTCGCCGACCGAGCCCTCTGATCGAGCCACCCACGCCGAAACCCGACCGATCCTGCCCCCTCCCTTCCTCCGCACCCCCCATTTCACCCCCTCGCCACTGCCCCCTTTACCCCTCTTCTATCGCCGTGGCCGACCCTCTTTCCGCCATCACAACCACCGGAACACCATCACCAAGCTCCGATATAGGTAATGAAATTGTCCATGCATGAACCGACGGGGTGGCGAACGTTTGTTCTGCGATCGAGCGAATACGTCGTTGCGTGCCTTTTGCGCAGCGAACCAGATTCCCGAGGATTTGCCGGAATTTCAGGTACACAAATGAGTACCTATATGGCTCTGCTCTGCTCGGCTCGATTCGGCTCGGCTCCGCTCGCTCGTACACGCCGCCTCGAAAACAGAAACTCGATCCGACGCACCCGGGTTCCCTCCTCTGCGAAAGGTGGACGTCGACGTCGGAGTCGGAGTCGGCTACGTCGACGGCGTAACTGCCGCCGTCGTCAGGAGGCGAGAAAGAGCACACCCGGCTCTATACGGTGGTGCTACGTACATAGAATCCCAAAGGGTGGGCGGAAATAGACGTGATAAAAATATAAACGAGATGATGAGTGACGAATCGCGCGGCAACGAAACATCACGCACATTCCTCCGCGGGTAGTTTTCCCGCGCTGCGCTCTTTCATTCTCTCGCTTTCTCTGCTTGTGTCTGCTAATGGCTGCCCCCTCCCCTGCCATCCGTCACGACCGTTCTACCTTGTTTTCTCTCTTTTTTTTTTTGTTTCGTTTTCGGTTCTCCGAGGAAGAGTTTTGCTTCTCTTGTTCGACGAGGTCTAGTGTTACCGTATGCTGAAATCTCCGCTCCCACGCCCGTTTATTGTTTGCCCGACGATTGCGAGGAGAATCGAAGGGAAAGAAGGAAATTCACGCGACCGTGGTTAATGAGATGCGATTTTACTTGAGCAATAATCGAATGAAAATGTGAGGTGAAAGAAGATTTCTTCGAGGAGACGTTCCGTTAACTTATTCATTTAGTCGTGGAACAAAGTAAATTAGTTTCATCGTTCATCGAAGCAGTCAAATGAAAATCTTTGACTATCATACATTCGTGGTCTGGCGACTGTTAAAGAATCTATTAAAAAGTTAACATACCGGTTATACGCAATTGGAACAGGTTGTACCTCCTGAACGGTTGGGAATAGAAGATGTTACTTTGCTGAAAATTCTCTTCTCTTGTAGCTTCGATAACTTCCTATCGAATAAGTTTAGGGCATGAGTATGTTGGTACTTTAATGCAGAGAAAATGCATCGACAGTTGCAGTCAAAAGCATACGTTTCAATTTTAAAAAGAAAGTGCAGTTGCATTACTCTAATGCAACGATGCACCAAAGTGCATAAAGTTAGTTGTATATTATGCATCGTCTGATACCATTTAACATTTACTTATAACATCTTCTATTCCCAATCGTTTAGGAGGTACAGTCTGTTCCAGTTGCGTGGGACACCCTGTAGATAGATGAAATTTTCGTTAGTACCGCGCGTATCGACGAAAAAGGAAAACGTTCCTCATTGCTCTGTCACATTCCACGATAAACCCTGTCGTCGACGTTAATTTTCATTTTCCAACGACGACCCATACCCGAAACACGATTTCCCGCTGAGTAACTCGTTTCTAATGTAATACCATTGTTAGACCGAGGACAACTTGGATATTTCGAATACTCTAGAGCGCGAGGATATATTTTATTTATTTTTTTTTTTTTTTTTACCATGTACACCATGAATGAATCGTGCATTGCGAGGGAATAAAGCTGATAAAAGTGTGTACGGGACGATGAGAGATGGATCACGAGCGACAACACAAGCATCACGAAAGTTCCCTGTGGTAGATTTACAGTTTATTTACGCACACGTATTGTATTCCCTGCTGGTTTGTTTTCCCGTTGTTTGACCACGTGCGATTTTTAATTTCATGAATCCATGCGCTGTATTCCGCGAATATTCTGTACAAATATGCGCGTACAATTTCAAACATTACATATTGTCAGCGGAGCCATCGAACGTAGAATATCCAAAATACAAAGCACCTACGGAACACCGTGCGTTTATCTCGGCAGACACGAATGAAAAAAAAAAAACTGTATCCGCGTAATCAATGAAGGAGCTACGAGTATTTCTATAGGGCTTGGATAAAACGCCGTGTGGTCACAATTTTGCGCGATCGTTCCCGAACGTGAGCTAAAAAGTACATCCAACACAATGCCACACGAAAGAAAACTGCGAGATAGACAGCGAGATCAAGTAAACATGTAACGGAATCGTAGAGTGTAAATGTGAATGAACAGTTCTGCGAGACGATCTTCTCTGGTTTCGTAACAGGCAACTATGAAAAAGGCTCTCTTCAAGAGAGATTTTTTTTCCCTTTTCAATGAAGTGTACCGAAGCAAGGTGCAACTTAAAGCACTAAAACTGCATAAATATTTTGCATAAACCCCGGATTGCACAGAGATTGCTTAGAGACGGTTGTTGTTGAACATTCAGACATCTTAACGACGTCTCCAACGGCTTCCGAACGTCTTTCCTTCGGAAAACGATACGTCTTTAAGACGTCGAGTAAACATCTCAATCAAGTGGATTTGATTTTTTCATTTTTCCTGTGAGATGTTCAAGGTTTATCAGTGTCTAATAGACTTATAGAATAAATAAAACTGTCCACGGGTTAAGTAGGTTATTAGGATGGATTGAGAAGTGGCCCCTGTATTGATGTTAGTTGACTTCTTTGAAAATGTAGATCAGTCTTTAAGAATGATTTTTAATTAATTTGATAAGCAAATCAGATTTTCCCCTAAACGATCCAGATTTAGCTGTTGTACGGTGAAGCTCCGTATCACGTGTCCCGTATGCTAGAATAATTTAAGCGGTTTAACGTGTCTAAACAGAGCAGCAAGCTGCATTGAAAAATTCAGAAAAGCTTTAAATCGCCAGATCGAACGGCCGTTCACGGAAACGTGAGAGTCTTCGGACAAAAGCACATCCAGGAACAAACATTTACAACGCGACTGTGATGGCAGAATGTCATTTTGACGCGCATACCTCGTGAATAAAGTGGAATTTCATTTTGACGATGCCATAAAACTTGTCCACGCGCGGCCGGCGCGGCCGAGCGCATTTCCAAACTTACGCGGCGGCAGCTTTTAATGACGCACCGAATTAAATATGCAGAAATGTTGCAATATCCGTTCGAACGATTGCTCTTTTTAGGAAGAGACACTTCATACACGCGAAACCAACTGGTTAAACGAGATATTTATCGGCAAACATACACCTATATCCCACGTATTCGGATTTATTAAACGTTAAAGAGACAGCGGTGCGGCGGCGGCGATGCCCGTACACGGACCACCCTTCCCGAAAATCGGATAAAATTTCTCGCGAATCACGCTAATGCCCACGCCCACTATAGCTCCAGCATATTTCATTCGGACTCTCCGCTTTATTTTAAACGTTTCGATGATCGATTAACGCAAATATAAACGCACTGCACTATAATTTTCCAGCAAGAAAATTTTGGGATTTGTTATTTTTTTAGATTTTTCGAACTGATTTGTGAAGTGCAATTTCCACCCTTAATTCGAGATCTCTATAGTTGAAAAATTCCTACGGAAACGGTCTAACGTTTCAGATCTAAATAAACTAATCACACTTTTTACTTGGTAATAGTCTTTTTATGAAACCATTTTGGCGACACATTCGTGACGCTTCTCCGATTAATACTAATATTGTTACTTGTTTAATCCACGATATAGTGGGACCTGTATTATCCGAACTTGCAGTAGTCGGTGGTGCGTGATGCTTCACATGATACACAATCATGTTGTACACCTCGTAGGGATTTTATAATTTCGTTGGGATTAATAATTATTTAAATGCATTGTATTAATATAAATTATTTTAATAAGAATCGAATGAATGAATGAATTTTAATATGAAAGTGTTACATAACAGACAATTTTTAAACGAATTTAATATATTGGATGGTCGAAAAGTCCAGTACCATAGAAAATTTTCAATTTCTTCGTCAATATGAATTTTCAAAAATAAGAAGATTATTTTATCAGCGACTTTCGAGCCTGTGTAACATATTGAATATACGAGGTGAGTCTCGCCTAACGTTTGCATCTGAAATTTTATTTTTGTTGTATGTTTTTTTAGAAATTTGGAGATCATTCATATTTTTTTAAACGGGATCACCCTTTTTTTGAACACCTACGATAACAGCAGTCTCTTTTGTTAGGAATTCAGTGACTATAATTACTCAAGGTCGCAATCAGAGTATTTAAAAAGGGGTGGTCGCGTTTAAAAAACAGAGCTGACTTTCAGATCTCTAAAAAGATAAAGGCCCCATTGAACCCTTCAACTTTGTCCAGAACATATTTGTGTAAACGTTAGATGACTCGCCCAGTATAATCTAGCAGAAGATTTTTCAACTGAAATTCACCCTAAGCAAGAAGGTAATGGGAACAGCGGACAGATCGATTCCTCGCAATTATCCCGCGTTAAAGTAAGTGAAACTCGCACGCGGGCGAATTTAAAAGTCCGAAGTAAGTCGAACGAGATGCTGCGGCGTTAGCAACGGTCCATAAAATTGAACAATATTCCACGACGGACTGGTGCCTGACGGTTAATGCTAATTCGTTGCAGAATATTCTATCCGCGTCGCTTATTTCATTACGCGTTCTACAAATGACATTTACACATCACCGTCGTCCGACGATATTAATATTTCAAGATTAACGTTCCTCGATCGTTGGCGCTCGCGACGAAAAACCGTGACGACGGGATGCGCGATAGATCCCTCCCCCGCCCCACCATAGCCCGCTGTTCCGTGTTTCCCTTGTTTTACACGTTTTTCTTCGTCGGGCGGTATTGAAACACGCTTGAGGAACCAGTCAAGAGCGGTTAAAGGTTTTCAGAAAAGTGACGAAAGGTACTTTAAAGTACAGGTGCTGTCGAGGGTGCTTCAGAATTTCGAGAGGGCCGGTCACAGGCACGAACTTTCAAGGATGATAAAATTACCGTGTCGAATAGTCTCTGGAACGGGGTACACCCGCCGAAAGGGTCTCCGGGAAACCAGGAATGCGCAACAATTAGCAACCCGTTCGAAAGACGTCACATCTGTGACAACAATGAGAAACAGTGAAAACATTACAAGAGTTCAGAAGTATTTTCAAACCCATTGAACCCACTAAGACGGGAAATCAATTCGTACGTGGCCTCCAGTTTGCAATTGTTCTAGAGAATTTTTTATGTTCCAGAAAAAAAAGACAAATTAATTTCGAATGAAAGTTTTATCGGCGTATTTGTGATAATTTTCTGACTGAAACGAGCCCAAACACGACACAATTCGAAGTATATTTTGCTCGTTTAATCCACTCAACAATAGAACCTCGATTATCGGAACTGGTCAAGAGGAAATGCATAAATCTACAGAAAATTACTGAACGGTTGCAACGCGGAATTTATTCAAAGGTTCGGTTAATCGAGATTCTATCTTATCGTGGATTAAACAAATATTCGAATCGTGTTTGGAGTCATTTCATTCGGAAGAGTGTTGCGGATACGTTGATAACAGTTTGCAAACGAAGGGAAACAATTTAAAAAACGTTTACCCCGTACAATCGTAGTTAGAATTATAAAGTTTCTCTGATGAAACACTTTTGTATTATTTTTGTTATCTTCTGGCAATTTTCAAGCGGATAATGCAAAGCATACTTTCTCGTTTTCGACCCTTATCCCGAGTTAAAACACTGCGAATCTGTATTCATTCTGGCGGTCTTCCCGTGAGCGGCGCTGGCTCGATAACGCAAAGAAAATATCATGGCACGCAGATTGCTATCGTCCTCGTTAATTCTCATTACCAGTTCATTTTATAAGCGTATCTCAGCGACAACCTGGACCGGACATTCCTCCGTGGAAACCGCGCTTAGCACGCTCCTTAAAACGACGATATTTATTTGTTTGAATGTCGCTGAAATCTCGCCAATGCACAGTCGATTATTTGCCACGAAAAGTTGGCCGAAATACGATTTTTTATGCAAGTCTTAAAATAATCTTGAAATATTCTCGCACAAAGAAATGCATTCTGTCGAAACGAAATAGTGTCTGTTGAATGTATCTAATGAAAGGTATCTTATTAGAGTGGAAGCTAACGACAAAGATACACGTATGTAACGTGGACAATTTATTATGGTGGAAGTTGTAGACAGCTTACTAAGTGCCGAAACAACCCAGGAAGATTGATGTTCCTTCCGTCTGCGGTTCGGGCAAAGGCCGAAATACAATTGTGACTCACCGGTGAGCAGGGACCTTATCGTTTCGAGGTATCATTGTATCGAAGTGTGATTAGTTCGTATTAACACATACCCGTAAGACTCTCTCGCTGTTCTTTATTACGTCTTCTAGGAAATGTTCACTTAATCTTTCATTAATCTTCAAGAATTATTTTCATTCATTTTAATTCATTTTAACACTAAACCTACCACTGCCTGTCAAATGACCGGTTTTATATTTTTCATTTTAGAATTATTGAAATTATTATCCAAGCATATATTGGAATAAAAATTGCACAAAATCTAAATGAATAGAGCTTTTTCATTTTCATAAGCTAAAACATTTTAATCGCTTTTAGTGCTTGGTAGGTTTAGTGTTAATTCGTTCACATCGAAGAAGTAATGAAGCTGCTGTTGCTCTAATCTGTATATCTCGAGGAAAGATAATAGAAATTAAATTAATTTTATCAGCAATGTTAACTTTCAATGCCACCTTTTGAGACTTTGCTTAATAATTGCTATAATCAATTTTCATCTCCATATACTTTTGGTTTATCAGCAACCGATTACCACTTACTTATTTCGTTTATTCAATATATTCAACACTATCCAAATTTTGAACAGTTAAATTATGAATTTTTTAAGGTGTAAAAATTATACTGTATTTTTATATTTATATTTTATAGTGAGAACAATGAATAAAAAGAAATTGTCAAATTGACATGATAATACTTATTAAAGTAAAGATAAAAATTATTAATATTGCATGATTAATGGATAGACACACAAAACGAAACCGTATTGAGAACTCTCAATTTGCAACATATAATTTGAACTGTACATATCATTAATGAATAACAATTAAATTGCTGATTTATAAGATCTACCATTAAAATGAGATTTAACAATGATACGAATTATATTACAGATTAATTAAAATTACTAATGAACATTAAATCCTGTTGGAACAATTATAAAAATGAGAAGAACAGTCATTTAAGGCGCAACACTAAATTTCGATTATTCGAACTCCAAACTTGTGTGAATATTTTTATAAATCTGTCAAACCTGTAATTTAAAGACAAATACATATTTGAAAAAAAAATCTTGTTTCCCGTAATTATACAATCATTAGATGCCTTATATTCGATTCTTGATTATAAATTTAATGAGATTCGGACAAAACGAAGGTGATTACTCTTGTTACGTTTGAAAGAAGCAGTTTTCGGAACCGAACCGACAGTTTCTGTTTAGTATTCCAAACTGTGCACTCGGTGGTGAAGAAAATTAATTATGTTGACTAATTATTTAGCGGGGACTAATATTCCGTTCACTGTTTACGATTAATCACGCGTCTCGGGTGGCAAATAACGTACCTATGGTTTCGTTTCGGCGGAACATAACGATATCGAATATTTTTGCATAATTTCGTCCCTTCGGTCTTGAATTATTCAAAACGCGACACAAATAAACTTTAATTGGATTTTGATTGTTGGCTTTCTCAACAAATAAGCACACAAATTTTTTCCAACTGTAACACAGTGTCATCTCATCTACCTTCTTTTCTCAAACTAAAATTCCCCTTCAAACAATAAAGACAGATTTTTCTGACAATTTTCTGGTCTCAAAGAAAAAAAAATCATTTTCATACGATTTAATTTTAAAACGACCAAAGTTTTCAATTATACCAGATAGTGATAACGCGAAGAAGTAATTATTTTTCAAGAGTTATAAAATTGTAAATATAATCACAAATATTATATCTTTTTATCTCTTTCATAAAATACGTGATAACCATAATAACCTCATTACAAAATATGATATTAATAATATCAAATTAACTACAAATATACTTTCAATTATCAGCAATAATTAACGCGATTAATTTTGTTTAAAATAATTTTGTCCACCTAGATCGGCAAGGTATCGCACGCTGTGCGTCGAAGCCGTGGGCGAAACGGAAAGGGGTTAACCGTGGTCCACCGAGACAGCAATCGTAAGGCAACTTAAAGGGGTTAAATCGATGCCGGCGAGTGTTAGTTAGACGGCTGTTGTTCGGCCAAGAGCGTGGCGCCTCTCGGCAAGGAGCTATAATTACTTTCTATCAGCCCCCGATGTGTGTACGTCCCGCGGAGGCGGATTTCCAAAGGAAATAGCGAAACTTGGAGCTCGATGCACACGGAATTGGCGTTTTAATCAGGGTGTCGCGTTCGTCTCGGGTATCTCGAATAGCAGGGGGGGTGATACGGGATGCATGGAGGCGAACGGCCGTCAGACAGGCGCCAGCCGTATACGGTGCTCCTGGCTCCGACGCTCCGCCGGAACGAAGAGCTGACTTCATTTTCCACGAATCGCCCTTTCGCATTCCGTCTATATACGATCGGTCAACGCTTTTGTTCACGCGACAGGGTGCCAAAACGCCCTCCGCAGGGGGTTCCTTTTACCTACCGACGTATGGATTTACGTCTTACCCCGCTACGAAGATCGATAGCCCTGGATATGAAACCGACGTCGGTGTACCTGGAAAAATTCGAGCTGGATGAGCTCACCTGTCGCGCCCACCTAGATATTCCGAGTGCCCTGTGCTTCGACGTGTATACAGTGACTCCCGTTAATATTCGGACGCTCTTCAAACAAAATGATAACTTTTTTGATATTTGATATTTTTTAACGTTCACTTAACTCCGTTTCTTACCACCTAACTTGTTTCAAGTCCAACCAGTTTGTCATAGCAACTGTATACACGATTATGGTTCGTTAACTAATTTTTTGTAAAGCGTCAAGCCCACGCGTGTAATTCGCTTATATCGAGAGTAATAATAAAAATTGGATTCAACGTTCGTGTTGCCAAGCATGGGAAGCATGGGATCGCGAGATTGTTTAAAAGCCATTTTTGTTTTTAATTGTTTTTCTGTCGAAACCTTTAGCAATGAGACATTTTTCTAATTGAAACAAGCACAACATAATTCGGCTAATTTAATTTGATATTTGCTCGTTCAATTTACAATTCGGTAACTGTTCCACTGATCAGCGCGATTACGATGGTATTGTTTAACGCTAAACTTTCTGGGTTTTTATTTTATAATTATTGAAATTATAATGATGCTTTCTCTGGAAATAATTATACACATTTTTGTATCCAAGCGCATATATATTATAATAAAAATCACAGAGAATTTATATAAAATTTTACGATGTTATTGTTATAAGGCAAAGCATGTTAGCCATTTTTCCAGCTCGGTAGGTTTATCGTTAACACCCACCCGTCATCAACCCCCTTCTCCTGTGTGAGATTGACGATGCTGAAACATCGAATGTAATAAAACGATGAATAATTAACAACGCTACTCATTTAATTCTGAATAAAGTTAACTTTCCAATTTTTATGTCACCCCATAAATTACTTTCATTTTATTATTGTGTAATAATAATAATTAATTTGTCCCCCACGTATTTCTTTCATTGTAAATTGCGGGAAAATATTTTTCCTCCGCTTATTAGTGTCGAAGATAATTGCATAATTTTTCTATAAGTATAAACTGTGAACGCGCATAAACATTGCATTCGGAACCAGTACGAAACGGCCGGAGATATTCAAACGAAATTCAATATGCTCGCATGGTATTTTGCAATACAAACCAATAAGGTGAAAGTGGCGTGTTTGGACACAAAATTCGAGGTAAACGTGCGTGAGAGGTTTGAAAACAGTGAGCGGTGTTAACAGTGAGCGGTGTTAACACCAGCCGTGACCACACGCAATTCGCATACCAGCAGCGTGAATAATTATCATTATTTATCAATACCACACACACACCGGAAACCATTCTAAACCGCAGTAACGAAATTTCATGCTGCTCAGCGTTTTCCAGTGAACCGGTCGGAAGTCATTGTATTATCTTACTTTCGATTAAGACAGCAAATTGGAAAGAAAGACTAAAGAACCTAACCAATTCGCTACCACCACTTATAACGATTCACGAAATTGCAACATGTCATCAAGATAAAAAATTGAGCCCGTTGTCGACGAGGATTTTTTAAAATATTAACAACATTTCCCCAAGGAATTAAATTAAATAACGAGGAAAATAAACAATATTGTATTTAATAAAATCCTTGAACGGTTAAAGAGCACAACATCGCTGATTTCTTAAATATCAATGTACTGCTACATGATTAGAGAGCGTTGAGAGCGACTGATACAAAGTGTAATAATTATTTGTGAAATTAACTAGAAAATTTTACAAAATAGGAAGGAGCATAGTAGGGAATCAAGCGATAGAATTAGCGAGATACTGTAAAGAATAGCGTTTCTACACGATATAAGTGATACTTCGGTCCCGAAATGTTTGCATGCATCGAGACACGTCCGTGGTCCGATAACCATGCAAAATGAATTTCTCCTTCTACGAACGGAACACGAGAATCGAGGTCACCTAAAATACGCCCGATGGCCACGCGGTGTTAATGGACAAGACTGAACCCCGGCCGACGGACATGCAAACAGTCGTGGAGCGGACCGGACTTCATCGTTCAACCCTCAAGCAGCTTGACCCGGAAGCGAGCAGAATATTTTCTGCCTATCAATTTACCCGGTCTATAACGTAATTTCAGGATGCTCATGATTTCCCAGCCAGCCTCGCAGGAGAGGGTTGAAGGGGAAGCGGCCAGAGGAAGTGGTAGTTGAAAAAAAAGTCGACGGGAGAGGCGGGCGGTTGTAGGAAAGGGGATGAAGCGAAGGCAATTCGAGATCATCGGCTCCACCTAACGGCGCGCAGGAACGCGAGGTGGCGAGGGCTCGCGGTATATAGGTATAGGTTATGTTTGCACTGTAATTTTCCACCCAACTCGCCGCCGCTCCTGTTCGACAGCGACCCGGCTAGAGAGAGGGGCGGGGAGAGAGAGAGAGAGAGAGACGTGTACAGGGTGATTCAGACGAGTGTGCCGGCCGAATTACTTGTCAACTATTTGGCACACGAAAAACAACGGATTTTATGCGATTCCTGACGAGAAATAAATGTGATTCGAAACAGTAAAGATATTAGAGGAATTAAAATATATCGTTATATTATTTTCAACCTGTTAGACATGAATTTCTATTTCACTTCAGCTTGCTCCAATTCGGCTGGAAAATTTTTATTTTGCGCAAGTATCCGCTGTCTGACGATTACCTTTTTAACGTTCGCGGCATCTCTTTGAACTACGTCTCCTTCTCTCTTGTACCGCAGTCTCTTTCTTTTTCTACTGAGCTCGAGGCACAAGGTGATGAATTTAATCCTTGTGCAGCCAACCGGATGTACTCTGGCACCCATTTCGAAATTTCCTTCAGTAATTTGTGATGTTCCTGACAAAATATTGCAAAACCATTCCGGATCCCCATTCTGTGTACAATTTTACGTCGATTAACGTTTCTCGCTGCCCGAAAAACAGTCGTCGACGTAGAAGAAAATTGAACGCACGAATAAGAACGACAAGAGTTATTCACTTTATCATGGAATTATATTGTAATTTTCCAATGATTGTGTATACTCGTGTATACTCGTCATTGCTTGATTTTAATTCCGCATTCTGTGTTAAGAGATTAAGAGTATCGACAACAAATAACAGTAAAATTGTCGCTACATATCTCATATATCGGGATAGAACGCTTCGGGTAGCCCGTTTGTCCAACAACAGTGAACGATTCGGTCGACTAGAGAAGGGATGAGCGAGCAGTACACTGTACAGAGGAATTTAGGTGGCACACTTAGCTGAATCCGCCTGTATAGAAAGAGCAGAAGCGAGAAGAGAGACCACCGTGTGGAACCTCCCCCGCATCCTCTCCGACCATCATGCTGAAATAACACCCCAGGCAGTCCGGCCGCACTCGTGGTATGCGTTTATGGGTCCCCGCGCCTGGCGGTGTGCCGGTGCATCGGTGTCCGTGATGTGCTTATTATTTATATAATTGCTCAATAGCCTCAATTACGGGCCTTATTCAATCATAATCATCCTCCGGTGTTATTTGCGGACAAGCCCAGCTGATTGTAAGCACTCGACGCGCCACTTGCGAGCCGGCGCGGCGCGTCGCGTCGCGTCGTGTCGCGCGTGGCATGACATGGCGTGCTGGTGCCGTGTGTATAGCGTGGCAAGCGTCGACTCCCGCTAATACCAACGTACGTACAGAACGCGGCCGATGGACACAGTCTCTCCTGCGAGAGAACGATCCCTTTCGCCACGTTAATTCGTTCCCGGCGAAATGTAAATACGGAATGAGTAGAATGGGACGGAAATGACGCGCGGCACCGAGAGCACTGCGCTGCCGCCGTTCCGGAGTTCCGATTGAAATTCGGTTCGGTAGGTGATATCGGACGGACGATGGTCTTTGACCGGGTCCGGACCGAAGCGGAAGACTGACGCGCAACAGTGTCGCCATAATGGCGCCGTGACCCCGACAGAGCTCGTTGCCTTGCGATCATGCCTGTTCGCGGAGGTCTTGGATCGTCCAACTGACTTTTACAGCTGAACTTTTCGATCTGAGCAGGTTTTTTCTTGTGCCTCTCAACATGACCTTACGTTTTAAATCGCGCGCCACCTTTTTTTCGGCGAACATGGAGTATCAATCTTGGACAACTGGCATCAAGAAGTATTGCGGTTTAATCGTGGAGAATTATACGATCGAGCACAACGCATAGAAATTGTGAAAATTCACTGCAAAAATGGGGAGAATCATGCAGAGACGAAACTGTGGGCAAATCAATGCAGTTATTGCAGACGAAGTTTGATGGTCGTGTTATCTCGCGCCGCGCGAATTTATGAATTTCTGCTTATTAGAACTGAATCGTACGCGAAACGAACATTACGAACAATCTAATTTTTCTCTCTCGTTTCTTGCAACAAACAATTTTTCTTTTGTATAAATATCTGCAGTCCGCATACGGGGCTCCATACGAGCAATTATATGCAGAGCAAGTAGCCGGAGGTTCGTACGACAATTACGAGGATGCTAGAGATTTCAAAATTTTCGAGAGGTTCGTGCGAGAGCTGCTCGATTCCTATTCAGATAGGAAGCTTTTTCGCTTGCGAAAGTCGAGAATGAAGGAATGAAAGAGAAGATACGGAGATCCCGCCGACTCCAGACTGCATTTCCGGCGCATAAAAAGAGCAGGAGACAATATTCGAAAACACCTAACTTCGCATACAACTAGTATCGGCGGTGGCAATCATTGCCAACTTTCAATACCTGCCTCTGCCTTCTGGCAATCTGCGATTCTTCTATATCGCGGACGATTTTCCGCGCGCGAACGAACCAAAGACTATCGAGGACCCTGATTTCCCCTCAATGCTTCAATTTTGTGCATTTATAGTAACAATAAACAAAATACAAAACCGTCAAGATATTACAAGAATTTATGAGCTCTGTTATGTTCGGCTTATCAAAATTATTGAGATCACATTTTTATTAAAATTTTGTTTCTTGGAATCAACTTCGAAAATTTTTCATTTTCTATTAAATTTTTCTGCTACTTGCTAATACTACTTCTGTATATTTATATACGCCGTGTTATATTATTTCCAAGATAAATTATAAGAACACAGTCTATAATTTTCTCCTGAATGTACGCCACGAAGTTCACGCTAATCGCACTTTCATTACAAATTGCTTACAATATATCTGATTGTAGAGAACGCTTAAAACTTTACGAAATGCTATGTTGTTCATCAGTGTACTGTTCCTTATTGCATAGCGCTTCTATCTTCTTATTAAAGCGACCAATATACCTTGATTACATTATTATTGTACTGACTAGAATTTAACGGCTGGGCGACATCATGAACTGTTTCAGTTCACTTTAATACAATTTAAAACTCCACAATACTCAGAAGAAATTTTTATGAAATGTAATATTGTATGTGAAAATAATTTTGGCCGATCATTACTTGTATCGTCTCTGATTTTATATAAACATTGAAGCTGCTTAATTACTTAATTAATTTATTTATTATTACGTTCACGGATCTATTCTATTTCTCGATTATTTAATTCATAACGTTCGCCTGGAACATTACAATTGTTCGTATTATCATACTTTGTCTTTTTAGCAGTGTCGCTTGCACAAAAGTTTCTTTTTCATCTTTTTCACGAAAGATCAAAGGAGCTTCTTTCAGCTTATTTTCTACCATTATTTGTTTTTTTTTAAATAGATCCTCTTATTACTGGTTACAACATTTTATTAAATGCAAACGTAATTCCTCGTATAAATCGTAACAGAAGTTTACCAAAGAATGTTCATGATGAACATTGCGCGACGTAATGTAACAGCATGAATTAGGTTAATGTTACTTTTCTTCACGAAGAACACGAGTGTACAAGTCAATTGTGTGTCGCGCTGGTACCGAAGGCGTTAATAATTAAATACAGTGATCACAGCTGCGAGCAGATTAATTGATTAGTGCTTACTAATAGATAGTGCTTACTTCAACGACTATTGCATTTGAAAATACATTCTACATTTTCACACGGTAGTCGAATCTACAAAAAGAAATCTATTCCAGATAGCATACTCATCGAATCGATGCAGAGGAAAAACACTTTTATTATTCAGAGGAGAAACACTTTTATTATTTAAAGGAGAAACATTCTTTCGTGAAACCTTTGTTGACGGGTTCGTGACATTTTTCTGATTAAAACGATATTTACTTGTTTAAAAAATGAAATTCAATTCCATTGTTCAATCTAATAAAGATTTAATCTTATCTTCCACTGACTAGTTCGGATAATCGAGGCTCCAAAGTGTTGATTAAATATAGCCCGAACTGTACCGGGTTTAGTATCGTTTGAACCAGAGAAACGTGAGGAATACTTTCGCGAAAGTTTTCATGAAAGTGCTGCTGCTGGAATGCAAATCGTCGAGTCTCGTCCGCGCGGCACAGTTGATTAACCGGTCGAATAAAGAAAAGAAATAAAGCGACCGTCTCCGTGGTGGGTAACGTTCGATCGAATGATCACGTTGAAGTTGATGATACACGTTCGTCAAGCAACGTAGAAATAATTAACACGTCCGATACGAACCGGACGTTCAATTTAGTGGCGCGTAAACCGTCGCGTCGGATGGTTGAACACGTGATAACGTTAGCCGGTCGTCATAAAAAGTAATCTGCAATACGATTTTATTTCTTTTAAAGGGCGGCGAATAAACGCAATCAAGCAATTGGTTTCACAGGCTCGGCCCGTTAAAACCTCAACCCAGCGGTAAGAGTTTCATCCATTTGTTCAACGATTTAAAAGGGTCGCTGTTCGCAAGCTGCTGCTGCTGCTGCTGCTGCTGCTGCGCAACCAGCGGCGGAGAGAGGCTGCTACATCTGTGTTTGCGCGCGTTCTCGTTGTCGAAAACAATTAGAAAAGTGATCCATTGAAACGCTTCCAGCTGTGTTTTTTGCCCGCATAATATCGATTCATCGCTCGGTTCCTCAAACAGAGATGAAATAAGTGCTTCATCTCGCCGCTGCAAATCGTTTCCACGCGCGCTGTCTGATGTATCGACGATCCAGCAAGACTATACTCGGATTTCGATAATATTTCACACGCACAGAACAGATACTACTACGCATGGATCCCATGAAAAATTAATCTAAAATATTGAAAAACTCTCTTTTTGGTTTCTCCGCGACTTCGTTCTCGTGTGTGCAATTTGGAAAGAAATTATTCTTAGTATAAGATAAACGAGAAATAATCAGAATAATGTTCATTTAATTTGACTTCTATTTCAATGTTAACCCAATGATTTCGATAATATTTCACACGCACAGAACAGATGACACTGCACATGGATCCCTTGAAAAATAAATAACTTTCTTGTTTTTTCTTTGCGACTCCGTTCTCTTGTGTGCAAGTTGAAAAGAAATTACTCTTAGTATAATAAGATAAACGAGAAATAATACGAATATAATGTTCATTTAATTTTATTTCTATTCCAATGTTAACCCAGTGATTTTTTATGATCATGGCTCTTTAAATAACCGCGAGTGCGCATTCCAGCGCAAAGCAAGCAAGAGGGATGATTAAGAGATACGTCTTGGCAATTAAAAATAACACGGAAGTGGCCGTAGAGCGAGCGGAAAGAATGAAATATATACGTATATATATATTGTATGTATATGTATTATATTCCGGCTGAGTGAAATTAAAAATACGCTCACTCCTAATTATGTAAAATTTATATTCGCACGGTCCTCTCGAATTATTTGTTTTGTCTGTTCGTTTCGTTACGTACGCGAAAGACATGTGCATACACGCATAATATAAAGCCGTTGGTGGACGGTGCAGGCAACGCAAGAGAAAATTACAAAATAATTATTCGCGAATAGCAATATTAATTTCAGCCGATCGTTAATACGGTGAATATTTATAAAGATGTTAAACGTTCGCTATACAGTTTATTCGGAAATTTCAGGTCGAGTCGTCAAACAGCGCTTTTCGTTGCCCGTTCGAATAATAAAGAATAAACTTTATCCCCCCGGACAAACCGGCTTTAATGCCGCGGCACCTTTATTATTCAAATTAACAAGCGTAATTGTGCGCGACAGCAGGGCGCTCTGATCTTCCGATAATAAGACACCACAATTGTTCATGCTCGCCGTACTGCACTTTACATGACATGTAAATTGGTCGATGTTAAATTCTATTATAAACTGTTCCGTATTTAATATTAATAATCCATTTTGTTTCCGCTGTGAAAGAATTGAAATCATTTATTTGATATTAGTATGCACCAATATATGATTAATTCGTTATAAACAAACCATGCGAGACTTACAAATTCACGTAATCATACAAATTTCATCGCATAGGATAGAGAATTAATTTTTCAGCCACTGTTAATAACATTCGACGTAAAATGATTTTCCTACCTCAGAAATTATTTAATTGAATTTCTCTTCTGAAAAAGACTGTTCTGTGTTACGAATTGTGCAAATGTCAATGAAAATGTGAAAAATAAAGACGGTAAAATGTAACCTAAACTGGAAAAAAGCAGAAAATGTAAAGAAAACTGAAGCAACTTTGACATCAAATTCTGTTACTATATATAAGTTATAAATTGTTGAATTGAACCTCGGGGACAGTTAAAAAGTCCGTGGAAATGTTGTTAAAAAATTTTTCCAAAATATATGAATTTTTAGAAAATCTTATAGTTAAATACAGTGTCTTAATTATTTCATTCTGAATTTTGTCCTTTTTTCGCTTTATTCCGCTGTTTCGGGTTTTAAACTTATTTTTACAGGTACGAATTAAGTATGAAGCCGCGGCCAGTTTAAAAGAAACAGTAAATGGCGAGCATGATTGATCTAAGGGTGCGGATGGTTTCGTATTACCGGGTCCCCGAGTGAATTGTCATCGCCGGCGACACTGGAATGACCCGTTCACGAGTGCTCACAAATATTTGAAGTATTCCCTGTTTAAACAAATTATCGAAATTACGTCATATCCTCGTCTTTGAGCTCGATATCACTTCCTTCTTCCGCAAACACGTCGAGAGGATGAAATTATAGCTCCACGTTAATTCATCATGCGACATCGTTCATAAAACGGTGTTTTTAACGGCCACTTAAAGAGTGAAGAAAAAAAAACGCGACGACGACGTTTTGCCGTTGATAAATTGAGACGCTAGCTTGCCGAGCACGTTAATTAACTGTGGATCATTTTCGTTGCAAAATTGCTCGATCAATGCCGTTTTTTTTTTTTTGTACAATTTCACTAATCCGCGTGTCGAATAATGACAACTCCGATCCCCGCAAATAAGAACCAGCGCGATATTTAAAATACCAACTCGTAAGGCCCTTCGCTGAAGTCCGCTTTATTTTTTCGCATTCGCAGTTATATCGTGCTTTCTCCAGAATTATGACGCGTGTCTGCCTCGCGAATAGGTGTTGAGTGGCCAGGCAAGAAAACACGAGAAAGGCGGAGGATGCGGTTTTGCGAAAAAAAAACGACGGCGCGATGGAGGGGGGAGAGGAGAATGAAAAGAGTAGGATGGATCTTAGTTTCACGATACGCGACGGCGTTAGGTCGTCACCGAGGGGTGTGCACTTTGCTTTCGATCCATAATGTGGGTCTGGATTCCCGGCAGTTCGTAGATAACGCACGTTCAGTCCCATTTGAGCCTGGAAGGGCTGTCTCTTCCTTCGGCGTTCTACTTGGCTGACTTATCCGGGCTAGTGTGCACATAAAGACACGTGTGCTCCTCCTTGCCGAGCTGGATTCGTGCAAAAACCGACATTAGGACGGATAATGCTCTAATGCAATAATTTCGTACTTTCATCTGGCCTGCTGTTTGGCCAGTGGTAATTCCTTCCACCATTGTGTCCAAAAAGGATTTATTATCGCAGTTAGACAATCGATGGTTCGACCGTGAAAAATGGGTCACCGGGTGTACAGTGATCTTGTTCCTTCTTTGTATAATCGCTGGCATATGATTTCACGAATTTATGGGAAAAATGAGTAAGTGTAATTTAAAACAGTGAGAACATTGGAAGAATTTAAAATTACTGTTATATTACTATCAACCTATTAAACATATTAAGAAAGAAGATTTTCTATTTCTCTTCAGATTGTCGCAATTCAAGTAGAAAATTTTTATTTTGCATAAAGATCCGCTGTCTAATAATTGCAGTTTCTGTTGTCTTCAACGTTCAGGTGTCTATTTTAGAATTTGTTTCAATTTTTCTTTTTTGAGAGAGAGAGAGAGAGAGAATTTCAGAATTTTTGTTTAAACACAATGTTTTATGTTGGTACCTATTTTCGAATTTGTATAAATTTGTTTTTAGAATTTTTTGGTTTAAATATGTTTGTTATCATATTGACATATAAATAATAATAAGCGTCTGTCGCACTAAAATATTCAAGATTCTATTACACAATGTAATAGCTTAATCTAATTTCGTAGGTTCGGCGCTATTAATATTGCTCAAATAGTTCCCTAGGTTGTTGGAATGCACGCAACTTTCTCGGTTCTAATTTATATTTGGAGACACGATGGCACTAAATTTTGACTGTATGCAGCTATAATTCTATTACACCTGCTAGAGTTCGTGTAACAGCGTTATTAATTTCGTGAAAGTTACGAAAGAATCTTAAACCATTCACTACTGCAGTTTAACCATTCTCTCGTTGCTCGTTCGTGAGATATTACCATCTTTTCGCATTGTCAATAATATTCAAGACTGTTAATGTCTATTTCCGCTGAATGAAATAAAATACTTTGCACGTTTAAAAGGAAAATTCCGAATAATTCCTCGACAAATGTGGACTTAAAGTACAACTAAGCATACTTGTATCAATATCGAGAATAATGTGCCTCTCAAGTCCAAAATACGCGTGGAAATTATTTAAACTATATGTACACAGCTGTATACTTGTCTCGTATATCGTTTACAGATATCGAATAAAGAAACCATCGACGTCGAAGTATCGAAAATACTATTCTAGTAACAAAACATTAATCAGAAAAATGTTACGAGCGTGTCAGTGAAAGTCTTGTAAGAAAATAATTAAAAATCAAAAAGTTCTGTGCTCCAAACATTTTTTACAAATCATCACAGTCTCATTTACAGTTATCGAAACGTTACTGTAAACTGGGATGATCAGATAAGCTTAACACTAAACCTATTGAGCCCTGTTTTAGCTTACAAAAATGACTATTTATTTAGATTTTGTACATTTTCTAAACTGGGACAAAGAAATTTATCCAATCAATTTCTGTGTAAGCAACTTCATATTTTTTCGAATTGTAAAATGAAAAATATAAAAGGGATCATTTCGACTCCTTCGTGGTACGTTTAGTGTTTAATAAAAAAGCAAAAATCGACTATGTTCAGTGTTAGACAATCATTAGTAGACTGTGGAACTTTATGCAAAATAAAAATTATTTACATTAACTGCAACAAGCAAGTTACAAGTAATAATTTCTTTCATTCTTTGATAATGTTCGTAAGCTGCGACTAATACATTGGTGTTCTTAAATATTTAAAATCTGTACTCTGTTTTAAATTGCAACTATCTATATATTTGTCTAATCATTAGGGATCGAAATAGTTCTACGGGGTGATACCGACAGAAGAAATACTTTTCCATATACTGTTCGCGAATTCCTCTCTATCCGCGCGACGACACTGTAGAAAGAGAAAATCACTTCACCGGTTCTCGCTAATTTCCGGGACGTTCGTCGGTGGTTCGATCTATTTGTCAAAGTTTCACGGCAATTTAAAATGTTCCGCTTTAAACGTATCGACCCGTAGCCGCGAGCAATTTCGTTGGCTGTGGCTGTTCATTCGCGCGTCACTGGAACTGTTCAAACATCCAGGCCGGCTAGTAGGACTATCAACGGCGACAATTTTGTTTAATCGCTACCTAATGCCCCTAATGTCTCGATCTATACCTTTGTCTGTCTAAGGAAATTGCAGTATAGCTCCCCTTCCTCCGTCGTAAGTCACATCGAGCGTAAAACTCGATTCCTATTGCGAGTAACTCATCCCTGTCCCCGACTTTGACATCCCTCGTATAACTGTCGAAACGACCAATGGCCAAACTAGAAATTACACGAAAATCCTCCGGAAAATAAGAACCGAACATGCGCACCAAAAATCTGTTAGAGGTTTACCAATGTTCCACTCTTGTCTCCGAAATTTCCATTCATGAAGCTGCAAATAATTGGTCGAATTTAATTATTATATTATTTCACATTTTTTCCGCTTGGAAAATATCATCGTCAGTGTAATAAAACGTGGATCTTTATAGGAAATTAATATTTTCCAAGTCAATGGTAAGAAATTCCGTGAAATCGAAACGAATAATTCTTAAATAATACCTTGACAGTTTTATATTTTATTTATTAATTTTCATCGTAAATGCATAAAATCCCTAGTCTAGTTGTTACTATTAAATGCAGTTTTTATGGACTCACATAACAAAAAACTGTCTTATTATATTAAAAATATCTGTAAATTGGCATGCACCGTTCAACAGCCTCGATCGAAAAGTTTCTTCGTAAACTGTGCCATAGAGGTTAATTATTTTGTTTGTTCTTTCGCGACGCAAGCGAGATTAATACTTCACTAACCCACTTTCGTACAAACATAGATCGATAATGAAACAATGAACTGCCGCAATAGGATATATCAAATAGCATTTGGAATGCACATAGACAGACGAGTAGAACCCGTGAAGCTTGTTGCGCCGTAGACCACGGTGTTTGATTAATTAAGATTTCTCCGCGCATACCGAGCTCACGATGTAAGCGTTCCATGATAATCAATGAACACTAATAATTATAGAAGGTACGTATTCGTCATTAATTGTGCATGCGTCCATTAAGGAGCTGAAATTCCATCGCAATCGTACGTGACAAAGACTGGAATTTCAAGCTCGGAAATGTTTACCACCTAGTAAAGAAAGTTCAATGTTGTTGGAAAGTTTCAAATCTTTGTTTAAAAAACAAAAAGCAACAGTCAGAATTGGTTATCGTACAATTGAACTTTCCAACTGGAAAAATGTAAAGCATTTAAACTTTTGTATAAAATATTATATTTTATTTTGGGACAATTATTTAATAATATCTTTATGATAAAATTAGAGAAAAAACTATTTGTCTTTTTTATGCAGTACCATATGCATTATAAATTACTCTTTTCTTTAAATTTGATGTTTTCCAAGAGTAATCCAAGTTAGATGACAATTAACAGATAAAATAACCAGTCAAAAACTTTTGCACGCGACACCCGCCACTCCTATACGTGAACTGGATTCTCATAACCTATAAATATCATGATTCGCTCCTGTTTAGTATTTCCACATTAGGGTTCCAATGCTCTGAAATCCGTGGCGCAATTGGGTCACTAACGTGTCCATTAATATTTTTGTGGCACAAGCAATATTAAGAAAATACTCATGTTAATTATTATTGACACAAACAAATTTTTACATCAATTAGAATATAGATCTCTATAAAAATCCTCGTTAAGATGAGAAGGATATATCGATATTTTTGAATTATCATTAGAGCTACGTTATTTTATGCAAAATCATATTTTTCTATATCGATTGTAAAAAATAGGAAACAAATTTCTTTCTTTTTTCAAAAACCTTCTACAAACTGAAAGTAATATATTCTGTTCTTTCAAATTGCATCTGCTGACTTCTTTAAATGCACAAATCCAGGATCTACTAGTTGAAAGTAATCTTCACGTCCTTATATTGTTTAACAAGAGACATTACCCAAGTTTAACACGCCGATTTTAATGAAATTTATACAAGATATAGTTTGTTGGAAAAATTTTTTATTTGCATTGATCCATATGTAAAGGGTGAAAACAGCCCCTAAATTTGGGGGTGCAAAATCTATTTTTCTTTAACATCACAGGAACTAGAGGGTCTAGAACAATAATCTTCTTTGGAATTTACGTGTTTTCGTTCAAAGAATGTAGTCATGTAAAAGGATTTCAGAAAAAATTCTTTGTGTTAATAAACTTATAAAAATGCATATTTTTTTCTGCAATATTTCTTATTAATTGTTTATCGATATACTCGTGTACGTAATTTATGAACCAAAATTGGCGATACGTGTTTATGGATTATTTTTGTTTGTCAGCAGCTAAAACAGAATACGTGTCAAATATTTTTCAACAAACTATGTCCTGTATAAATTACATCAACCCTTACTAGAATTTCTATGATATTCAATTATATTCCACTTTATTGTACGAATGCATATTTTTTATTCGTCAAATTTAAGTAAATTGATTCAAGAACACAAAATCTAATAGTTTCGATATTTATCAACTAAAGAAGTTGTAAAGAGGCATTTAAAGTGGATACCCGGTTACTCGGTTATTCGCATAAGGGTAAAAATCGGCGTGTTACGCTTGGATAGTGTCCCTTGTAAGTTTGCAAATGGTCAGTTTCGAAATATTATGATAATCGTTTCGACTTTACTCCTGATCCGAGAAGCTGCGCCGCGGTGTCGAGCGTCGAAACATACACAGGAGCCAGCAGCTCGACACGCAAAAATCTTGTCAATCCTTTCACAAAGTTGCCTGGACAAGGCAAGCAAGGCGTTTTATCATCATCCAACAAAGGCTCTTTTCGTCCGGCGGCAGATACTTTGATCGCTTCAGTTTTAGCCGGACACGAAAAGGCCGGAATAAAGAAAAGACGCGACTACCCGGTGTACCCGGGAGTACAAGTGACTAGCTACTTAATCCGTTATACAGCTTAATCCCCTTTAATTAAATGCTCCTTCGATCATCCTTTCCCTCCATTCTGACCGAAACGGCGCACACGCCTAAAGACCGTGAACACTTTTACGAATGAACTCGAATCATCTCGTTCACGAAATAACCAGCGATGTTTCAACGCTGCTGTGGCGTCCTTCCTAATCGTTAACAAGGATACCAACTTTACCATAAATCTAAATTTATGGTAGCAATTCGTATGTTTCTTCATAATTTATTTAAAGTCGATTAGCGGTTCAGTTCGATATGACTCTCATGAATATTCGAACGCTCTTAAAAAGAACGATAACTTTTTTGATGTTTCTCAACTTTTTCGAATAGTTAGAGCAACTAGTTTATCACATGATGCGAATAGAAATTTTTTAAAAAATTCCAATTGGTCGGAATCTTAGAGAAAATATTAAAAGTTGCATTTTATAAAAGTTTTTTAGGTGGGTCTACATTGGAAATTTTTAAAAATACATTTTGTAGATCTGAGTCAATTAAATGCATCGTGAAAACGATAGGCATTGAAAGATGTAAGAATTCTTAGATTCGTTAGGAGGCCGAAAATCGTGAAAAACTACAATTTTTACCATGTTTAAACGTTTGTGACTCGTTGCGCAATTTTTCAGACCAATTGCAATTTTTTCAAAAATCCTTCTCACGTTACGTGACAAACCAATTGTTCTAACTTCTCAAGAAGATTCACCTGGTATGTGGTCCAATATTAAAAAGGTTATCGTCTTCTTAAGAGTGTCCGAATATTAGCAGAAGTCGCTGTAAGTATTCCATATAAATTATTACAAATATGATACACACTGTAAAGACAAATTGTTTTTATCGATAGATTGTGCCTATGCGAATTGGCTATTTAGTGTGTTCATTTCACTTCTCGTTATTTTTGACAGAAGCACTCCTAAGTTTACTTATATCCGTCACATTCGCGAATTTATTCTATTAGTAATTTAGGAGCTATCACTTACCGCAGCCAATGTCGTTTCGAGATCGGAGTGAGACAGCAAATCGCATCGTACTGATCAGCGACCCAGACGATCATTATGATGTAGAAGGCGGTCGTATTGTCGTTGAAGAATTCCGACATGATCGCCTCCATTCCTGTCACAGAAAATTAATTCGGCTGTGGTAAAGACACACGTTTAATTAGTGAAAACACGAAAAAGTTACCCCTTCTCTCCCCCAATATCGGGTCAGTCACGTGACATTGTGACGCGTATACCGAGACGAAACGCGTCACGTGACCGGGCCGTGGTAGAAGGGGAAAGGTAGAGTGCTAGATTTTTGGATTTACAATAAAAATTATTTCATAAGAAACAATTGTATAGATATCTTTGGCGGAGCACGTATTACGATAAGAGCCACACGAAGTCTAAATAAAATCAATCTTGTCATTTTTATAAGGGAACATGTACAGTTTTCTGTTAAGACTCGGTACGTTTAGCGTTATTTTGCAATTGTTTTTGTTATTTTGTAATTGATTTAAACAGTATTTTTTGTGATTGTCGAACAAACCTGTAAATATACCTACAAACCTGTAGATATATTTAGTTCATTATCTGTTAGAGGAAATTCTGTGTTTTTTGGTGCACGTGGATTATGAATTCCCTCAGTCGTGATCGAAAATTTATACACGCCGAGAACCGATCTCGTCGACGCAGAACATGAAGCAGGATTAATCACGCTAAGAACACGCTTTTACACTCGCGCGTCCGGAGATTTGCGCGCGTGAATTTTACACGCGTTCCTGTTTCTATGTATACAGGACGGTAATGCCGCACACAGACTTCGTTACAAACGTCAAAACAGTGCGCGCGTAGAACAAACTACGTTCCAGACATCGGTTATTGTCGATTATGTTAATGTTCACATAACCCAACAAGGTTTCGAACCAGAAAAGTGTCACTTCATTGTTACAGCAGTGTCCCGATATACGTGAAAATTTCGATAAATGTCACTTCGATGCTTTACTGAAACTTTATTGTTTCCCGTGGATTTCTTTACGACACCTTTACTAACATATTCGCGACGCTTTGCTGATTGACACGAGACCACGCACGACACAATTTGCATCAGATTTGTTTGTTTAATCCTCGATTTATAGTGGAATCTCGTTTATCCGAGCTCATGATATTTGAATTCGTAAAATATTTTGGTAAAGTCAGATCAATTATTTAAAATTGAGATTCATGTTGTATACTTCCGTCAAAAAAAAAATAATAAAAAACGCAATGGATACAATCTATTAGCCAGATAATAGCACACGACATCTTAAAGACGTCTATTTTACATATAACAACAATCATTAGAGTTAATATCATTCGATAAGGTTTTAAAAAATGTTTGCCAGCTTCGCTGTTTCCGTTTCGGTGTTGTTAAGTAACTAATAAATTCCGCAAGATCAACGTATACGACAGACATATCGAGGTTCATATTTTATACACAAAAATCGTTACTCCAAATCTCCTCCAATTTGCGCAGTTCCTTGCAGGTTACTCTGGCATAAACGTGTCATGTATGCAAGAATACTATGAATCTTGTATATATACATATATTATATGACTATGTGAGAACGTGCGCTATGTATGTTATATACACATACGCGCGTCAAGCCGAGCACATATGTTTAGAGACATGGTGTGGCACCTAAAGCCTTGGATGCATATATTCTCTGTTATGCGATAGAAATTGTAAACCGAATTAGACTGACGTGCAATCATCTGTCTTGAAGCAAGCGTGAAACAGCTGTTTACAAAACACCCTGCGTAGACGCGGTCGTTACACGTTACATACTAACAGACGTGCAATTCTACAAAATAGCCGCCGAAAAATTAACATTATTTGTATTATTAATATAATTTGCGAACTCGTCCGCGAAGAAGTTACAATTTAATTAAAATTCAATCTTCTAGCTGCCAATCGTGATTGTCATAACGTTAGCAAGAATTTTGCAAATAAGAACAATGGTAATATAGGATATAATAATAATATAAATATAATAATATAAATATAAATATAATAATATAATAATATAAATATAATAATATAAATATAATAATATTATTATTATCATATGCATAACACTGCAAGATACAGGAGCTCCATAAAACTTCGTTTCTTTATCAATAGTTTCAAGAAGATACAAATAATATAATCGAATTCTAAAATTTTTCTTCATATTTTTACTCTTTCGCATCTCACCTACTACCACTAATATTCGGACGATCTTTCTAAAAAAAACGATAACTTTTTTTGACTATACGATTTGAACTTTCTCGAGAAGTTAGAGCAACTAGTTTACTACATGATGTGAAGAGATTTTTTTAAAAATTGCAATTGGTCGGAATTGTAGAGAAAATATTAAAATGAAAGTTCCATCGAAATCGGTTAATGCGGGAAAAACGACAGTCATTGAAAGATGCGAAAGATTTATTGCAGTTAGAGGCCGAAAATCGTGAAAAACTACAATTTTTACCATTCCGATGAAATTGTCGGCATATGTTTAAGTGATACAGATCTACGAAACGCGTTTTTTGAATTTTCAATATAAGCCCACATAAAAAAGTTGCAAAATACAATTTTCAGTATTTTCTGCAATTCCGACCAATCACAATTTTTTTATATATTAAAAAAGTTATCATTCTGTTTTTAAGAATGTCCGAATATTAGTGGGAGTCAGGCTGTCTTTTGATCACTGATACACACAACTCGCGATCTATGGATTAATCGTAAAACAGCGCGCATCTTTGACGAAAACTCTGTTCTCCAAAAATATTAATCTCCGTCGTGAACTCGCACACAAACGCAATTTCGCATGTCTTAATTCGAGCAGCTCGAAAATCTCTTTGCCGAGGGATTTCGCAAGACCGTCTCATTATCACGACTTGACATTGCTGCGCGAGCAAAAAAAAACCGGGATTATTAATTCGCATCTAACGAACTGGTGGGGAGAAAAAAAATAGAAAAAAACGAGGAGGCGGCACCGAAAATTGTTTGGCCAGAGAGAGGAAAAGCTTTGTTTGAGGTTTAAAAATAACGAAACAACTCTCGGGGATCGATACACGCAATAGTCTGCCATCAAACCCGCAGGTTTGTCCTATTAATCGAATACTTTCCGCACAATTAAAAGTTCGTGGTACAGCGTGCAAGACCTCGCTCCATGTAAATTTAATACCGGTCCCACGGGCCATTATACTGTTAAAACAATACATTCGGCGCATTCCGCTGGCGGTTTTTATTGTTCCGCAGGCGTTGAACGTTAAATCTCACTTATCGGGTGAAACATCGTCCAAGTTATTTCACTTGAAACGACTCTCCCGTCAAACTAGTTGCGAACGAGAATTTAGGAAGCGGACGATGATGAACCGCGGCCGGGATTATGGTCCTGTCCACTTTGAAACAATTAGTATAGTATCAAGAGAATCGTTGGACCCTCCGAGATGTGGATCAACGAAAAAGCGTTTCATTTCTGGGCATTTAAAATTTACTGGAGATCTCGACATGGATTATTGATAATTCTAGTGCAGGAACTTTATGCAAAAGAAAAATGTTCTGTACCAGTTTGTAGAAACAGAAGACACGTAAAAATTTGTGTAAAATTGATTTTACGCATTTATGACAAAAATTTATCTGCAATATATTGTGGCTGTAGATCATTTAATTTTCCTATGGTAAATGCCAGAAGGTTGCAGTACCATTTGTTTGATTTAAAGGGACGGGCAACGTTAAATAACTTTTTTAAAAAATGTGATTTGCAATGTGTACTGTGGCCAACTCATTATTACAGACAAGAGATCTAATCTATTAGAAGATTAGGTATAAAACCGAGTCTTATGCTCGCTGGTGCGTTTCCTAATGAATTGTAACGATATGAAACCCCCTAGGGGACCAGTCGGAAATAATAAAAGTATCCTAGGGCGTGTCGTAGGCGAGTCACGAAAGTGCAAAGCGAGATAGTTGAAACAGGTCGTAGGGTGATTAATAAAAGTGTTGAATAGTCTCGGTTAGATATCCAGGGCGAGCAGACATGTTGTATAGTGTATGCACAACGTCACGAACGGACTGTAATGCAGTAATGTCTCGGTATGTGTGAAAAAAAATGTGTACACGATTTTTGTGAAAAACTTTGGAGAAAGTCCCATATACTCGTCCATCAAGCATAATATGAGATTAGACATAATTCAATGACAAAACATTTTTGTTTGTAATTAGTTTTTCTTTTATGAAACGTTTACACCATCGGATTTGTGACATTTTCCTGATTAAAATGAGGCCAAACACGACACGATTCGGAGCATATTTGTTTGTTTAATTTACGATTCAGTGGAGCTTCTATAATCGGAACTGATAACACGATTCATTGTACAAATTAATGAAGATTTACGAATACACATCTTCCACTGACCAGTTCGGATAATCGAGGTTCGAATTACGTCGTGTTTGGTACCATTTCAATCAGAAAAATGTCAGGAATACGTTGGCGAAATTTTAAGACAAATCATTAGAAGCAAACAAGTTTTACAAACCGGTATACCTGACAATTTCAAACTGTCTGACTATACTTATTGCAAAAGTGAATTGTCTTCCCTTTTAAACAATGGAGATTTTACTGAAAGACGATGTTATTGTTGGATCGTAACGCGACATCTGCTGAAGAAATAGTGTCTGTACGCGATACAAGCAACATTTCGGTCCCGAACTTTTCACGTGCGTACATGCTAGGGCTGAACACCTCTGCACCTCTGGTAATTTGCAAGAGAAACTTGTAAAAAGTATTTTGCACGCCGTGTACAGGGTTTAGCAAAAATTGAAAGATGCTCCATCTTTTTGTCCGATAGTGTGCGAAATGACCATGGGTGCCGATACGCCGAGCAAAAGGAAGGACGATGTTAGTGGACGATGGTGGTTCGCGACGACCAGAATGAATAGTTTGTGGAGCGAGGGCGTGACCCCGGATAATTAGTTTCTTGATCGGACAGAGCGCGACGAAACAAGAAGAAGCCAACGCCGGGGGAATGCTGATGAGTGTCCTCCCAGCGGTTTACATCCCAAATGTACGCGACACGGGAATGGTACAAATCGACCAGCACGCAAACTGTCACACTGCTCCCTGGTGAAAATAGCTGGGTGAAGAATTACTGGCCAGCACAGTCTGGTTAGTTAATTACATTGGTCCATGGACAGATGGGTAACTTGGAGAACGAAAGTGTCGACGGAATAAGTAACGCAACCTACGCTTGTTGTCTGTTTTGCCCGGAACTATTAAGGCTACCACGTTTCTAGCTAACCCCCGAAGATAAAGTGAACGCTGATACGAAAAGTACGGCGGAAACACGAAACGGTATAAAAGGGATGAGGAGGATACTATTAGCCGAGATTTAACCTCTACCATCCGGCCCATTTATTCCCGCATCCTCGCGAAGCGATGAATTCTATTAGGTCATCGCACGCTAAATTCATTACTTTTTTCCCGTCGATCAGGAATTTTGTTCGCGCCACATTATGGACGAAACCTAATCTGGCTGTGCTTCGGTCAAATCTTTAACCTTGGTTAAACTTTCTCACTCGGGGGACAGAAAATTTTCAACTTCTCTTAACCCTTTACACTCCTACGTCGAGTGCGACTCGACATCAGTTTTTATCTCGGGAGCTGCTTTGTTGAGTCAATAATGACTGAAAAATATATTTAAATGATTAGTAAAATAGAAAAAAAAATTGTTAAAATCAAGTAGCAATCAAGGAACTCTCCTTTAAAGTAAATTTCAAACACTTCAAACAGTTTGGCTGCCAACAACATTGAAAAATAATTCGGAGTGCAAAGGATTAATATAATCTCTGACAATTCGACGAAAAAAATGATAAAACTTTAAATTCTAGTGCACGGAATTCAAGATCTAACCCAGACTGTGTCTGGAAACTAATATGGCAGCGTTCTAACCTCTCAAATGCTAACTTTTTAATAGTAAATAACTTTTTAACGAGTGAACTCATTTTTCCGTCGAAGCGTATAATACTGCATCCAGAGAAGTTGAAATTTTTTGGTCCCCCCAGTGAAAGTTCAGCCTTAACCTTTACGACAATAACAAACTGTAATCATTGTAAAGATCTGGTATGCAAGTGCCCAAAAAATCTCGTTCAAACTAGAAACGACCGGTTCCCGAGGTCATGTCAAGCGATATTTTCATTGCAAAAATGTCCGCCTCGGCTTTGTTAAGAAGTTATTAACGAATAACACGGACCAATCGCGGCCTCGACGCGCGAAGACGAGGAGAGTCCGGCTCGGTAGTACGTTTCACTGAGCGTAGCGTTGATGTCACGCCGCGATGAAGCAGCGAACAAGAGAAGAAGAAATTAATTTAATTAGAACTCACTTATTCAGATCGAACTGCACCTGCTGTTTCGAAATGACCGGGCCATTCGGCGACGTACTGCACATCTGACGTCAGGTACACAGTGCCGAAAGCTGAAGGACGTACGGCAGGTCAACACACTGCGCAACTACCAACTACCGGTCCATAAGAACCGCGAGCATCGAATTGACACGTATTTAGAGATGTTTACTTTACCGCGGTTCGAACGACACTGACCGTACGCAAGGTTTTGAAGGATTTTTGAGGGCGAGGGGAGGGGGACTGTTATGCATGATGCAGCACGGGGTCGGACAAGCAACAGAACACGAGAGGGACAAAAACATCGACTGTCCTTCTTCTAGAAAGTTTCTTAAGGGGAGTAGAAAACAATAGAAGCAAACGCTACGTGTACTGAATAAAAGGACAGACCTTTCTTTCGAACAGTCACCTATCGACTCTTCGAAACGACCGATTCCCGAGATCATGTCAAGCGATATTTTCATTGCAAAAATATCCGCCTCGGCTTTGTTAAGAAGTCATTAACGAAAAGCACGGACCAATTAGAGCCCGGCAACTGAGCGTAGCGTTGGCGTCGCACCGCGGTGAAGCAGTTAACAAGAAAAGTAGCAAAATTTTGGTAATGCTAAATTAATTGATTCATTGAAACGATATTTTTTTAGAATAGACCAAAACCTTTCTGATTAAAGTGAAACGATCAACTAGTTACAGAGAGAAAAATTTATAGGTGCAGCCTGCTTCCATGATTCGAATAAAAATTGTAAAATTGGAAGCAATACATTTTATAAGCAACGTTGAAAGAGAAGCAAGATAACGATTTTAATCATTCTTCCAATTGTCACTTAACCTCCCTTGTATTTCATTTTCAACAAAATTTCTGACGTCTGTGATAAAAAAAATGGTCGTTTATCGTGCAATGACCCTATTCTTATCGCGCGTGAGAGAGCATTCTGTTATACAAATTCCAAAAAACCAACGTGTTCGAAAAACGTTATCATCTTAGTTATCTTATGCCACTCACGACTGTTTAACACTCGATCGTATATAAATTTTATCAAAGATATCCGAATTGCTAAGGTTAAAAATCAAACAAATTTTTTATAGCATTGATATGTAATTAGTTATTAAATTAAATAATGGTAGTTGTAAAAGTTGTCTCGTTTCATTGGTCGGAACTGAATACACGAAATAGTTCTTAGAGGCTAATTTTTCTAAATTATCGTCTAATTATCCACCATAAAAGATTTGTTACTGCGCAGAATGTTCATATAATTTCAATAGAAATTTATTTTACCGATGAAGCGTTTCAATGAATTCGTGCTTTCGTGAAAATCGCACGAAATTTTATTATACCTCCTATTTCATTTCGTTTCGTTCAGTAATACATGCTATAACTGCATAAACATTCATGGTTTACTCATTATTATTTGACTTGCGTTGAAATTAATCAAGTCACTTAGGAGAATTGTGTCACGGAACGGTGTTTCACGCGATAATCCATCGAGAATACTGCGCTTTATTCGATTTTCTGGTCGTTTGAGGCGGTTTCAGTTTAAACTGTTTAGGTGACGTGATCTACGCGTATGTGTGTGTGCATCCTGGAACGAGGAGTATATATATACAATATACAACGATATTTATACTCTTGCAAATGCATCGAGTTTACGATCATATTTATTGACTCCAAGACGGCGGGAAGAAAAATGACGTTTACATACGACGCGCCATTTAATTTTCTTTTAGTCCGCTTCATTCTTTTATATACCTTGGGGATTACAACAAATATACAACTGCTCGAAGACTGAACAAAAAATATTCCGAACAATTCATTTGTTTTATTCAATTATGTACAGACTGCGGATTTTTATGAAGATTTTTTTACGAAGAAATTGTCTACGTGAAAAATTAGAAAAATCTAAGAATAGCATTGTGTTGTAGTAAAAAAACTATTAAGAGATGAAATTAATTTTTTTTCCGCGGTCTAATTATAAATATTGTCGTCTATACGATGGTAGTTAAATGGCCTGTTGAAATTCCTTAAATATAATCAATTACCAAAAGTAGGATTTAAATTTTTTAATAAAAATAGTGTATTCTGATGTATTCGTTGTTTTGCGTATTGTATTATATATTCATTTTGTTTTTATAAATGCATAAAATCTATGCACGAAATACAAAATAGTAAAAATATCAGATATATTAAAGAATTTGGTTACAGCGATCGAATTAAAATTATCAAGGGACGAAACAGATGTCTGTACAACTTCTGTTTCTCGCGATTGACAGCAACCGCAGTTTGGCAGTTTGGCAATTAATTAAAATTTGTTTATAAACTTGAATAGAGTGGGAATCATTTCATAAAATAAATGATGTTAATACGGATTCAGAAGGGAAAGACAGTTTCGCGCGGTTACGGATCGAGTCGAGGGATAGTGTGTTCGCATAAATGTATTCCTGAAATATCGATTCTTTTTTGCACAGGTGAACGTAACCCGTTAAGGCCGACGGTACTGTCTATATTTTTCGCATAAAAGTCGGGAAATTCTCCGTCCACGGATTCCGAGCTGTACGTTCGCCGTCGTCTCCCGAAACACCGAGAAATTTTTCTCAAGTAACGAGGATCCTCTTGATCGGTTTTTTCGTGACGGAAAAATGCTGGCGACATAAATTGGAACGTTCCCCGTGCAATTTCAGCGGCGCGCAAGATTATCGAGCGTTCGTCGTAGTTGCTCGAGGAATTTTAACGTCTTTATAAAAGTCAAGAGGAAGAGGAAAATGTCGTGGCACACTCGGTCAGGGCCTTCTCGCTGCCATGCCGGGGGGCTTACCCGAAGGCTGAGGTAATGTCCGGCTAGTATGCATTTAAATGAGTGCATTATCCGTGCATTACCCGGCGTTAAGATCATTTCGGGCGTAGGCCCGTTTTCGATCTGATTCATGCGTCTACAAGTTGTTACCGAAACCATGATATTTGCGACGTTAGATCCCCCGAAATTGTCCTCCACCTTGCTCCTGTTGATCCTCCAGTTGAGGGCTTCTCCAGGTGTTTATGGAAATCCGAATTTCCATGGCAGGGAAAACGTGCTGTGAAGGGGCGCCATTTTGTTCGGCGTTTCTAATAATATCATTGTTAAACTGCGGATTTAAAATAAAAATTGTCCGCATTAATTTCAACATGCAGAAACTGTATAATATCTTCAAATTCTATAAATATTTCCACTGGTTTGAAGCCATTTTTCATCATGAATGCCTGAAATCCGCTTTTCAGTGATTAAAATAATATTCCAGTTCACAAAATACAAGAGCAACGCTTGTTTTGTCCGGAAACATGCCCACTAAAATTTATTTTTCATCTCTAAATCCATCGTTTAATACCACCAACACGATTTCGATCATCATTTTGCAATATTGTTAGTAGACTACCCCCGTACAATAATATCTCACTACTAAAATTTTAGTCTTTCTCCATTCGCGCAATTGTTCGTTAGCTACCGATATGTCGACACGATAACAAACCTCGTATGCGTGCAAATAAAATAAAATTGAAGAGAAGACTCACGCGTGAGTGCAGCCATTTAATAAATGCTACGAAAAAGAAAAAGCTCACGCTAAAATTAGTGTTTTACGTAACGCAGAAGCGCTGTAAGCGATAAAACGTCGATCCGGCAGAATCGAGCCACGTTATCGGTCAACATTTAATGAAACCTCGCGCAAAATTAATCCCTCGACCTCGTATTACCAATTTGCACTTCAAACTGGTGGGAGACAGTTCCCAGAATTGCGCGTTGTCGTTTTACTCGGTTTCGCTTGCGCAACCCAGCCGATTTCTAGAGACAGGATGCCTCGGAGCGGGATTTTGAAAAAGTCAATCGTTAACCCACATCGGGTTCATTGACTCCCGAGTAAAAGTTATCCTGACTCACGCCGGCGGAGGTCATTGAACCGAGCGTATGGTAATGGCAATGATTTCTGCGATGACAAAAACTGATAAGTTCAACCATAGCAATTTTCAAGTGTAGATAGCGATATCTGTAGCGCGAACGTAGTTTCTGCACTTAATCAGATAGCTGTCGATAAACTAGAGTGAGGAACTATCGTAGATCCAACAGGCGTTGTCGACGTTGTTGTTGTTGCACGATCAACTTTATCTTATTTTGCAGCGCGATCCTCGCAATCTTTCTTTAACGAAACAATTGCGTCTTAGAAAAATTCTACATGGGACTCTAATCTGGGAACTTTATATACTTCGATACTGGAGACTATTATCGTTAGAGACTCGTACAAACATTCGATCGTCTTCGTCAATTACGAGATACGAGCGTTAAATACAAATACTAGCTTTAATAAATTACTAATTTGAACATTTTCGAACAGTCATTTTTGTCATAAATATGTAGAATCTGCACTCTAATTGCCACGAATTTTAAGTGATAACAAGGATTTTTTAGAAAATTTCCTCAATTTTTTATATTGAATTTTCTCCTAAGGCAAAAATGAGAATCGAGAGTTTATACCTATAGTATAAACTCTACAAGAGAGAGTATAGCTACGATGTAAAGAAATACTTTAACATTAAGATCGTTTAATAGAAAGTAGTAAAAAAAGAAAATTGATTGAAAAACATAATAGAAAACATAATCCAATTCAATATTTACAGCAATATTAAAATAATTTAC
The DNA here is from genome assembly GCA_028454225.1 of Lasioglossum leucozonium. NCBI lineage: Eukaryota > Metazoa > Arthropoda > Insecta > Hymenoptera > Halictidae > Lasioglossum > Lasioglossum leucozonium. The sequence continues at coordinate 7,664,112 of CM052220.1, read as the reverse complement.
GAACTTACGATTCCGAGCATAATCGTGTGAATAAAAAATGAAACAAAACAGAATAAGAATTTACTCAACCAAATAAAAAAAAACACTTTAGCAAGATTTTGCTGGTATAATGTTCGTGTTCACAGAGTGTTTAATCTGTCCCGAAGGGTAAGCTATCCTAGTCGAAAGGATCGGGTTCGTGGACATCACCTAGATTTGTCGCAGCCTGTAACCATCGCATAATTATAATTTCCGCCACGTTGGTTTCACGACAACCCGGCACCATCCAAACTAATTCACAGTCGTGATTGACAAGATAGATGTACAGTTGGCGGCGTGTGCGACGCGTAGGTATTTGTGCGCGACGCATCCGTTTTACACCGTCTTGCACCTACGCGCACGAAACGGTGAAGCCGATCAATCATGCGTGAACATCGATTTCGGCAAACTTCGAGATTCCTTACTTTATCGACGTGCCTTGCAGTTTGCTTGCAGAATCGCCTGAGATTCCTACATCGTGGCCATTGCTATCCGAAATCGTGGGAATTTGCAGAGAACGTGAGAAAATAAAGTGAACATAAAATTATGGCTGTTGGTGGAAATCGTCGGGAATAGTTTGAACATGTTTGTTCGACGATTTCAGTAAAATTAAATTTCTAATTTTATCCATTCTTACTATTGCTACAACTAATTCTTAATGCAACAAGTATAACCTACGATAAAGAGAAATGAAGAAACAAGTCGAAAGCACAGAACACTTCTGTGTAGAATTATAATAATCGCTGAAGCGTGTACGATTGAAAAGAATTCTGGTAAACTGACCGGCCATTCCATACCGTTCCTACTTATTAGCTATACTTGACGAAAATCATTTTGCAAGATTATTTTAGTCTCATCCCCCAGAATTGTGACAAGTGTTGAGAAAATGATCTGGAAATAATTTGGGGCCATTAAATTGTAAATTTTCAAATTTCAAATTTCAAATTTTCAAATTTTCAAATTTCAAATTTTCAAATTTTCAAATTTTCAAATTTCAAATATTCAAATTTCAAATTTTCAAATTTCAAATTTCAAATTCGATGCGCGTCGGGTTCCCATGATCCAATCGGCCCCAAATTTTTTCCCGATGATTTTCTTAACACTTGTCACAATTCTGGGAGGTGAAACTAGAAAATTTTTTTTTGGTCATACAGCTTCGTAATACTATCAGCGGATTTTAAGCATATATGAAACACACGAGTAAATGAAGTTTCAAACAGAAGATTAAAAACATTTAACAATGTATTAGCTTGTGCTAAAAGTTCGTTTCGTTATCGATTAATGTGCTCGATGCAAATTCAGAGTAGTTTCTAAGGAAACCACTATGCCAGTGCCTAACAAAGGGGAAGCTAATGAAATAATAAAACATTAACGAGCAGAAGATTGTGTTGTTCGCGTATGCTGATGTTATCCAACGATATGGAATGTACAATAGTGAAAGAAACTTTTAGGACAACCAAATATTATACTCCATTAAAATGATTAAAGAACGTGTATTTGGTTGCAGTCTCTTGCGACCGATGCAACAATTTTATTTTTCCCAAAGATCCGCGGTTTGAACCACGAGCATATCCAGGTTTCCTTTTTCGCAACGCTAAGTATAACAAAAGCATATTTATCCGGCAAACAAATGACAGCGCGAGAATTCTTTTTGACGAAGCCTTGTGAATTCCTCGGTGAACGCACCGCGAAACAAACGTAACGCACAATTATACCGTTTCCTGAAGGAACGACTGCTAATAATGTGGTTAATCAGTGGTCAACTGTGTGCGACCATCGCTTACGTGTCATTGGCATCGAACAAAGCCTAGCCGACACTAATTTCGAGCAGACCACCAGGACAACCGGAACATCCAGCACCTAATGGACATAATATTTCCTGCTGACCGAGCATACTAAGCGCACTCGAGCTTGATGGAATCCGAGATTGGACATATTTCCCTATGATCAATTCAAAATCAGAATACGAATTCCAATTTTTTCTTATCATCATTCTTTCCACAACTTTCCGCCTAACATTCGATACAATTTTTCAGACTCTATCGTACACACCCTTTCCGATCACCTAACTTTTCTTGCTGGACTTCAACCCTTCCGGGATAACTAAAAATTACTATCAAAACAATTTCCGCATTACTAAATGTCATTGTGTTCAATAAATTGTTAACTCTGAATTAATTACAAGGAACAGGGGCTGAGAAATTGCTTTTCCTTTGAATCATTAAATATTCTCAAATACTTATCAAGTACCTCTAAATTTTTTCCAGTGTTTCTTTTTGTTTATTTTTACAGTAATTAAATCAAGAAGTAACCGAAAGTGGTCCTACTTTAAACTTAATGCAAACATGAAAATAGTACAGTAACTAGTGAAACACTAAAATATAAAAAAGTTGAAAAACATTTAATATAAACTAAGTTTAGTAATTTTAGCTTCAGTTTTAACTTAAAACTGTACACGCCTATCCGTTCATATTAGAAATGTTATGTTTGTAAAGCGTTTTCCTAGCATAGCAACTACTTTTCTGGCGCACGACGACGCTTCCAATGATCATCATAGTGATGGATCGCCGCAGCAAGCTCAATGGGAAATATGGTTCCGTAGCCACTGCATTTTGATAGTTACAATTCACTACACATGCAACTATGCAAATTATATATAAAGCGGGACGCGATCAAAGGAAGCAGAAACTGGGAAAACAGGTTTACGTGCATGTTTGCATTGACCGCAACACGTGTACGCGCATTGTACACGTGTTTCAAGCTCTGTGAGCACGAGTAGATCAATGACGCTCTCTATGTTGATTCAACTATCTAACCCCAACTACTTGCTCTGTAACTATTGCTCAACTCCAGATTCCACGATGCATTTCCAGCGGATGCGAAGAGATGCGACGGCCTCCTCACCCTTCGACGTGTTTATGACAACAGTTATGGTTTAATGAGCCAGCGTAATCGAACGAAAAAACCAAATCACTCGATATTCACGTCTGTCTCGAAGAATCTCGTCTCGAAACGAAATTCTGAATTTTTCAATATTTATTCAAGCATTTTTTTCCACATTTGCCTTTCTAAAATCGAACAATAAATTGTTTCGTAGTTTCATGAATAATTCAGGAAATTTTTGGAATTTCTAATAGCGGAACAACCTCCTCTGAAATTATTATTTCAGTCATTAAAAAGCGTATCAACACAGTTGACTGCCTTACTTGTCTCATTCGCATAAACGATCAGGGTTGATATTGAAAATACAAATTGCTTCGCTACAACAATGCCTACTTCGAATACGTGGGACATCGTTCGAGCTGCTGAACAAATTAACGTGTTAATGCATCAGTTTAAAAAGAAAAAATATATAATATCACTTTAGCGAGACATCTGTGAACTTATCATAGAATTTAAATGTTATTATTTTAATACAAATTCGATTAATTCGCTGGCCATTGTAAATACCGTATAACGTTCGCGATCAGTATAATGCATTCCACTTTTTTTCCATTCTTATCACTGCTATATCACCCTTTGTGTTCTCTCTAAAATTTCGTTGTTACATTTGTCGTTCACAGCTGTTGCGCCCGTGATTTTCTCGCAAGCTGTGTATCGTCGGAGTGAATTCACGTGAAATCGACCACGTGTCGTATAGCATTTGGCCTCGGGAACGACGAGCAAGTCGATTTTGCATAATGGAACGTCAAAGAACGGAGTCACTGGCGCCCCGGCGCATCAGTAACGCATGATCAACCGCCTAACATGCTGTAAACACATTTTCAGGGACGGTCAGAACACGTTGCACTCGCTGCTATTTCGTTTATCTACTTACGACCCCGTCGGAACAACTTTGCTTCTATCGGGGTACCCCGGCACACCGGGAACCGTCACATTTTCCGTCGGTTCTTCCTTCATCCAAGACCAGAGTCAGCTAACGAACGATCTAATCCGAAATCGCGCTAACCATCATAAATCACCGGACAGGTGTGCCAGTGACCGAGGAACTGCACCTGGTTCGACTATGAACGTTAAAATGACGGACCATTCAAATTCTTCATTTTATTTTGATTAAGGTAAAATATCCCCTAAAGAGACCCAAAATTAGGACTCCAATTGATTTTTATTTTAATCTAAACAAAATTCTGATTATTGAATTTCTGGGATATTGTGATTTTTACATAACAGTAAAACTGACCACACTTTCTATTTCCGTAATTACTCTTCATTATAATCTGAACTAAATACAATTTATTGAATTTCTGGGATACCGTAATCTTTATGAAACAGTAGAACTAGTTAATTCAAAATGACTCACTTCGAATTCTTTATTACAATCTGAACATTACGTTATATTTTTATTTCTGTAATTACTCTTCATTATAATCTAAACTAAAGACAATTTATTGAATTTCTGGGATACTGTAATCTTTATAAAACAGTAGAACTAGATAATTCAGAATAACTCACTTCGAATTCTTTATTATAATCTATACTAAAGACAATTTATTGAATTTCTGAGATACCGTAATCTTTATGAAACAGTAGAACTAGTTAATTCAAAATGACTCACTTCGAATTCTTTATTACAATCTGAACATTACGTTCTATTTCTATTTCTGTAATTACTCTTCATTATAATCTATACTAAAGACAATTTATTGAATTTCTGGGATACTGTAATTTTGATATGACAGTAGAATCGTGCGAATCTATAAATCCGACAATGTTGTGGGGATTGCGGTAACGGGTTACTTTGAAAGGCGTGTTTTACTTTATGCGTAGTATGTGCCCATTTAACACAGACGAAATCCTTGTTGACGTTCAACAAGACATTGATTTTGGAACAGCAGGATTCGCGTGTCCACGGGGATGGTCAGTTTTCGTAGCACGGACGTTCAATGATTTCTTGTTTTATAGCTCGTGTTTTATGCGATATGCCGTTGAGGGGCCACCAGTTGCTTGGCCAGCATTCGAGTAAAATGGCGACAGAAGTGGTAAATTTCCGGATTCGTACTTGCTACTGTAAGGATTGGCTGGAGTTCGCGCGGGAACGCTCGTGTGTATATCGGGTTTACGGGTGGATGTAGAAGAAGGAAAGGAAGCCTTAGGGAAGTTGTTATCTGGAGTAATGGGTTCCGGTTCCTGTGTCGTTTCCTGCCCTCCATCCGTCATCCTGCAGCTCTCTCTCTGGCGAGCACCTCCACGATTTCTCAGCCCTCTGTATACGTATACGCTGCCGGTCAAAAGTATATAACCCGGGCTCTGCGATTACGTGTGCGCCGTGCACACGATCGCAGAATTTCCAGGATACTTCGCGACGAAACAAACTTAAGGAGCCACACACTTTTCGGTAAACTAAGGAAAATCGATTTATCAAATTGGCACGTTTCATTAGTACAACTCTCCTGGAATGCTCTGCCGAAGTTTTATTTGATAATTTCTGAATTTCTGGACTTATAACTGGACTGCGGATTTATAACGAAAACGACTAGGTGAAATATAAAACAGCAAATACATTAGAAGCGTTCAATTAATTACATCAACGCTAGACCTACCAAGCATTAACACTTTGACTGCCAAACTAGAAACCTAAAAAATTCCATCAAATCAATGGAGGTTATTTAATGAAATAAAAATTGAAAAAAATTATATGTATGACATGGAGTAGTCCTCCAACTTTCTGGCATTTCACAGATCCTAATAAAATTTGGTATGATTAATATATTAGCGTAAAAATTCATTTTAAAACTTGGACAAATAGTTCCGTCACCCACATATGGGTGACATGGCAGTCAACGTGTTAAAAGTATCAGTCAACGTTGCCTTATAAAAATGGCAACACATTAAATTGGATGCTTGGAGAAGGAAATTTATTCCGTTTATAATCCGTCAATAATTGCAATAACAAATGTCAGTCATTTGATCGTGGTAGGTCTAGTCTTAAGAAAGAAATCAAATGTTCATTTCACTACAGAAAATTTTGATTTTTGCATCAAGATCGGTAGCCTACTTATGACAAACCCCAGAGTGAATAATTTTCTCCTTTGTATTTCAGGAGATGCTTTTCTATGAGAATTACAACGCTCTTCAGAGACAAAATTTAAGAATATATTTTTACATGTTTCAGGGAAGTTTGTCATTGAGTTTAGAGCTAACCATTGGCAACGAAATAAATCATTTGATAGCCTCGGTAGTTAAGATTTCGAGCCGGAAGGTCTTGAAATAGGCATCCAGGTAATGTAAGTGTTAAGGGTTGATTAACTTTTGCGGATGTGTCGCAAAGGGATGCAAAATGGTGAAATGAGGGACAATAAATTGAATAGTGTCAGGATTTTCCGAAGCGTCGGATTGGCCCGCAAAAGGATTAGCAATATCGCACTTTATGCAGGTCAATTGGATGGCGCTGACGGACATGCGAAGCGTGAAGAGGAGATTCAGGTTGAAATGGAAATGGGCGTCGTGGTAGGGAAACCACCGACGCCACCACCGTTGCTAAATGGGCTCCGAGCGGGTTACCCAACTGTTGCGCCTTCATCAGAAATTTATGCAGAATCCTGGGTTAACCGTCCCGGCCAATCAGCTTTGTAACTGAGCTAACGTCGTATCGGCGGGGGAACGAAACCGAGAGAGGCCCTGATTTAGTAAAACGGCCTTTAATATTTTGCGCCTTCGGTGCCCTGACACGCGCTCAACCCGCTGTCGCTACGGCAAGACTTCACGCCTTTGGATTAATCCTAGGCGCGAATATCTCCCTCATTTTTCATTTCGTCGAAAACCCGCGAAAAACGTTCAACCCTCTATTACTCGTGCGAAATATACAGCGGCCCGCGAAAGTATTCGAACGCCCTTCGAATCAGAATAACTTTTTCAAAATTGGACCTACCGACTTCACTTGTTCTAGCAATTAGAAGCATCGATTTACTAAATGACCCGCAGAAACGATTTCGAAGGAAGTGCAATTGGTAGGGATCTCGTGACGTGTTGCATTCGAGGTACAGGTGGTATAAAAAGTAATGGCCATCCGTGTTTGGGGTGAATCTACACCACTGGACGAAATTGTTGTTTGTCTCGAGAGGCACGCACACGATTATGTTCTCTGTCATCGACACTGTCAGATGGACTGTGGTAGTAGGCTTTTGTCAATACGTATAATTCCACACATACAAATTTTTGCAAAAAAATTTCACGGCTTATACTCTCGACAACAATTTGTTTGCGACGTGTATGGTTCCTGTGAAACTTTTTCTCTTCTCGATGAGTAGAATGTGTTCACGTAGAAAGCAAACTTTAACAACAATTTTCTTTGGTATAAACAATTTTGCGGCATGTTTCTCTCACAAACGTTCAGAGGTGTAGATATTCTCCGGTCTCCATTTTGTTATTGTAGCTAACTTTATCAACGTGTCAGTTACACACCGATAAGATTAATTAAGATTATCATTGAATTAATCTTATCGGCAGTCATTTACCTCTCGATGTGGAATTGTATGAAATGATCTACACTTTTTCTTCTGTAGCTTTTCTGCGACGTTGTATAGGCGATTACTATACTCCGTGGATGTTTATACATAGAAGTTCACCGATCCGTTCGCCTAATTTTTCAGTCGAGAACATGAGATTTGCATGACTTACCGACTAGCGCCAGAATCACGGTAAGGAGAGACGTCGCCGGGAAGGTTACCGATAAATTCATCTCCAGCATCTGAAGTAAGTCCACTGAAACAGAGCAAAAAGAAGTATATTTCACATGAAAAAAAATTGATTATTGGTTCCTGGGATTGAATACAATCTCAACAATTCATTCAGTATTAGTTGAATATCATTTAGTTAAATATTGCAAGAATATAATAGCAGAGACGAAACGCGTCACGTGGTCGGGCCGAAGCGTGGGGGAATAGCGTAGTAGAGGGGGAAGGTAGAGCGGGGACACGAGTCTTGATGTGGCAACTCGATGTCGGTGCGATCGATAATAATCGATTGTCTTGTCGCGCGATAAAATCGTAATTCGTAAGAAACGTTATCTCCTCTGATTTTGTAAAAATGTTATCAGCACTGATGCGACAGTGAGAATGTTAACAATAAACCCACCACTGCCGGTTTTATATTTTTCATTATACAATTATTGAAATCATGGATTTACTTGGAAATTGATAAATTCTTCAGATGAAAATTGCACAAAATCTAAATAAATCGAGCCTTGACATTTGCATCAGCTAAAACATTTTAATCGCATCTACTGCTCGGTAGGTTTGGTGGTGATAATATAAATTTGTCTTTGCGAAAAGAGGGGTGGCGTTTGCGTCAGGTAACACTCGCGTGAACATTTTTCCTTTGTGGAACTAGAAATTCGCACTTGTACGTGGACAGTCTGCATAAAGAGATATCCATAAAAATTCGTTTTATACTTAGCGCGCTGAATGCATAGCGTCGGGATATTGTATCGAAATCGTTATGCTCGGCGACGAACGATACGAATTTAATATTTATTAGATGCTCGGTGACGAAAAGTTTCTGAGCGGCAGGTTATTACACAAGTTGAGAGCCGCGAAGAAATCGTGTCGCGTTCGACGAGTCGGTTCAAAGCTCAATAAGAATTAATTTCAAAACTTCCACGATCTCGATTTAAGTTCCGACAAACTTTCGATCGGCGGCCCGAGACGGGGGGACAAGGTTTCGCTTTCCTTGGCGCCACCTAATCCATATACAACTCTCGATTAATTTGTTTCATTCGCTCTCTTATGACCACCCCGTATCGCGAAGTAATCGTTAGCTTCCTGGGAACACAAATTAGAAAAACCCATCAAATTATTCCAATACTCCTCTAAATATTTTCTGCGTGCACCCTGTTAGGTCTGGCTTCGAAAAATATTGTTTGATTGACAATTGAACGATGATTTATGATGTAAATTACAATGGAATCCGGGTCCTTAACGATTTATAACAATTTAAATTGTGAAATGCATTGTGTTGGATTTTTTTTCATTAAACTTTTTTTAATTCTTTTTTAGATTTTTTAAAGAATGGAATACGGAGAAACAAATCGCAGAATTTTGCGAATAATACGAGACAGCGTAGAAATTCGAGGACTAACAGAATTAGAGGGATTAAATTAGACTTTTTTCTGTTAATCAACAATTAAAATTGATAACGGTCTTTTGATCGTTCCGACATGCATTTCGAAAGTATGATTTTCACTTTAGAGAATAAAGACACAAAGGCGACTCAATTGTCGGACTTCGTCGATTGTACGGTTCCCTTGTTCGCCGGAATTCGTCTAACTGCAATGAAAAACTGAAAAACTATTTGCAATGTACGGAAGTGGCGGGGCATGTTTGAGTATAATTAAAAGTTGCTCCGCGCGGGGTTCTAGTAGCTCATTCGAATCCGAAATTAAAAATGGCTGACATCCGGGGGGGTTATATACTAGGAAACCGTATAACATACTGGCTACTTAATTCTTCAGGGATCACTGAAAAAAGTTTCGCGAGGGTGCTGCTTTCTTCTATAACTTAATCGAGGGCGCAGCAATATAATTAAGAAGTTCAGCTATTCCCAAACGACGACGCATGCCGTGTCTTCTTTATAATATCTCGAGTATCGTCGCTTACACATTTCCACGCCAGCCACCTTGCTGTTTCGTTTAATGAATTTTAGATTTTAAGATATCACCCACTTAAGCCACTCCCACTGCTCATTAAAACTCTCCGGTCCTCCATCTTGCCTTGTGTAATCTGAACTCTACCGCCAACCTACCGAGAGCCGTACCATCAAACCGCGTTTCCTCGCTGTCCCAAGGCAGTTTAAGGGGCGTACACTGGTTTCTCATTTTCAAAAAATCGATTGTTTTTTTTTTCTTTCATGCTCCTCGAGTACAATTGTCGTGGAACATGTGTGCAGAAGGATTTAACTGGAAACGACACGCGACCATGGTGTTCTTGAATTTCTTGAACGTATTTACGGTGTTTACCGTTTGATCTGCCAATTCTTCATTGTCTACCAATGATTTTTGTTTGTTTGAAATGACTCTTGTTTAATCCACGATACAGTGGAACCTCGATTATCCGAATCTTCGATATCTAAATTCTGTATTGTCTGCATCGATTTGAAACAGTTTAGTCCGATACAACATATTTATCATAAGTTTATTACACAACTTGCTAAGGATTCAATTTTCAGCTGATCATTTCCCCCTGATTCGGATAATCGAGATCCTATTGTATCGTGGATTAAACAAGTAAATATAGTTCGAATTGTTTGGTCTCGTCTTAAGCGGAGAAAGCTCGCGAATAATGCTGATGAATGTATAAAAACGGAACTACGAGCATAAGTGACACTATGCGGGGAGAGCTGAATCCGTAAATAAATTTCTGGTAACAGCTGGCTCGCTGATTACGCAATACTAATCACGGCTGACCGTCTAGAAACTATCAAATGAAAAGTGCTGGATGAGCCATTGAACCCGCGTTATCTATTCATATCATAGATCGCACACTATGGTTCCGAACCGGCATGATAATCAGCGATAAAATTTGCGAATCGTGGATTCTTCGTATGCAAATGAGGTACTGTTCGTTAACAACGCGAGCCCGCGAACTTTATTAAAGCAAACAAAATTGGACGCATTCAATCGGATCAAGTCCGCACGCATCTGCGTAGGCATATTGCCCGTTCGCGTTTATATAACAATTAATTAAATTAAATTGAGCTCAAAGTGTGTAACGTGAATTCGTAGAAACAATATCAAAGGATGAATCCGTATTTCCTGTGAATTTGTTCGTGGAAGTATCAATAATTGTGTACAATATTAATGTATAAATTAGACGTGTTGCAGCAGACGCACCCGAAGACTAATAATTAGCGGATTTTATGCATTCGTGACAACAATGAATAGGTCGAAATAATGAAAACATTTAAAGAATTTAAAAATTGCATTGTTTTCAACTCGATAAGTAGCTTCTCTATTTGACAAATAATACAGATGATTTCCACTAATAATAAATTATTGTAATAATGAATGTTTATCTGTGGAACAATGTCTACGATAATTGTGAAGGACAGCAACATTTCGTAAATGCGTCGGAGTAGATGTTTTGAAGATTACGAGGCTGGACAAATAAGAGTCACGTAACAAATTGCTGTTATCGAACATTACTTGGAAAATGTGTGAACAAATACGCGAGTCACAGCATAACGATTCAGCTTCTACTCTTCATTTCTCTTGATAGAGTTTATAAATTGTATTTCGGTTATATTAATGAGAAAAAGTGAGATTGAACCTTATTTTAAAGTTTAGACATTCTCTTAAACTAAAGAAGAGAAATAATTTGCTCGGTGACCGATTATTTATTTACAATATCTTTTCCTTTGCAGTTATAAAATGTTTTTATTATTTCATTGCGACGAAACAATACATATAATTTTCGATTTGAAAAATTGTCAAAAAATTAATTGTAGTTGTTTTAATTAATATATGTACGTACTGAATACAATTTAGTAAGTATGTACTAAATTATTGCACGCGAGTGCTGAACGGATAAAGAACAGCCATTTAATAATCACTTGAAGCTGAATAATTTTATGTAAATAGTGCACACGCTTTTTTCCAGTAATAATTGCTAACGGCAGCTCTGCGAAAGCGACACACGGATTGCATAAGAGCAAATAATGAAGTTCCAGGAAAACACGACTGCGCACACAAGAGGAGCAACTAACTATCCAATACACGGCGGCATTCTCAAGGAAAATAAACTAACGCGACACGGAAGCGAAAAAATGAAGCGCGTAAACAAATCAGCAGTTCTCTATTTGCGGTTAGATAGACCGGTTTTGCGTTACGTCCGCGCGCCTCCCTTTTATCGTCGACATTGCTCGCGATAACAGTATCGAACACAAGATCCACCTGCGAGAAATAAGCAATAGTAATTAGCGAATTAAATGGAACTGATCGTTCTTAATCGAACTTGAATCGTACACGAAGTTCGAATAGTTGCAACATTATGTAGGCTATCGGGTGGCGGTAAATCTAGGCAAACAAACTGTGATTTACGACGCACATGGTCCTTGTAACAGATAATAAACACATTGTTTGTAACAATTCCGACGAAGTTCAAGATACGCGTGTGTAGCAAACAAGCACGTTCGCAAATTAAATTGAGTTACGAGAGGTATAGATTTTTGTCATAGGATTTTATGAAAATTTATGAAAATTCATTCTTACCACAATTTATTAAGGGAATCAAATTTTATGAGGATCTACGAGGTTCAAGAATCTTGCAATAATCGTTGTTATGATAAACTTTATTTTGCCTAGTTTTATATTATTTTAAATAAGTTGCTTTGGTTTTGCGTGACTATTCTGCGCGTTAATAATTCTATTCAATAATTTATGTATAATTGCGGTTTACTTGGCACGTACGGCTTCGTTAATGCTGCAAAATATTCTGCATTATGGTAATTCTTATCGGTGTATCACAAATCGTGTACGTTTATTTCATTCAACAATAATGTCCGTACAGACAATTTTACATAAATTCATGCTGTTGTTGCAAAGACGAAAGAAATACTCCGTTTGTTGACATACACTGAATGATATTACATAATCACAGCGCGGTTTATCGTTCAGCTCTTTAAATACTAAATCACAACACGACTATTTCGACACGCGACACATTTGACTCACAAATTTACTGAAACGGGACTGACATACTCGGCCGGTTCAGACTTTCTGCGTGAAAGTGAAAATAAATGACGCGTAAGTTCAATAACTTTTAATTCCTCTCCCAGATAATGTATTAAGTAGCTTGCTTAGGAACATGGGAAACCTTATTGCATTTCAGTGAAATATTAAGTTATGGTTATCTTGGAGATTATCTAAGAGATAATGTTAAGTATCACTTGAGAGTTCATTGACCTGCTTACTCTGCCCAATGTAGCTGCTTTGAAATATAAATTCGATATACTGAATGGAGCTATGACAATTTCAATACTATCCAGTTTAATATTTCCTCTTTAACACTAAAACAGCTGGAAATTAAGAGTGACTAATTCGTATTACCTTTAAAAATTAACAATACTGCATTTATCAAAACATTGCACGATTATCTTTACAGAATACATCTGAATAAATACGATCGAGTACAACTGAATAATTACAATCTCAATAGTTGCAAAATGCAGAATATGAAATTATTCATTCACTCAAACCACTAATAATACTAAAGCAACGTTAAATGGATAGAAAAATCAAGTAAGACCATCTTTTTCTTTTTAAGGAAAATTGTACTTGTTGAAATTATATATTTTCAAACATTGAACGTTCGAGGTAAAAATTAAACACTTCTGGTAATCTCGTGGTTTCCAATTTGAACCGCAGTTATTTTTAATACTTCGATGGAAAGCAATTGATTGTGTGAAACTATTAACAAAATTCTTAATACTTACTGAACGAAACTTGATCGTAAACAGGACGAAATGCTTAGAGTCCGATAAACATTTTAACCCTTTTAATGCCGAGTGAAAAGTGTTGAAATCTATTAACTTCAAGACTATTATTCTGCAGATTATGCAAAATAAAAATTGTCTATATCAATTATATATAAAAAAAAAAAGAAAAACAAAAGCCTCCCTTTCTTGAAAAATTTCATCGTTTCTAATCATAGCTACTAATGTTTGCCACGAGCTCTCATCGAATCTAATCGCTAGCCCATCGAAACCCAAAACTCCATGGAACTCTTCAACCATAATTTTAAAAACCAATCAGGACTCTATTAAAGACTCTCTCTTTTCCAAACCGATCCAGATCCCCCCGTCGGGGTTGATCGAAAAGTTCTTTTTGCTGTACACGATCGGCACCATCGTCTTCTCCGTACGCTTCAGATTGAACCTGTGCACCAGATTGGCGACGAGGATCTTAGTCTCCATCAGAGCGAACCGATTACCGATGCATTTCCTCGGACCAATGCCGAACGGCAAATACGCATACGGATCGATCTTGTCCTTGTTCTGCTCGCTGAATCGTTCGGGATCGAACTTCTCCGGATCGGGGAAGTACTTGGGATCATGATGCAGCCCAAACACAGGGAACCCGACGGTATTACCGGGATACACTGTGACAGGATCGTAACCAGGTCCAGCAGGAGGTAGCTCGAACTTCTGGGCGCAGACTCTGTCGATTACAATCACTGGAGGATGCTTCCTTAGGGTCTCGGAGACCACCATTTCCATGTAGTCCATTTTGAGCAGCTCCTCGTAGGTGATCACGCCATTCCCTTTCGCCATGTGACTCTCAACTTCTTCGCGGAGCTTCTCCTGTACATCAGGATTCAGAACAAGTTCGTAGATGATATAACTCATCAGCGTGGAGGATGTGTCGAAGCCGGCCAGGAAGAAGATGAAGGCTTGAGCAACTATGTCGTCGATCGTCATCTGGTGCGTGGTTAGCTTGTCTTTGTCTCTGGCTTGCATCAGCAGATGGATCATGTCCGGCCTGACGATCTTTTGAGCGTCCCGAGTCCTCACGGTCTCTGCAACCATTCTTTGAAAGAAGCGGCCGGTGTCTCGCGAGAGGAACTTCATCCCGAGCATCTTGGACAGCCGCGGGCTCAAACGGAAGAAGAGGAACTTCATCAGTCTGAATACACCACCGAACTGCGTAGCATCTGCTCCTTTCGTGTAGAACTCGTTGTCGCGGTTCTCCAGAGAGTTGACGCTGATGCCGAAGGCCGCGGTGGCGATCACGTCGTTGGTGTATCTGGTAAAGAGTTCCTTGAGCTCGATCGAGGAGAACTGCTCCGGATGAGTGTACAGGTAATCCGTGAACTCTTTGGAGCACTCGGAGACCAGGTCGAACATGAACCTCATCTTGCTGGCGGTGAAGGTCGGGCTCAGAGTATTCCTCATCTCCTTCCAACGGTCGCCTTTTAAAGAGAAGACGTTCCTGCCGAAGACCGGGTCTATTTTCTCGTCGATGAAGCTCTCATGGTCCGGGAAGTGCTCGAAGTGTTTTATGCCTATGTCTCTGATCAGGTCTGGGTCGCGCACCATCACGGACGGGGTGGCAAAGTTCATCGACCCTACGTACTTCACGTCAGGATAATAATTGTACCACTGCTGTACGATGTCCGGCATTGAGATCCCACGACAGAGCATCTTCCATCCGGACCCGAAGAAAGGGATCGACGGCACCGACGGCACCCGTCTTTTCACCCAATACTTGTTTTGCTCATAGTACAACGAGATCAGCTTTGCCAGACCGATGACTACCGCCCCGACCACCAACAGGGTGTACGATATAGAGAACGAAGGTGACTCCATCGTTACGAGTTTGCGTTACGAATGACTCCAACTCGTGACTAGGAGCAATGTTATAAACGTGAGTGAACACATCCACGGATTTATCATTGGACGAGGAACTGCTGTAGGAGGGAGTAACGACTGTTACGTCAACCACTTGACGATCTGCGTTGTCTGTCATCAATACTTCCCGAAAAGCTCGCGGACAATCGCAAAAATGAAAGCCGCAGGGGAAAACACGATGTTCCGGCGTGTTCAGAAAGAGTTATCTTTTCAGAAGCCGATACGGTTCGATCGATCGATTTCTTTGACAGGTGGAATCCGTCTTGGAAGTCGCGGAACATACGATGCAGGCACGATGATTCAAACGATGTTTTATCGATGGAGCGGAAGTTGTTGATAGCGACGCTCTTGGAATTCTTGGGGTCCCCGATGAACGGTCTGATGCAATCGCGAAAATGTTCGGTATCGCTGATTTGAGTCGCTCGTGAAAGCTGGGCTTTTCTTTGAGGATGCTAGAAAAAAAGCGAGTAACAACGCTAACCTGCAATGAACAGCTCTCACAGATACAGAGCAAATCGAGCTGCAGAAATTTTAGAAGAACGGAGAACGTTTACTGAACGCGAGATTGAAATAGCGGACTAACAAAAACGTCTTTCAGCCACGCAAAAGTTCCACTGCTCATTACCTCGAACGCGTTTTTCTTGGAAACGTAACTCGAGAACTAATCTCAATCGATCGATTCGTAATTTTACATTCGTATAAAATAATGTACTCGAACATTGTTTCTGCATAAATAATACACAAAATTTATTGAAAGAACGTCGATGCTTTTTCGATGGTGAATCTACCTTAATTTTAAAAAAACTGTTCCACGTTCAATTCCAAGTAAGTAGAATTCGAGCAAATTTGATATACTATTTTTCAAAAAAAAATACCAAAGAAATTTTCATTTTGAGTATATATGATTTAAAATTTTTCTGTTTTTACCGATTAAATCCTTCTATTTTCTGTATATTTTGGATATTTATAAAAATTTTATTGCTACTTATTGTAATTTCATAAAATGTTTAATTTTTAAAGTAATACGTTTCTCCAGAACAATAGCTTTTTAATTAATAATCACGCCAAACAATTTGGGGTACTTAATGCACAATAAATTTATTCAATATTCAAGCATGAGTTATTAACAATACGCTCCGAGGATTTTAAGCATAGCAGAAACATTTTTGTGACCCTCGTTTAAATTTATATCGTCATGTGGAGCATAATAGATTTTTTCGTTACGCTGGTGTTGGTAACGTTGTTTCATTTAAACTTTAACAGTAATACGTCACAGAAAATGTTATCTTGATTTTATTCTTGATATGTACTGTAAAACACGCAAATTCAATTGAAAATATGATCTCCACCAATATTTCACCTGTTTCCCGAGACCAATATATACAAAGTTATGCAAATTAATAAACCACAAAGCGAATGGAATACAGGGTTAAAAGAACACAAACGAATAACATTAAACAGGTGTCGGAAAAATGTTGCTTCAATATTACTGAATTTCCTCGTTTGTAATTTTGTAATAATACACCACTGTGCATGGCTGAATAATATTTAAATGAATAAACGCGTAAAGATATAATTTTATCAGCTTGAAAAAAAAATTTACGAAACGTGTAATATTTTATAGTTGCGTAAAATTCCCAGAGTCGGTATATATGTTTTTAATTTTTGATTTCACAATTAATGGAACACTAGCAATAATTTTCATAAAGTATAATCAAGTTGAACTTCTCTTTATTCGTGTGTATGTTACAAGAATAATTGCAGAAAATGACACGGACACTTGCAAATTTTATAAAACATGTTACAATGCAGTTGTTTTCAGTATTTGGTGTTTTTAATGGTGAAATTATTATAACTAATATTACATGCTAGAGTTTGTAAACGATAATCATACGAGGAGACTACGGATGACAGAACAACAATGGATACGACTGTCAGTGGCATGATTAAAACTAGCATTGTAACGTAACACTATATTACAGTGTAATAAACCAATTCCAGCTCATCACCGATGCAACTGAAATTAACACAGAGATTGCAGAACAATTTATTATACTTTTGATGAAACCTTGTAAGCATTACTGGTGCATTCAACTTGCAATGTATTGAAATACATGAAATACAATGAAAACGAATTTATTGAATCAGGTAATTGCGAAAAATTAAATTATTGCTCCGATTGTGCTCGGAATACACAGAAATCAAGCAAATAGTTGAGGTGCAGGTGTAACACACGAACAGAAAATCAAACTCATTCACCTGGGTGTACAGTTACACCGTTGCAACCAAATCCAGCCGAAGGTAATTCGAATTTCAATGTGAATTGCCTATCGATGAACGCAACAAGAGAGTGCATTCTCACTGTCTCTGATACCACCAACCGTTCCCATGTATTTCATTTTCCCTATACCATCCTATGAAACTGGTAAATACCGGTCTCGTTACCCTCGCGCAACACTATCTGAAAATGTCTAAATACAAAACAAACTCATACAGTAGTCCCACCCCATCCCTCCGAACTAGTGGTCTCAAGGTATTAGGTTGGCCCAAAAAAATAATTGCAATTCTTAACGAACAAGAAAAAAAATATTGAAATATCTTCCGAAGTAACAGTTTTACGACATAAATTGCGAGTAGGTTTATACGCTTTCATTCAGAATATCGATACGCATCGAATAAAAAATTATACAATTCCATTGAAAAAAGTAGGAATAACCTTCATGTGTCCTTCACGCGGACACTAGCAAACTTTCTTTTGGCACTGGGAAACATTTTCCCAGATAACGAATAGTTCCGAAGATTTATCGATTAAAATCGGAGCACCCTGTATAAAGATGAATAAAACATCAAATCCAAAATCCGACAACAGTGATTGCATAGAATCTCCCTAAGCATCCCTTTTCCTGAAAGTATACCAGAACCCATCATCTGGCAGAATCTGGAAATGATTTTTCTTGGACACCACCGGCTTCGTCTTCTCGTTAGGCTCTATCACGAATCTCTGCAAAAGGTGAACCATCATGATCTTCACCTCCATCAACGCAAACCGATTGCCAATGCACATTCTGGGCCCAAGCCCAAACGGCAAATAACTGTAAGGAACAATGTTCTTCTTGTTCTCTTCACTGAATCGTTCTGGATCAAACTTCTCCGGGTCAGGGAAGTACTTAGGATCGGAATGCAACATTTGAATGGGGAACCAAACATTTTCACCAGGGTACACGGTAGCAGGTTTGTAGCCAGGTCCGGCAGGTGGCAGCACGAACTTCTCCACGCAAACCCTGTCGATGATCGCAACCGTGGGATACTTCCTGAGCGTTTCAGAGATCACCATCTCCATGTACTCCATCTTCGATAGAGCCTCGTACGAGACGTCTCCATTCTCTTCAGCAAGGTAGCGATCCGTTTCCTCTCTCAGCTTCTCCTGGACATCCGGATTCATCGCTAGCTCCAACGTCATGAAACTCATCATCGTGGAGACGGTGTCGAAGCCAGCCAGGAAGAATATGAATGCTTGAGCAACTATGTCGTCGACGGAGAGCTCGACAAGCTTCTGCTCCTCCTTAGCCTGCATCAGCAAATGAATCATGTCTGGTCTGACTATTCCTTGCTCCTTCCGGATCCTCACGGTGTCCGAGATGGTCTTGCGAAGGAACCTCTTCATCGATTTCGGCAATACCGATAGTCCTATCATCTTGCACAGTCGAGGGCACAGGCTCATCATCATGAACTTGATGGCGGTTATCGATTTGAACAGGTTGGCCATCTCGATTCCTGTCTTGTAGAACTCGTTGTCCCTGTCTTTCAGAGAGTTCACGCTGATGCCGAACGCTGATGTCGCGATCACGTCGTTGGTGAATCTTTTGAAAGTTGCATTGCCGTCCACCATGGAACAGAGGTCAGGATGATGGTACAAATAGTCGAAGAAGTCGCGGGAGCACTTGGAGACCAGGCCGTACATGAATCTCATTTTGCTGGACGTGAAGAAGGGACTCAAAGTGGTCCTCATGTTCCTCCAACGGTCGCCGGTTAGGGTGAGCAGGTTGCTGCCGAAGACTGGTTCGTATTCTTCGCTGACCAAGGTTCTATGGTCCGTGAAGTGGTCGAAGTGTTTTATGGCGACGTCTTTGATTAATTCGGGATCTCTCACTATAATAGTAGGCCGCCAAAACTGTACTGTCCCAACGTATCTGACTTTCGTATGATTAGTATAAACGAACTTGATGTATTCCAAAAATGTTGTTCGCCACAACCACCATCGCGATCCAGTTGATGGTAGCTCTTGCATGTTTGGAACTCCGTGTCTCTTCCAGTAGGTGTGTTTATGGTACAGTGACGTCACGAACTTCGTCAAAATGACGACGACGAGAGTGACCACCAGTATTTCGAACGCAGACAAGCTTGAAGCAAACTCCATCCTCGGAAATGGTCATTAACGATGACTGCTCTTTTTGCCGCCTTTTATATCCGCGTGGATGTATGTACTATTCGTCCGACGAGAGTTGGCAAAGAGAAACTCGTACCTACCACGTGATATTCCTACTACGCGCTACATGTCTTCCGCGATTGGCCGAATCGCTTGACGAAGACAGCAAACGACGGCGTTGAATGTGACTGCAACAGAGCGACGCGGTGACGCTGAACTCCTATGTCGACCGTTCCCGCCAGAACCTAAGCGTAAGAGTCCGCTGTCTGGCGTCAAGAGTGGGGTCTCGCAGACCCCCCTGCACCCCACTGTCGAAATCTCTGTCAATTCTCGTCGAACGAACAGTACAGTTACACCTCTACACACGTCATTGTTTACGAAAGAGGGGATAGGTAGAACGAGATACGAGGTTATCGACATGTGAAGTTTTGTATTGCGAGTGCTCACAGAAGTTGACTCTATTTCTTAAGATATCTGCAAAGTTATTCTTGTTTTTTTTTTAAATTAGTATAGAAAATTTTTATTTCGCGGAAAGATCCGCAATGCTATAGAAATCCGCAATACTATAGAAATTTACGACATTTAACTGATGCAACGATAACATTGAAAAAAATAAGCTGATAAGTCACGCGTCGGCCAACGTGTTAACAATTTTTATCCGCGATCCAGATAGATAAACTTGATACTTTAAATGCTACATTGGATATTACGTATTGTTAAAACCGGCACGAATCAATTAATCCTTTGCTTTTACGCATCAGATACGGAGATCGTTCACCCCGCGATATCGTAGATCGATTAATTAATTGATGAACACGAAACGATAACGCGACACTTTCGTCGAAATAATACGAAGCGTGTTTCATTCGGCTAATCTCCAGAGTCTTGCGAAATCATTATTTTGCTAAATAAATTCAAAAATATTATTTTTGCAAGTTTAGTTGCCACTATGGCTTGAAACGTTAACGTGAATATTAATTATTCGATTGCGAAAACATTCTCTATTTTTTTTTCAGTTCCAACAAATATATATATTTAAATGTTTTATTTCATTCAACTCATCTAGTTTATTTTTATCACTGTAAATACGAAAAATATACAGTGTGCGATGAATAGACAGTGGATCTTTATACAAAATAAAATGTTTGCACGTCGATTACAACAAACTGGAGTGAAATAGCAATTTATTTTCTTTGTTTAACAGCTTGAAAATAACATAGCAGTATCTTTGAATTTTTCTAATGTTTTTACTGTTTCAAATTACTTCTACTGATTTTTGCCATAAATGCATAAAATTCGATATGTAGTGATGAAATAATATCAATTATGTTAAAAGTGTTGAATCAAAAATGTATCTCCATCCAAAACGAAAGAAATATCGACGTCAATGTGATAATACTTAAAACAATAAGTGCTTTTTAATTTCTTAAAAATCATGATAATAATAAAGATTACGTTTGTTTAGTTCTCCAGTCATCATTGTTATCAGCATGTAAATATTTTTTCATTGTTGCTTGCGCGTCCATTACTGCGTAGAATTATCACCAATGTATGTTCAGCGGATATGATTATTCTTTCCGCGCTGTATTGTATAAACGTACAGCGATAATTGCATTTTTTCGTAAACTTTAAAAGTACGCTTCACATACAAATTTAAATAGTAGAACAATAAGCGGCGCGAACTTATGAGACGACCTAATACTTCCATCATTATCCATCAAAACAGATAACAAATTTCATTTTAAATTATTATCGATGCTGTAAACTTTAGGGTGTGGGTATATAAGAAAACGTGTACAATCTACATACATATAGTCTCGTTTCCATATACAGAAAGGAACTATGATATAAAATTTATTGAAAAGCTCTCGCGTTGCACAAAGAGCTGAAATTTAAATGTCCCTCGCTGGGATAAATGAGAATTAATAAATCACTTTTCAATTGTGAACCAACACATTGTAATTTCGAAACTTTACATGCATTTCAATCTTACAATTTCCTTGATACAACATAGTAGCATATTCATGCCAACTCACTGTGCCTCTGTTTAATTTTATTCACGACGTCATACACGCAAAACAGCAAACCTGTGGCCAATTAAATTTTTAATTTTATGCTGTTATAAATTCAGCAAATTAGAAAACCGTGAAAACGTTTGAACAATTGAAAATCATTGATGCAACAACTGATTTTCCAGTAAAATTGGACTCATTAAAATTTTACAGATTTCTTGCTGATCCGTTTCAGGTAAGAGTTACACAATTTTCAAAATCTGGGCTTATCCAATTTTCCGCAACAAGGACTTCGATTTAGGAGTATTTTTTGTCTTCGACTTGTCAATTAATCTTAAAATTAGTATACAAGATATTTATTTGACTAAAGGGGAATCATCCCTTTTCCTCAAAGTATACCAAAACCCATCCTTCGGTAGCATCTGGAAGTTCATTCTACTAGTCAGAAGCGGTTTCGTCTTCTCGTTAGGCTCGATCACAAACTTTTGCATCAGATAAACCATCATAGTCTTAATTTCCATCAACGCGAAACGATTTGCAATGCACATTCTAGGTCCAAGTCCGAATGGCATGTAGGTACACGCGACAATGTTCTTCTTGTTTTCCTCGTTGAATCGTTCAGGATCGAACTTCTCCGGATCAGGGAAATACTGTGGATCATAATGCAACGCGCAAGCAGGGAACCAAACGTTTTGACCAGGATATATTGTTGTACTTTTGTAGCCTGGCGCAGCAGGTGGCAGTTCGTACTGCTGCACGCAGACTCTGTCAATGAAAGGGACTAAAGGATGAATCCTAAGCGTTTCTGAAATCACCATGTCCATGTATTCCATCTTCGACAGCGCATCGTACGAAATCTCTCCATTATCCTCAGCAAGATGGCGATCTATTTCTTCTCTCAGTTTATCTTGAATATCCTGATGATTAGCCAGCTGGAGAGTCAGGAAGGACATGGCCGTGGAGATTGTATCGAAACCAGCAATGAAAAATCCAAACGCCTGAGCAATGATGTCGTCAAGGCTGATCTTGTGTTCAGTTTGCGCATTCCTAGCCTGCATCAACAGATGTATCATATCTGGCCTAACTATACCAAGCTCCTCCCGTTTTTTCACAGTATCGATGATAATATTTCGAATGAACTCTACCGATGCTACAGGAAACACCGTTAACCCGGCCATTTTGCACAAACGGGGAAACAGGCGTAACAACACGAACTTGATCATGTTCAGAGAGCTTAAAGCCTTGGAGATTTTGGTTCCTTCTTTGTAGAACTGATTGTCCCGGTCCTTTAAAGTGTTCAAACTGATGCCGTAGGCTGCGGTAGCGACCACATCGTTCGTGAAGATCGTGAACGTTTGCTTCGCATCTACCATGGAACAGGACTCAGGATGGTCGTACAAATAGTCGAAGAAGTCGCGGGAGCACTTGGAGACCAGGCCGAACATGAACTTCATCTTGCTGGACGTGAAGACCGGACTCAGAGTGGTCCTCATCGCCTTCCAGCGATCGCCTTTCAAGGCGAATATGTTCTTATCAAAAATTGGCTCGACTTTTTCGTTTGTGATCATCCTATGATCTGTGAAATGGTCGAATTGTTTGATGCCCAGTTCCTTGATCAATTCTGGGTCCCTTATCACGACGGTTGGGACAGTGAAGTCCATCGTCCCAATGTATCTGACGTCTTTGTGGCAGTTGTAAAGGCCCTTGATGACGTCCAAGAATGTTATACGCCGGAAAAACATTCGCCATGGTTCGTTTGGTGTGCTAGGTACTCCACGTTTTTTTCCAATACGTCGTCTGATGATATAACACTGTTACAATTTTCGTCAAGCAAAGGACGATCAGAGTTACCACTAGTGTCCAGAACACAGACCAATTCCACGTCAACTCCATGGCTGGAGCCGTGTTACTATACTGCTCACTGGCGTCTCTTGAAATGATATAAAATCCACAGGCGCGATAGTTATTAACGAGACGTATACTCTACACACACGATAACGTGTAATCTATCTCAGTATACATGAGGACCTTGACCGTATCTTCAGACACGACACGGATGATTCGCACATCGCATGAACCAACGGTAGGCGTGTTGTTCCTATTAAGCCAATTTGCAGTGGTAAAGAACAAAATGAAGACGAAGATCGGAAGGGACAGTATCCAGATCTTAATCGATGACATAATAATCCATAGTAACGTGAACCGAGATTGCATATGTCGATCGGACAATTCCAATTCAACGATACATTGCAATTACAATATTCCCCATTAATTTTAACGGAAGTGTGCAGTTTTTAGTGAAGCAATTTATCAAAGTTCCTTATCTATGTTATAATTTAACCGTTATTTGGTAATGGATCAATAAAAATTAAAGAATGTTTATCAGTGAAACGAAAACATGTTTTTAAAAACGAGACTAAATGTACAAATGTTGAAACTTGAAGTATAAAATCTTTTTTTGTAATTCTCGTGTCCAATGGTAATGGACATTATACATACAGGGTGAGTCACGTAACTTTATCACCTGGAATATCTCCGTTATTTCTAATAATATGAAAAAATTTTGCACGGTACAGAGGGGGACATATTGTGATACAAACAATTTTCGTGTGGTTGGAAGCATAGAGGAGATTTCGAGGTATGTACTGTGCAAGTTTCGTATATAACATTTTTTCATATTATTATAAATAATGAAGATATTCAAGGTAATAAAGTTACGTGACGCACCCTGTATAACTGGATATGTATAACTGGACACGATGAAATGAACGTGAAGTTATTTTTAACATAACCATTAAATTTTTAATCACTTACCGATAAACACGAAAACCTGATGATGCGAATACCGCAGCAACATCGAAATGGAGATAGTCTGAAATAAAAATAATTTTATATTACAATAAACAGAAAATATTACAGTGAAATTCTCTAGATTGGAATTATTGAAAAGATTATCATCTAAAGTTCTATACTTTTTCACACACGTAAACGCACATATGGTAAATAAATGAGTATCAAATTCCTCTAAATTATTTCCTAAGTGTCAAGATTTCCAGTCGTTAACATTTTAAGAAACAGTAAAAACTCCATGACAATTAGGGATGAAGTGTAATTGTTGCCCGAATTCTAATTTTAATAAATTAATTTCCATTTCGGCGGAAATCATTCGGGGTATATTCGCTGATATTATGATTCGAATTATTAAACAAATATCAAAGGCAGACATAAAAATTGCTGAGCATTTAAAAAAATATGTAAGCGATGTAGTCTGTTGGCTACGAATATAAATTAAAATGATAAGATTGAATAGGAAAAAGATTAATTTCACGAATTGTACAAATGTTTCGTACATTTTTGCACGATACCTATTCTACGGAACAATGAGAACACGTACCAACGCGTTGCATCAGAAAAATTAGGCAATGAACCTCTATTGCATAAAGTTAGAACTATTCGAGCTGGATATAGAGTTCATATGTTAATACAGGATAATAGCAATAGCAGAAAAGTATATAATTTTTACGAACCACAAAATTTCCTTCGAATAGACTTAGGATCTGAAATACGTACGGACGGAAATGTAATAGTGATAAAAATTATCCGGTAATTGAATCGCGCAAATCAGTGCCCGGCATGAGTAAAAATATGTTCTTTTTTTCTTTTTCATAAAAAAAAGGGATTACAATAAAGCTAGGTTACGAGACAAATTGCGAATCGTGCGGTACGCGCACGGTTATTTGGTTGGGAGCGAATAGTGCAATTGAATTGCGATCGGTTCGGATTGAACTAGCACCTGCCGCCCCGGCGATAATTTACTATTTATTTGCAATGAGCGACCTTAGCAACGGAACCGTTTAATCGTGCTTTGCAGATGCGTCGATGCTGTATGCAAAAAAAATCTGACGAAATAAAAAATAGCCCCGACTCTAAAAAAGGGATCTCATTTTAAGTATAGCAAACCTTATGCATATGTACATATTGAACTTGATCCAATCCCTAGGTTATACCCTTAGAAAATTCTACATAGAAAAGTTTTATTCCTTCGTACAATTTACGGATTTATTTAGTCATTTTAAAATCATCTGTACATCTTTTTCTTTTCCTTTGGTTTCTCTAGTGTTCTAACTTAGTCTCTGTCGCAAGTAAGTCTAAAAGTACAGTGCATCAATCCTTCCAATTCTCATTGCATATTTTCTATCATAACATAACAGATTTTATTGTATTCGTAGTCTAATCTTTCTGCAATATTTTCACCGTATTCGTGAATTCCTCGTTATGATTGCCAACTCATGATCCAAATTGTACTGTGACATTCGAGGACAATTTACAACATCCTTCCCTTGGTCGATGAGTAAAAGTATTCCCATTAAACAACGAATTTAGTGACAGAAAGACTCTTCGCATTCATTTCACAAATATCATACGCCGGAAGTTTGGTCTGTGCAAAACTACCGTCGTCGCATCGGACAATGTCCTCTTGTAATAAGTAACACCGTTTGCAACATCCATTTTGTAGACGCTCCGAAAATCATGCTCGCCTACGGTGTATTTCACTGCCCGATCCCTGGCTACTACTCCCTCGCATCACCTCTTCGGGAGAAATGCCTGTAAGCTTTTGAAACAAGGCACCGTGCAACACATCCGATATTTGAAGGCAGTTATCGATTCAACGGTTTGCAATACGATAGTTCTTCAGTTAATTTTTGTTGGTCGGCCGAGTTCCAACCTGCTGCGTACGTCAATTGATGGTACTAGAGCGAACGAACTTACACCTCCGTCTATTCCCCCCCACGTTGCTGGTAATTTGACGATTCTCGCGCTGGCATGGCACAAGCTAGCTGTCGGTGGGGCGAATGTATGGTCTTCTATGATATCGTCAATAGTATCTTGTATGACAAGTAGAATTTTAATAGTATACGTCGTTTTGTGCGGTTATTTAAGTCTCGAAGAGGGCTTTCTGTGATTTAAAAATAGTGTCGACTCTCGGTATTCCGTTTAACCTGTCGACAACAGTGGCTTTCAGATGTTTCTCCTCTTCTTCTAATGCTATTATGTCCTGTATCGATTCAGGATCATTATTTTCTGTACCGTTGGCCAGTCGTTCAGTTTGGCCAATAATTCCATTCAAATGAGATTCTCGGAGATCCCGGATCCAATGACTTTGACCGTGACTTGGACATATATTGCCACTAACTCATCCTCGATAAGGTAAGCAAATAATTACGTTTGGCGTTATTGTGTTAATAGAAGATTTTTATACTTCCATTTGTTACAGCAAAATTGTTAAGAAGCCTATCAAAAAGCTTCCAATAAAAATAAAGTGTTCATATAGAAGAAAGGAGCCGCCGCCCTCGTCCACCCGGTTCGGTCCAACCCGGTTCTTCTGGGTCACGGTACGACTACAGCGAATTGAATCACGGTGAACTGGTCGCATTCGATGTATGGGGCTGTGGAGAATATTCCAAGTGTAGACGAAACGGGAGACAAAAGTTCAATGAATAAAAAGGGATACCGGCGCGGCAGGACGGCGGAGGAGGCGAGAGAAGAAGAATAGTGTTGCAGGGTGGATTGTATTGGAACAGATCGGCCCGATGTCGTGTGCACATGACACAGGAGATACGGGGTAGTACGCGGATAACGACAGTGCCGTACACGTGACTTTACGGTGGGTTGACCGAGGGTGGTTCCAGGTGGCACTCCAAGCACTGGAGTAACATTCACGTGTTGTTGCACGGGGCTCACCCTCTGTCCCCGACCCCCTCCCGACCTTCGACCCTCGACCCACCCTTACCCCCACCCCACCCCGACTACAAGAACATTCAAAGCGTTCCCGGGGCCTCTGTACGCGCGATATTACGCGCGGAAACTCGACGAAAGAGTAACAACGTATTTAATGCAAAATACTGGGCTAACGATAATTGTCGGGCAAATCGAATCGTCAGAATCCGACGAGAATTCAATTGAGGGGATTCGATCGATTTACTAATTCTTTGTACACCGGTCGGACCCGCAAGAATTAGCCCCGCCGCTAAACAAAACCGTACCTTTCAGCCTTTCCGATGGCGCGCTCGCGGGAATCGTGGTTCGCGAACAACGTAACGAGACCAATCAACGTAATCATGACGCAGCGAACGTTGCGTCACGGTGGACGGCTGTAACTAACTCCCTGTTCGTGTAGACGCTTGAATTTTAAATGAACCGCGCAATGTAATCTAGCGTTGTACGGTAGTGCCTCGATGTATGGGAAAATTTGAGGATCGAGGTGTCACGCATGTACAATGTAGCGTGCCGACCGTATTCCTTGATACACGCGTGGAACGAAGCAGAGAGAACAGCGAGTAAAAACGGACCGCCAGTGCCAGCGCAGGTGTCGCGAGACAATGCTAATTCAGTGACGAAACTTTCTTGTTTTGTATCATTTTGTTTATGAAACTGCTGTTGTCGGTGCAACCGTGACATTTTCTGATTAATATCGCACCGGACAACACGACGCAATTTGGATCACATTTACTTGTACAATTTGTATGAGCAGATCGGATAATAGAGATTCTACTAAAACGTCAATGGAACAAGCAACTATGCTCTTAATCTGTTCGTGTTTGGTCTCGTTTTAATCAGAAAAATGTTAGAAGTATATGCGTGAAAGCCTCGTGAAAAAATAATTGACAATAAAATCCTTCTCAAAGGCTACACCCTGCAGCAATGGATATCAATTTTTAACAAATATCGTGTACATCTCTTTCATATACTATATGTATGTACAGAGACATTACTGTATATCGAAATTTAGAAGGCTTCGAATCCGAGACTGTAAAAGTGAACAACTCGCGAACCGCGATGTATTTCGCTCGAATATTTAACCGGGATTAATAAATAATCTATCTCTCGCTCTCTCGTCGCTCGCCCCTCCCCTCTATTTCTCCGTCACCCTCCTCTCGTCAATATATTCGAGCGTTTCTTCTGGTAAAATTTACTCATGCATGGAGTAATTGGCTTTTCACTATATCTACCGTGAATTCATAGGTATGGACTAGATGTAGCCCGCCGTACAATGCATTGCATTTGAATCATGGTTCGTGGCATGTAGTATTACTCATTTGTTCTGACGGTGTGAACCCATTAAACACGAGCGCAGCTATTCGTTGGTCCGTGTATGATCCAATCACTTCCTAACACCCGGGGAATACCCCGAAATTTCACGAGCCATCTGGCATCCGTGCTGTTTACGCTGGTACGTGGCTACCGATAATGCACTGATATGATTATGTCTTTGATTGTACGACAAAAGTTATCCGGTAACGAGGATGCCCTAAGTGAACGTTTCACCATGAAGAAAAACGGAGAGCAAAACGTTTCGATGGATCAACGTTCAATTGCAAGACTAACGTCCTTTTCTCATCGATCGGGAATTTGAATAAATTGTTGTTGTTACGTCAATTAGGGGCGATCGAATCGATTGGAAATTCCTGACAATCATTATCTTGACTAACAACGTAACAGTACAACTTATTTGAAGACAATTTGATACGAAATTACCGGCTTGGGGCCTCTGTAACGAATACGATGCCCCTAATAACGTTGATTTATGCCCGCTGGTTCAACTCCAAAGGGATCACAGAACGCGAGGACGCAGGGGTTGGGAGGGTCTAACGCAGACTACCTCAGAGCGTTACTTTGAATTGATTGCCGTATCCTTTTACACGTACCAGTTTGTCGCGTGGATATGTATGATATCATCCCCTCGACGGGGAAGAATATATCCGGATCGAAAACACGTAGCGCATGCAACTAAATCTAACTTTCGGAGCTTTTCAGATTCATCGCCATTCCTGCATCTGATACTCTGATGCATAATTTATAATACTAATGGTTCAATTTGTTTTTCCAACATGGACAAATTGAAATAACCACGAAAATGAAAGACTTCCTAATTTAATCGTGCAAAATTTCTGAGCCGGTAAATAACGTAATCGATGCATGCAAAAATGTAAATGTCTAAATTACAACGACAGCACATATAACTACATATATTCCAGTTGAGAATGTATACTTACAAACACTAACATGATGAAAAATGCAGCAAGATACGAAGTTCTAGCCATCCACATGCTTACAAATCGATAATGTTCTCCGGTTACAACGTTTCTGTAAAATAAAGGTGAAAGAACCTGTGAGCTGTACTCAATATAAAATGTTAAAATATGTAAGGAATTTGATTATTTCGCAAATGTTGTACCTTAAAAAACCATTATTGTCCTCGTGTTCCGCCAAAGTCTTAATACTTGACATTAATAAATCATCGTATCCCAAGAATTCGTCGAGTATAAATCTTGAAAAAGCATCGCCAAAACATTTATCATTGACAGGATCCAAAGTAACAATTTTGACAGGAATGTTTAACCTTTGCCTGGCAACGGGCGATAATCTCAAGAAACCATATTCTAATGAATATTCTACAATATAACCATCATCTAAAAACGTAAGTAGTTTTAAAAAATATTATTCGCAGTATTCCAATATTACTACTTGTAAATAAATCTACGAAACTTCTTATGATGATTACTATTATAACTCTACTCTACCTGATCTAGATGTTTTATCAGTTTCAGAGTTCTGTTCTTTTAAAGGTTGAATAACATCCTCTGTATTTGATTTATTTACATCTTCCGTTCCAGTATTGTTTAGTACGTTTATTAATTGTATGATTTTTTCATCAGATGTCTGAAATGTTAAGTAAGAAATGATATAAATGAATAACAATGAATCAAAACAATATAAACATAGTAACGCTTCGAAAGATTCGACAATTTCACTCTTAATCTTGAAGTATGTTGGTCAGGTCACTGTAGACCCAACCAGCAACAAACATAGATTCTAAACATGTATATCGCGTATCTTTTTATATTCGTAAGACAACTTAAGAGGGACGAACATAATATAATCGAATATAATCTTTCGAATCGTGAGCAGATGTTATTTGATAAAGCCAAGCTAAGAAGTGTATAAACGTACTTAGAATGCTTCCAAGTACCCGAATAACGGATTCGAAATTTTCACGAATATTTCGAAAAGTTACTGTAAATTGTCTGAGAGTTGTTCAGTTATTGGTACCTACTTGCTTACTGTTTGTATCTACTTCATTCCAAAGTTTCGTTGAATATGAAGGACTTGTTGTTGTATTACTTACACTTAAATTTGGATCTTGTGCCTCACTAGAAACAGTTTTAGTAACCGTTTCTTTCCCAAATAATGGTAAATTATCGTGGTGTTCATCATTAGATATTTTACCAGCGTCTCTATCTTCGTCGACAGCAGATGGTTCAATATTTATAAATCTATTAATGAAATAACGATAACAATTAGTGTATGTATTAGTTATATGTACGATAAAATGCCTGCATTAATATCTTCTTATTAAATATTTGTAGAGTAAATTTGTTCTTACCCATCCGTAGGTAATATGCCCAAAACATTGATTAAATTATCAACTTTTTCTTGTCTCAGTTTCTCTTCCTTTGCATAACTTTTTTCTATACTATAGTCTTCTCCTCCATTTCGAAGTATTTCAACTCTTAATATGCCATCCCGTGGCCAATCATCTCTTATATGTTCTAAACAATTAATTGGCGCACGTGAAAATACTATGTGGATATAAGCCAGCACGAAAAATGCTAATATAGCCTGAAATGTATAATTCATAATTGTATAATAATTGCATCAATGTTGTATTATTTATTTATAAAGTTAACAGAATAAGCAAAAAATGATTTACCTTTAACAAAACTATGAATTCTATCACACGTCTTACATGTCTTGGAAATAACCTCGCATAAGTTAATGCAGCCTTGATAAATATTGCATGAAATAATCTGTCTCGAACATTAACTAATGGGTTTAAATTGTTATTATTTCTCATATTATTATTATCCATGTTATTATTATTCAATGTCCTTCGACTCGTATCACCACCACTAGGATTATTACGTACAGATGCACCGTTCTGATTATTTATTACTGGTATAGGACCACCATCAGCTTGTGGCATCTTAAATATTATATAATATTTATTTTCAATAGGTGATGGTGTATTTAACAGATTGTTTACACACAAGCCTCATGTATTACATTTTTTAAAAGGTATGTATACATGATATACATGTTTGTTTCCAGATTCAAGAGCTTTTTTACAATATTCTGAAATAAAGAAAGGTGATTATATAGCATAAAATATCTAATATTTTATATATATCTTAAATACATGCTACATTTACAACTAATTGACAAATACTATAAAATGAAGATTTGCTCTTATAAATATTCAAGTTCTAAATTTCAAAATATGGATCATGATATAATCAATTTCTATTTAAACTACAATATATCTATAAAAGTATGTAATATATACAAAAATACATTCTCATTTGCAGTGGATAGTAGGTTATCACATATTTATTATTGCTTTGTACAATATTTCAAAAACTATTCTTTTAATATTTTTCTTCAGATATATTGTACATGAAAAAAAATAAACAAAATTCCCTAGTATTTCATATTTAAATACGAGAGAAGAACAAAAATTAAATATTAACTTTTATGAAACAGGTAGCATAAATTATAGCAAATTTGGAGCATAATCATAACCAACGTGGAACATAACCTGCAACACAGTTATTTAGTGGACCATAACCTATCTGACAATTTAATAATATTTTTTATTACAAACTAATGATGACTTTCAAATATATTAATCTCTTTTCGAGATTATGCATAAAATCTACTAGTTATTACAAGCAGTGTGTAGGAATAAAATATTTTGTTACGTAATTAAGTAATTTAAAATATTAATTACACATCACAAAGAGATTTGGAAAACATTGTTTACTGTAGATTTTTCTATGCATATATTCCGTTTTTAATAAATCGTTAAAATCCGGACATGACATTTCACAGCTGACACACGGGACCGCTGACAATTTTTTAAGACAAATCAACCATATCGTACCTTGATTGAAAGCAGAACAATCAATTTGATGCTATGTTTCCACGATATAGTTCCTTTGGGCGTCGCTAAAGATAATAACAAATTCGTGAAAATACAGGTTGTAAGTAATAAGAAATTCAACTTTCGTCAAATTGTCACTTCATCATCATATGTTTTGATATTCCGCAACACGTATATTTAGTCCCTAGCTCTGTAATGCTGCCAACTTTACAATATTAGAAACTTCTATAAACTGCTGACTCCGAATATCGCTATTCCGTCCCGTTTTTTTATTGGCGCTTCATTGTTGATCAGCCAATAGTACGATTCGATCACTCTAAAACTATTCAATGATACGATCATTTTAAATCCAAGTGAAACACGTCAAAACAACAAAACTTACTGATGTAAATAGGTACCTTGTACTTCGGTACAACAACACGGACTTCAAACATTGTATTGTAACCGATGTTACATTCCTGAAAGTATTATTACTTTAATTTATTGCAAGAACATTACTATATTTATTAAGTATATTTCTGTATAATTTTATGTAACTACTCATCGTTGAGGTATATAAAAATTTGTGTATGACTTAACATATCACTTATGTATATATTTACATTTACTTTATACATTTTAGATTACAACAAATTAATAATATTGCTGAATTATGAATTCACCAACATCGCCACAAACGCCTTTAAGTTTTGAATTGAAAGCAATAATAAACAATAGAAATGTATTAAGTATGAGAAGTCGAATGAAAGGTACAGTACATAATTTATTCGCCTGTCTATAATAATTTATAAATATGTAATTTAATGTATATGTTTTCAGTACTTAATAATCTGAATGAAAATAATCAGAAGTATTTAGAAGAAAAGGAACAGAATTTAAGATATCAAGCTATTCAAGAAATTTTAACAACAGAAGTTACTTATTTGCGACAATTAGAAATATTGACAGAGGTTCAATGTATTTGTATTTATACATACGTGATAATGATAATAATTATTAACGGAATTAAATTAATTTTATATTCTTTCAGTTTTTTGTACAACCTATGATTGAAAGAAAATTGTTAGACCACATTCTACTTTCAACGTTGTCAGAAAATATAAAAACATTATATAATGTTAGTGGAGAATTAGTAAAGGAATTAAAGCAAGACCCACAGAATGTTGCTAGTGCATTTCATAAACTTGCACCGTTTTTTTAAATTATACTCTGTTTATGCTTATGATTTTGAACAAATTTTATCTTTATTACAGGTAACGTGTTATTTCAAATTTTCTTGATTGAAAATTACTTGTATGTGCTGAATATTATTTAAGAAATATTTTTTCAGACAAAACAAGAAAATGACTTTCAGTTCAAAGATTTTATTAGTAAACAAGAATCAAGACCAGAAGTTGGTAGAAAGTTACCTTCATTATTAATTACACCAATACAAAGGGTACCTAGATATAAATTACTTTTACAAGAAGTCCTGCAACATACTCCTAATAAACATAGGGAATATAATCTTTTACAAGGTAAATATAACGTACTAATTAAAATAGCTTATTTGATACTATATTCTCTTTCAATATTTAGTAATATGTACTAAATGAACTTTGTAGTGTGCTTAGTAGAAGTTGAAAAAGCAGCAAGACATATAAATGCCTTAGTCGAAGAGCACGAAGAAGCACAAAAATTATTAAAACTTCAGAAATGTATTGTAAATCCAATTAATCTTGTAAAGCCTGGTCGAAAGTTGATTAAACAAGGAGCATTAATGAGAGTGTCAAGACGAGGAAATTCTGCATATAGAAGATATTTTGTTCTTCTCAGTGACACTTTATTATATTGCAAAGGAGATCCAGAAAACTCGTTAACTGTTTGTTGCGTTTTACCACTGAATAAGTGTAACATTGAATGTGTTTTGGGTGGTGGATTGTTCCGTGTCACGTGTTTAAATGAAACACTTTTACTTTATTCTGAGAAAGATGATAGTAATTTATGGATAGAAGCAGTACAAAATTCTATAAAGAAGGTATGATCAAGTATGATCTTAATTACTTTGTGTATCAAAATTCCATGTAATTTCTTTCTTTATTGTAGTATGCAGAGTGTAGGCAGACTTTACGAAAAGATAGCAGTTCAAGAAAACCATTGAGGCACAACAATCTTAATTTATTCCCATCCGAGAATATACCATTAGCTACTGGCAAAAGGAAAAGGTCGGATGGACAAACCGAGGTTAATATATCATTCTTTTATTGGAAAAATTGTTCATTGTACTTCTTTCTATTTTAAAAAAAACTCGAACATCAATATAACTTCACTCTTATTAAATTAACAGGTCAATTTAGATGCATCAAGAATTATGTATCTAAAAAAGGATAGTGAAGCGGATGCAGGTGTCCAATTAGAAAATAATTGTTTTGTACTACTAAAAAAATTAAAAAGGTTTAAAAGTGGTAACCATGCAGAATACGTTGAACCCTGTTTGAGAAATATTAATTGTGTATGTTTTAATATAACAGAATTATTGATCAATAATGAGGAAAACGTGCATTATCAATTCGTTTATATTTCTTACAGAATTTTGGAGGGAAAGAAAATGAACATTCTATAAAAAATGCTGCATCAACAATAGAACAACAAACTACGTCAACATTTAAATCTGTCACTGAACTTTTTTCATCTATTGGATCTTCTTTAAGAGAATTTTTCAGATTTAGGTAACGAAATAGAAATTAAATCTAATTCTGATAAATGATATGATGTCATAATGAAGCAATTCATTTGTATACGTGTGTTTACTAATTTCGTATCAAAAACAATTCAAAGATAAGAATAAGGATGATTCACTTATTCAAGAGATATACAGTAAATTATAAAAATATTTGTACGACAACAATATAGATACAGATATAGATTTGACAAATAATGTGTATTTTACATACGTGATGTATTGTATACAATTCGTGTTTTAAAATAAAACTTTTTTATTACATATTGCATTAAACCCCTTTTTTAAAATCGTAATCATAATCATTTTAATTAAGAATATGTTGTACTAGCTGTGAACTTTCATTATCTTTTCTTCTATTATATACAGGGTGGTTCAGAAATTGTTAGGATTTCACAATTACTGTAAGTACTACAATTTTGTAACCACCCTATATGTATACAAAGAGGATGTATATTCTCAGTTGATATGTTTAGCGGAAATACTTCAATCTGGTCATCGATTTTGAATCGATTGAAGATTCCCTTTCATAATGAAACATCTCAAACTGACATATGTGATATTCCTACTTTTATATGATGTTTGTTATCTAAGATATACAGATGATAATAGAGAGGATATCCTCTCTGATGATAATAATCATTTCCTTGATAATTAATAGCAATGTACATACAATGTCAGAGATATAACATAAGAACCTTATTGTTCTGAATATTTGCAAATATTCATGAATATTTCTGCGATTTATATGTGTACCCCTCTGTATAAGTAATACTCTGGTAATACAAACAATGCGTGTATATTTACATACTGATCTATACCTATATATATTTCTTCAAGTAAGAAATGTTAAAAAACAAATAACTAGTCAATGCGATTAAAGCCACAGTATTACAATTCGTTGTAGAACGTTATTAAATTTAGATAAAAATGCAAGTAATATGTATTTTTCATCATTTATTATTAAAAAAATATACCCACTCGTTCCATTTTGATGAATATAAAAATATATCAGTTTATAACAAAAGTCCCCAGACTTGTCTAAACGGAGTCATAACTGATACCTGCAAATGATAAAAGAATCGGAATTTTTATCATACAATTAAAAAAATATCATTTCTGATTCAGGTAGGACTGATCTTTAAGAAGTATATAACTATAAAAGATAAGAAAGATAACACGTGCACGTAAGGAAGATAATAATCACCAATGCGACAGAGAGTATGTTTCTAAAGTCAAACGATCTCATCATGAAGAGAAACTTAATTTCAATGTGAAATCATAATTTGTAGACTTATATAGATGATTCACATGTTAGAAAACATAATTTTTCTTTTTGAAATTTATATGTTAACGTTTACATTACATTTAAGTGAATTTTATGCAGGTTATGTTTACATATTATAATAAAATTGATTTACATAAAATTTATGATTCTATTTCCAAAATTGTATACGTATATAAATAATTGTACTTTGAAACAAATATATTTCATTTAAAAAGAGTGAAGATAAAAAATATATATATTATTTTATACTTGTATGTAAATATACATATGGTAAACATCAAATGTATTTATTTAAATATGTATGGAATTCAATAATCATAAAAAGTAACAAATAGTATATCGTTGAAATAAGTATAAATAATTCTTTTTTTTCATTCAAAGCAAATTTGTTTTATCCTTTGAATATACACGATCTAAAATTTTTTCGATCTACCTTTTTATCTATAATTAAGGAAAAAATAGATTATTTTCGAAAATGTTTGATTTATGTTAAACTTTAAATGTTCAAAGATTTTGTTATTTTTATAAAATCGTACCCTGTGCACACGTCTTTATGAATTACTGTTGCATATATAATTTATACTTCTTTATCTTAATAATTAAAATAGTTTATGTTTATTATAGAGAGTATAAAATATTTTCAACATGAACGGTATAATTCCCGAAATGGAGCAAGTCATCAGTCAGCTTGAAAGGGGGACTATAGTAACAAAATTTTTTCCGAGGAAAAGACCAGAGAAAAAGACCCTTATGATACGAAGAGAAACCAGACAAATTGTTTGGGCAAGAAGTGCAACATTTAGACCTTTCGATGGTTCAGGTAAAAATATTTAAACTATCCAAGAATTTAACATTGATCTTTAAGAAACTATGATCTTGTAGTTGCAGTAATACTTATTGAGGTCATTTATCAGCAGATTATACATTTTATCTTATCGCCTAGTAACAATATTGTTAAAATAAAATACGACCTAACATTCTAGGCACACATTTTGCATGGTTATGAAGATATATCTACAGCAAAAATGGGCAAAATAGTATCTGAGGATACTAGTTATAGGTCAAAAACGTGAAGGGAAGGTCCTTGTGAATAGTGTATATGGGTGAGTTTAAGACAAAGATACAATCTACACCAATTAACGAGTTTCATATAGCAATATTTCATAGTTTGATAATTCTATAATTTAATAGTATATAAAATGCTATTACATCATATGTATCTTAGTGGACATTTCCTTCATTTTTGATCTACAAACAAATATGCCCATGGATACTGTTGATATATTAAGTCTGCCCTATTGGACATCATGGGTATTTAATTTAGGAATAGAAGTAATTAATTTTATTTTCTAGTATCATACATTTCCGCAATGTACTTAGTACATAACGTGTAAATTTAGAAAATAAAACATTTTATACATGCTGTGGTATAAACGTCATCTTAAACTTCTAAGTTCTTCTAAGATTTCATTTCTGCGTGGTTTTAATATGTATTATCTCTAGATAATATGTTATATACAATGTACATATTAAAGAGGATTGTATTTCTTTTTATTTTAGTTGAAATTAGAGAAATTAAGGAAATTAAGGTAGGAAAACATTCTAAGGACTTTGAAAAATGGCCAGAAGATGCAAAGAGAACAGAGAATCTTAGATGTTTTGTTGTGTATTATGGTTCAGAGTTCCGACTTAAAACACTCTCAATATCTGGTAAATATATTCTTATGTATCCGTTACTGTATTAATGATGGTCCCAATATTTCTTTTCACTATTTATGTAATTATATTTTTATTGTCTAATACATAAATTATTCTCAAAGTATATTTTTTGCATGCACCTGCTTTTATGTATTTATTTCAGCCCTTAGTGAAAAAGAATGTGAACTTTGGGTAAAAGGGCTGCGTCGTTTAGTTCAAGATACAATAAAAACTCCATATCCTTTACAAGTTGAAAGATGGCTAAGAAAAGAGTTTTATGCAATGGAAAATTCAAGAGAAACGTAAAAACATTTATAATTCTTCATTCTTACGTTTAGATTTTTACTTATTTAGAATCTTACTTTTAGATTATATATATGTATAAAGTATGTCTCATTTGAACTCATTTATGCAATCATGTCCTAAACTATTCATTAGTCAGAAAAATGTATAGTTTGGGAGATTATTTCGTGGATGAATTGAAATGAGATACCCTTTATGTTTGTTTGTGGGTGTATGTGTCTGTCTTACAAAGATTTTCTCAATGTTTTTATACCAGTTTAGTATTTTGATACTTGTCTAATTTAATACTTTACATTCATAGAGTTACACTGAAGGATGTAAAAGCATTTTTACCCAGAGTTAATTGTAAAGTAGCAACAAACAGATTGCGGGAGCTTTTTCAAGAAATAGATACAATGAACAGAAACGAACTTGGTTTCGACGATTTTGTTGTACTTTATCAGAAACTTATGTTTGATCAAAATGTAAGTTTTTATATTACCATACTATTGATATATATTTCTTAACACTTTACCTATCAGGGACCCATTGATAGGATTCTCAATGATTGTAGTATATTAAATGTATTCTTTTGAATGATAACAATAAAAATTCTTGTTGCTATTGTAAAATTCATTAAATAATTCTTAGCAATGAATTGTAAAGTTTGAAGAATTATTACATATTTTCTGGTAGGTGATTGCACTAATACAAATTTCTTATTATTATGTTATCTCTTCGTCTATTTTCTGTATAGATTGTGTATTTATTTTTACAGAATTTTACAGATTGGGTTAAACTTTTGAACTACTCTAAAACAGGGCCACTTGTTAGTGTTCATGACTTCCAAAATTTCTTAACGACTGAACAGCAGGATCCACTAGGAAATAACGAGATAGAAGTTTCATGTTTTATTAGAGACTATTTACAAGATCCTCTAAGAGATGTACAAGAGCCACAATTTACGTTTTCTGAATTTATCGATTTCTTATTTTCAAAACATAATTCTGTTTGGGATTCCAAATATTCTCGAATATACCAAGACATGAATAGACCTCTCGCACATTATTGGATAGCTTCATCGCATAACACGTAAGAATCATTTCTAAAATTAACGTAGTTGTTTTCTGAATTGTTTCCTATTGGAAAAAAGATTCAAGTAGAACTCTCGAAATATATTAGATTTCATTCATAAAAAGACATACAACACTGAATAGTTCAGAAAATAATTGCTTGGAAATATTAGAATTGAAGAAGATAAATAATTAAATAAATGTTTCTGTAGGTATCTAATGGGAGATCAGATTAGCAGTGAAAGTAGTTGTCAAGCATATGTACGTGCTTTAAGATCTGGTTGCAGATGCATAGAACTTGATTGCTGGGATGGACCAGATGGAATGCCATTTATTTTTCATGGTCACACACTTACCACAAAAATAAAACTTCTGGATGTCATTAAAACCATTAAAGAGCATGCTTTTGCTACCTCTGAGTAAGTGTAAACAAATTTATTAGTTTATCCAAATTTTATTTATCCAAAATTCTTGACTCGTCTCGATCCAACATTTTCGGGTTCTCGCACAGCTCTAATATATACTGTATGTTTCGCGTAGCTACCCTGTAATTTTGTCTATCGAGGACAATTGTACCTTGCCTCAACAACGTAAAATGGCAATTACAATGCAAGAAATATTCGGTGACATGCTGTTAACTCAACCTGTAGATAAAAATGAAACCTGTCTGCCATCACTGCATGCCTTAAGAAGAAAAATCATATTGAAACATAAAAAATTACCTGATGGTGTTGACGAGACATCGTTTCTCGTTCGAAATGATGAAAGTAGACAAGAAATGGATCTCAGAAATACCGTGACAAATGGCATTCTTTACCTTGAAGATCCTGTCGATAGAGAATGGAATCCACATTTTTTTGTACTCACTCAGCAAAAGTTATTCTATACAGATACATTTTCTAGAACACAAGAAACTGAGCATGATGATGACGAAGAAAGTATTATTCGACAGCCAACAGATGTATGTACTTATAGTATAAGTGTATTAACAGTGGTTATTCAATTAAATTTTAATATTTATTATGATAAAGGGTGTGCCCAATGATGAATTACATTTTGGAGAAAAATGGTTTCATGGTAAATTAGCAAGAGGCAGAGAGGAAGCAGAAGAATTATTACGACGTTATTCGCATCTGGGTGATGGTACTTTTTTAGTGAGGCAGTGTGTTACATTTGTAGGAGATTACTGTCTTTCCTTTTGGCGTAAAGGCAAAGTGAATCATTGTCGTATTAAGCTGAAGCAAGAGATGGGTCAAACGCAATACTATCTCATTGACACAAATTGTTTTGATAGTTTATATAGTCTAATTACACATTATCGTAATTATCCACTGCGGAGTCAAGTAAGGGCAAACAAGATATCATTTCGCTTCTGGTAACATTCATATTTAATTAACCAATCTTCCATATAAAATAGGAGTTTTTAATCACGCTACAAGAGCCTGTCCCACAACCAAATAAACACGAAGAGAAAGAATGGTGGCACGCAGATTGTACTCGCACTTTAGCAGAGGAAATGTTAAAACGTATTCCTACTGATGGCGCATTTTTAGTCAGACCTAGTGAAAAAGAAAGCAACTCTTATGCTATTTCGTTCAGGTAAAATGTCCTAAAGTTTTACCGTTTTAGAAAATGATGATATCTTACATTTTTTTTTGTAGAGCAGAGAAAAAGATCAAGCATTGTAGAATTAAGCAGGAAGGACGCTTATATACCTTTGGTACTGTACAGTTTGAAAGCTTAGTCGAATTAATCAATTACTATGAAA
Organism: Lasioglossum leucozonium; assembly: GCA_028454225.1. NCBI lineage: Eukaryota > Metazoa > Arthropoda > Insecta > Hymenoptera > Halictidae > Lasioglossum > Lasioglossum leucozonium. The sequence goes on along the minus strand of CM052220.1, from coordinate 7,622,487 downwards.
GAAATCCATTGTATAAAAAAATTAAATTAAGTCATCCTGTAAATCAAGATGTTATTAGAAGAATGGGACTGGTATGTTTTTTAATATTATGCACCCATACATGAATGTATTTATTTAGTTATTCTTTCGCATTCAGGATGTTGATGATGGTTCTGTTTACGGTATTCCTGGTTACATGGATCCTACAAGTTTTACATCAAAAGTGAGTCACAGTAATGAATACACTGCGGATTTTAGAAAAGGAAACTTTGTTCTGCAATAATTTTAGTAGAACGGAAATAATATATTGATACTCTTCAATTATTATATTCTGTGTATTGTTTCAAATTGCAACTACTCATTTTTTACCTAAATCCCTAAAATCGGCAGTGAAGTAATGAATTGTGCAAGTTTAAAAAAACGTTATAAATTTAATTTGTTTTCAAGGTAACTGTGAAAGCTATCTATGATTACAAAGCCCGAAGAGATGATGAATTAACCTTAGTAAAACATGCTATAATAACAAATGTACATCGAGAAAGTGGTGGTTGGTGGCGAGGAGATTATGGTGGTAAAAAACAGCACTGGTTTCCTGCTAATTACGTAGAGGAAATAGAACCTCAAGACAACCAGGGAGATGTAAGTGCTTATCCTGTCATATGAATTCTTCTTTTTGTACTTCTATATAATAATTATTAATCTATTGTCACCTTCAGTCAGCAGATTCAATGATGTTTGGTAATCTTCAAAAAGGTTCGCTGGATATTATGGGCGCTGTAGTCGAATTGAGAGTAGGTGGAAGACCTGGGTTAGAATGGATATTAAGGATTCAAAATCCCAGTATGTGTACAGTTTTTGAAGTCGCAACTTCATCCAAAGATACAGCATTAGAATGGATGTCTAGTATTAAAGAAACTGCGCAAAATGCTAGTGTTAGAGTGAGTATAGATATTTTCAATATTTCAAAAAGTAATGATTAATTATATTTTTACATTTCACATCTCTCTTCTAGGAAAATCAGCACAAAGAAATGGAACGTGCATGGAGAATAGCAAAGGAAATGTCAAATTTAATAGTTTATTGTAGATCAGTTGCATTTAATTCAGAAAGAATAAGAACGAAAGGTTTTATATTCAATGAGATGAGTAGCTTCCCTGAAACAAAGGCTGAGAAACTTATGTGTCAACAAGAGAGCAAATTTTTTTCAAAATACCATCAGGTAAAGCAATACAAAATTATTAATGTAAGTTACAATTTGGAAAGTCAAATGAAGCTACAATAATATAAATGTGTAATTCTATAGATTCAGTTTAGCAGAGTCTATCCTAAAGGACAACGCATTGATTCATCTAATTATAATCCTGTGCCAATATGGAATTCTGGATGTCAAATGGTAGCATTAAATTATCAAACTGGCGATAAATCAATGCAGCTCAATCAGGCAAAATTTCGAGAGAATGGCAACTGTGGTTATATTTTAAAACCCGAATTTATGTTTAGGGACGATTTTAATCCACAAGATAAAAGTTGCTTACATGGTATAGAATCTCTTAAATTTCATTTAAAAATTATTGGCGCAAGACATTTAATGAGATCAGGAAGAGGTATAGCCAGTCCATTTGTCGAGATTGAAATTATAGGCGCAGATTTTGATAATGGTACAAAGTTAACAACTAAAACAATACGTAAGTAAAATAACATTATGTATATATATAATAATGGTTTCGACATCTGTACAATGACTGCATTTAAATTGTAGCTGATAACGGATTTAATCCCATGTGGAATGAGTCTTGCGATTTTGAAGTTGCTAATCCATACCTTGCATTTATACGATTTGTTGTACAGGATGAGGATATGTTTGGGGATAGTAACTTTATTGGGCAAGCCACGTATCCCGTATGCATAAATTACAAAAGAATTTTTTTAAGATCACTGATGGTATATAGATAAAATATTTTTTCTTTTTAATTAGGTACGATGTTTACGGTCAGGCTACAGAAGTGTCACAATAAAAAATAATTATAGTGAAGACCTAGAACTTGCATCGTTATTAATACATCTACGAATTACGTCATCAAATGTAAGTCTAAAAGTTAATTACGATTAATATTTTATTCTAACGAATATTTTTTTCATGATATATATGATTGTTTCAGACGCATTCACATAGTTTATAAGTCAATACTGAATCGCGATGAAGGCCTAAAATATTTTATGCATATCAGGATTGGAAAGAGGTAAACTAGTTCAACGGATTATAGTTTAAAGTTCGTTTGTGTATTTATAGTGATAAATACGTGATTACTTAGGTTTCCAATTGATGTGAATACTACTACATGAGATGTATCGATCAAAAGCTTACGTAGATAAACAAAACTTCATAGAAGACTGGAGATGTACAAGGGCTATAATTCCAATTGAAATTTATGATTATAAGAAGAAATATTATCACTTCTTTAATCAATTGTATAAGTAATTTAGAAATTTTATCGTTATGTATGGTACCCAAAATATCATCATAGGAAAATAGCTATTACAGTATTGAACGACTAATGGAGCTAATATGTATTTATAAGAGAGTTATTATATGGATCCAGTAATGATTTTGCATCATGAAGTGATGAATTCAAAAAGTTGTAAATCTTATACTGTAAACATTTTGCAAGTTTTTGCAAAGTAATATTCAAAACACTAATCTATTTCATATCGTATAATTAATTTAGAATATTCAAAAAAAGATCAATAATTACTAATAGAAAAAATGTGTGACGTAGTATAACTGCTTAAAATGTTTGACTATATAAAGAATAATTAGTTAACTATATAAAGAACAAATCAGTTAAAAAAAAAAAACAAATTTTATAAGACCTTATGTTATCACCTATCTTGGATTGAATTATACATAATGGACTTCCAATTCTTTCACACTTGACGAAATATTATTTTTATGTTGATATTATTTATTTATTATTTCAAAAATAAGTAGCTTTAATTTGACAATATAGTGCTGAGCATAATGTTTTCCGAGATTTTAAGAGGCTGATTGTTGAGTGATATAAGTAAACATGGACTGTCTTCCATTTAAAATCATGAAATTTAAATGCTTTTATACTAGGTATGGTAGATACTACATATATTTTTATCAATCGACAGAGTGACAAAAGGAACAAAAAAATATGAATTATTGCACAACTATTTTTTACAAATATATAGGAATATTATTTTCATTTTTCTATATTTACACATACAAGTGATATATTTCATATTTCATGAAATAAATACTTTTTTTATCAATGTTATGATTATTGCAAATTGTTATAGATAGAAATAAGTTACTTGTTTAAAGCAAGTGAGTGATAATAAAAATGTTTTGTACAATTATAATTTAATAGGCACATTACTTATTAACCACATTAAGCTAAATTATACACACTTGTTCCAATCTAATTTTTGCAGACTATATTTTTGGCAATAGTCTAATATATAAGTCTAATATATAATTATTCCTTTTTATATGTAAATGTAGCACTTACTAAATACGTAATACCTGATTAATGTGCCTTTATTTTTGAATTGATGGTTTCAATATACCGGATGTTTCTGATATAGTGGCATAACCGGAAAGGGGATGCCTTGTTTATCTGAAAACCTAATGATTAGCATTAATTGTATATTTGCTTTCTCCAATTCTATGTTATAATCGAGATGATGATCTTTGTCTAGTATTTGAAATTAGATAAACTGAACAAATGTACACAATAATGTGTAAAAGTAAACTACAAAAATAAAATATTACATATCAATACAAGTTTATTACAGTATTTTATCGATAATTTTCCAAAGTACGGGTCTATTCTTTGACTTCTGCCGAACATAGAAAAGGACAACGAAGGCCGAAGGGCTCGGTCGTCGAAAAGCGTAATCCAATAACAAAACTTCTTAATTTCTTATTATTTTTTATGGACCTTTGACCAACCAAATTTTGTCACTGGATTAGTAGTGGTCTCCCGGTCTCACACAGATATACTCGATCCGTATTATGTTACACTTCTCGGCAACTGCAACCTCTCGAGCTTCAGGGCACCTCACGGGGTATACCCTGCTGTAGTGGGAATAGTTTTGGGACAATTGTAGGCCAGATGCTTGGGACATTTATCGATAAAACACTGTATATATAATATTTATTACAAAAGAGTTGGGTCTAACATATTTTTACATACTAGATTCATACCTTACTCCTAAAAGATATTTCATCATTTATGTAAGTATGTCAAATTTTAGATGTAACGATTATTTTGAAACCAACAAAATTTTATTTTGTCAAACGGAAATTATTCTCTTTGTTCATTGGAATGTTAACCTTCAAATGTGCGCTTTTATAAAAGCAACTTTTTTCACAGAATCAATTTAATTTTGTGTGTGTGAGTGAACACATACTTCATTTGTACTTTAATAATGTAAGAAGTAAAGAAAATAAATATAAAGTATGATCTTTATTGGATGAAATCTGTTAGAAAAAACCAAAATAACATTTTATGGTACATTCATTACCTTTATATATAGAATTTTTTATAGCTAGGAAATCAGAGTATACGCTTTAGTGAACAAGACATTAATATAGAAAATTTTAATAATTATAATAATAAATGTAAAATTCTGTATTATATGACTTTAACTGTAAGTAAGAGCAATTTACGAGCTTTTCTTAAGGTATTCATCAAATAAGAATAGATTTACAGAAGTATACTGATTAGAGTGCAACAATTCCTTCAATTCTTGATGATAGGTGGCTAATTCCCATATACGTTCAGTATATTTTTCCAAGAACTTTTCTTCAATGAAGTGAAGAGTAGTTATATCTTGATGTTTTTTAGTTCCGTGAACTGTAAGCGCACTAGAATAAATCCCGTATGCATCCGAAGCAAGTTTCTTGTACATGTCAAGTACTTTAGCCAAACTATGAATTTCACTGCTTTCTACACTGGTCGTGTTATCCGGTTTGAACTTTAAAGATAAAAATATGATAAAATGAGATCATGTTTGCATTAGTAAGATATTTGGTTACAATAATAAAAAGTATAATGAAAATATTATAAGAAACAAGAAATTAAAAAATGTACTTACGTGCACATGTGTTGGCTGTTTGAAGTTCATTGAACCAGCACGCTTAGCAATATATTTCATTACATGAATTGCATCTGCCCATAGTTCATCAGAGTATTGACGATATAATTTTTTAAACCCTTCGCGATTAATATAATAATTGCCAAAGTAACTAGACATCATTAAAATATGATAACTTGCACCTATATTAGCATTAGTAAATCCTCTTAAGTCGGCTAAGGTAGTTCCGCTTTTTCTGAAGTCTTCATACTCAGCAGTACATTCAACTAGAAATGTTAGTAATCATAAATTATTCAAATGTCTAAATATTTTCACTGATAACAACAATCGAAAATATTTGATATTTACATACCACTATCGGATACATCTGCAGGTGAGTTGTTATTGTTAACACTTCTTGTACTACAAAAACTTGATGTTTCGGAATAACAATCTGTGGCAGACACAGCTGTCAATAGAAGAGGTACTACAGCAAAGAACAACATTTTTCTGTAATTTTAAATAAAAGAAATTCAATTAAATCGAAATTAGTTTGTTATTCAAAATAATAATAGTTCATTAGTATGAACGTATATATTATACATTAATTCAGAAAACATTGCAACTTAGGAATGGGACAATAAATGAAGATATCACGACATAATAGATACGAATTAAATATATGAAGAAAAATGCAAAATAATAAATTACATTTTAAATATTAATCACATTTAACCAATAACAATCTATAGTAACCTAGTCTCGCATGATACCGCTACGGCCAAAAGAAACGCAGATTTACATAAATAACTTACAATCTATTTAATAATATTGCTAAAGAGGGATGTAATCTATAGACGTCACGAGCGTCTATCAAAAAAAATTCATGCTGCCTGTAGATATCAGACATTGGACAGTGATATTACTCATTATTGTTGCATCAAAATGCGCAGTAGCTTTTATATACACGGTGAAATGTAATAAAATAGCAACAAACGTCCGAGTATCGCGATTTTATTGATGTTGACTTCTCTATTTATACATAGAACCCCATTAATCAAGTTATTAAGAACAACGATGTCGAATTATCTATACGCTACATACCTGTTTAAACGACTTTGCTCGTTTAAATGGAAGCAACGTGAATACTCTCGTTTCGACGTTCTTCCAACAATGAACATTGGACAACACCGTCCGTTGGTAGTTTTAACTAGTCAGCTGATACGTAGGGCGCATGCGTGGTAGGAAGGGTATACATAGAAAATTCCAGTTACTTACGAATGATACGCATTTGTTGGTCAATTATTAAATGATCAATGGCAAACGTACATCGTGTTTAGTTCACGTAAAACTCTTACAACGTAGTTTCTCTAAAGGTAACCTTCTATACCAGTGCGTATAAAGGTTGCAACCTAAACGGACATTTAATAAGTACTCTCTTGTGATCTTTTGTTTTCGAGTATAAATAATACAGTAGTTAACCATGAAGCCGATTTACATCTTATTCGTCACTTTCTTTTGCATTGTTGGAGCGATAAACGATGAAAGTAAACATACTGATGAAAGTAAATGTAAGTATTTGAAATATTTCTGAAATTATTCTAATATTCCTTATTGCTTGTGTGTATCTCTGTTGGAACGATTGTTGAGAGGTTAACGTTACGCATTCGTAAATATACTTTCCATTGTCATGCATTCTTTCTGTTTACGAGATCAATGTTGTTGTCCTTCGTATGTAATGAAAAAAAAATGCTCGATACGTAAGTACGCGGTTATTGTTATTATTATTAGTATTATCAATAACAGCGTATAGTAATAACATTATTACCTCTGAAATTAGAACGTTAATATTTATGCATGTAATTCGCCGCGTTGCACAACATGTAAATTTAACAACGCATTACGCTTTATAAACAACTTATTTGTGTACTGGTTCTTTCATATAATGTAGTACACATAATAGAAATTTCTTTTATTCTCGATTCGTTTCTATTGAATGAAACATCACATGATTATATACAACTCAAATATTATCAGTAAGAAATAAAAATTTGATGACCATAGTAGCAAATGTTAGTGACCTGTTATTGTAAAAATTGATGTTTTCTGCTTACTGGCTCAGTAAAATGCTCACATTTTACTACATGTAGTCGTCTATGTAGCAAGCTTCTATAATTAGTTTTTGTAACGTAATGTACAGTGTATAAAGTTCGATGTAATAGCGATGACTATAATATTAGTTTTCCTATTAGTCATTTCTACAGAAAGCAAATGATATCACTATCTTGTTCCTGTCTTAATGCTGTGGTACCATTTACATGTTTTATCAACGATGATTTATTCCTAAAGACAAAAACTATTAGTCATTATGTGCTTTCATTGTTTCTTTGTTTCATTAACTGCATTTATAGATTTTATCAGATCTTTATTGCTGTGGAGTAGGTGTAAACCATACAATTTCTATACTAAATAAATATATTATTACATTACATTGTTACGTAATTAACACATTAATTCTGTTAGAAAATTTATTTGAAATGTTGCATCAGTTTGTTACAAAAGCTATTAAAGATTATATTAATTTTGAATGAAATATTTCATTACTTTTACTTTACTCATAAATAAACGATTATTAAATCAAAATATTATGATTATTAGTTTGGCAATATTGGAGGATTCAATTAATATACAAAGTTATATTAAATTGAGTTTCAAAATTATAGAATTTATCATTTATTGGTCACCATTCAGTCTTGTTTGCGTAGTGATAACTTTTGATAAGGTTCAAATGACAATGCGAACATATTGATTACTGAAAATTCTAAAGTCCATTATGAGTATGTGTGTGTAATGGTCACTGCTCGTGGAAGTTAGATAACCTAGATAACTATTTTATATCATTAATCATTTCCTCTTGCATAGTTTTGTTATGAGTTTCCAATTAGTTTTAACTTCAAGAGAATGCAATTTGTGTCTTAACAATTATTTTTACTATATTGTTCTCTTGTATGCTATTAATTTTATGCTGTGGATAATGACAAAACTATTTCATACATATATAATACTTATATTTCTTATTCAGTGTTTGGTTCATTATTAATTATATTTAAAATATTTATAAAATAATGTATTAATAATGCATTTGTATAAAATAAAACAGTGAACACATGTATTATATAGAGAATCAGAATTGAAGATAATACACAGGTGAAGTGTTGAAGAAATGATAATTGAAGTAATCTGAAGTTGCCTCTGTAATTTTAGAGATATGTAATTCTAATCTTATCTATTATAAAAGATTTTTGCTATTATTGATTAAATCCAAAAAAAATTGATCAATATTCTTCACTGATATAATACTCTTGAATCACCTCTTACAATAGAAATTTTATAATGAAAATATATTTTGCCAAACTTTCTTAACATATAAATTTTGAATATATTTTTTCTAATCTATTGCTTTTGTTATACAGCATTGTCAATTTATATTTCTAGGTATTGCAGCACCAAGAAAATTAACAAAATGGAAAAGTATGATCGACCCCACTTGCTTCGAGGCATTGCAACGCCAGATTGTAAAAGAAATGAATGCTGCTTTAACTTATTTGTCAATGGTAACTATAATAATAATAATAATAATAAAAGTGATACTTATACATATTTCTATTGTAGGGCGTTAAATTTGCTGAAGATAAAATGCATCGTCCTGGATTTAGCGAATTCTTCTTTAAAGCTGCCAATGAAGAAAGAGAACATGCAATAAAAATCATTGAATACTTATTAATGCGTAATGAATTAATAAACGTTCCGGTATGTATGTTATAATTAAAATAACATTTTAACAATAATTTTATTTTTATTTAAATTTTACATGAGAAGAAATTTAAAAAAAATAATAACAATCTAATATTAATTCCAGGGTGCAATCGCTGCTGAGGATAAGAAATTTGAGAATGGTATGGAAGCCCTAGAAAGAGCTTTCGAATTGGAAACTGAAGTTACAGAAAAAATTCTCGGCATCATAAAGATTTGTGAACAGGAGAAATTCAATGATTATCATGTAAATAGAATTCTTTCTACTTTCATGTTTACGAAAAATGAAATAATAGGTTTATTAAATTATAATTGCTCAATTATATGTTTTCAGCTGGTAGACTACCTCACTACTGACTTCTTGGACGAGCAATACAAAGGACAGCGTGATCTTGCTGGTAAAATCGAAACTTTAGAAAAAATGAATCGAATGCATGGAAAGTTGGGTGAATTCTTATTTGATAAGAAACTTCTGAATGGTGAAGTTTAAGTTGTTTTCGATCAATATAATTTGTTTCAACAAGTATGCATGGCCATATTTAGAATAAAACAAGTAAATTGTATTTGTCTAATTTGAGAAAAAAATATATACATTACCTTCGTTTTATATATAGTATATTTTTCTAAATATGGTCTGTAAAATAGATAAGCAAAAAACCATATTTACAAATGTTTGTTACTTTGTAATAAGTATATTACTCATACTGAATAAATAAATATTTTAAGATTCATATAAAAACTATAAACGTATTTGCTATATTCGTTAAATTGTATGTAATATGTACATGTACATAGGTATGTAACATTCGATTACTATATCCAATTTCTATGAGTAAACAAGATAGTTGACTACTTCTATTCTACCACTAGGAGATATAAAATATAGCATTCATATCATATGCTATTCTGTAATTTATAATTCATGTATACTTAATATGAATGATTCACTATAGCTGTGATTACATTTTTTCATGTTTTGTGATGTTGTGGAAATTTATTTCATGAATCGTTTACAAGAATGTATTAGTGTTAGTGGACATTATTTTGAACATTTGTTATAATAAAATAATTTTTCATTCATTATCCTTCAATTACAGTTGTTATACTATTTTCATCCATTACACAACTATTACTAATTTTGTATACCGAAGATTATAGAAGATTACTGAAGTATGAATTTTTAAGTTCATTCGCTGTTGTCGTTTTCCTTGACTCAGCTAACTATATAAAGATAGATTATTTACCAGATTCCGATGCGCAATAAAATCGAACCAATCAGAAGACGCTAAAAAAATCGTGTCACGCTTGACTGTCTTCGATTGTTAGCAATCTCCTTCATAATTAATGAGTGATCGAACAACTTATTATCCTTAGCTGTTCAATATTAATACCAATTCCTTTAGCCAACGATGTTATCAAGCATTCATTGATTATTTCATCATTTAATTTTTTATTGAAAATGACTAATAGCACTGACAAGGTATTAGAGTAGACCAATCACCCAATGTATTTTTCTGTCTCTCCGTTCGGGGGGGCTCTATAGCCCCCTTACCATTCCGTGTCACATTCTACCGTATCGACCAAAACTAATATTGTGGAACTTATACCACACCTCGTCTGTGCTATAATTAGCACGAAATTTCCCTCGCAAATGTGCGTATTTTCTAAAAACTGCTGATCGCGTTTTCTCTATTTCTCAACGACGTCACTAGTAACCCTGTCTATTGGTACGCTAGTGGGATAGTTTTGGAAACGTGTCGTTTTGTGTCACAACGATCAATTTGATATTTGTGTTTTATCCTGCGATAGAAATCTAGTTTATTTTTGTTTGATTTTACATTCAACTTTGTTGAGGTTTGATTCTCGCGCTCTACGAGTGCCGAGTGAAGCATATCGCGATCGATCGATGCGCCTTCGATTCTCGCTGGTTCCCGCGTTCGATTCTTGCTGCTGGCGCTCGTTCACTCGCGTCTAATTTTTATCACTTGCGCGCGAACAATCGTAAATTGAATATTTTCTATTGTTTCGTATTTGTTGACGGTTGATCGATTAAAATTAAATGAATTTGTTTTACGAAAGTGCACGGGAGCTTTTTAATAAAATAAATTAGTGTAACGAAAGATAATGCATTGTTCACGTTGTTTTCAGATTTTGCATTCTGTAGAGTAGCGTTGCGCAAAAATGGTCCACTCACGCGTTGTTTAAAGTATTTCAAGTGGACAAGTATTCTACATATTCATTTTTTTTCTATGTTAACTCAAAATTAAGACTGTTTCGATTGTTCAACTCGATCTAATATTTCTTTTTAAGACGAATTGCCCTCTATGAGGTACATATATGTATAACTTTCCGGGTACAGATTACAGACATTGCATTTTATCGGCTTTTCTGTCTAGGCCTCGTCACGCCCAATGTTATAAATAGTGTAAGTTTAAGCGTTGAATACTTTAAACGCTTTAGTCGCTTTGAAACGTAAGTGGTACTCAAGATAAATGGTACGTGCCGTTTCCACGAAATACTTAATTTCACAATACTGAAAAAACGTTGTTTACTAGTTTACTATCTTTACATGTGTCTACATTTCCCCTCCTCGTACGTTCCTCCTCAGTCGACGAGGTTGATGCGAGAAGCAGGAAACTCAGGGCCGCCTATCGTGCTTATCACTGATTTTTACACTTATAATTCCATTTGTTTTTTAATACTACTTCAGTGAATAGTTTGAAAAGAGTGTTACGCCTGTCTGCTCATGACGGCAGTCGTCAGTTTACAAGTAAATTTAGTTTTGTCGTAATGTCGTGTATCATGAATCTACTTGCAGAAAGTATACAATATCTAGATGTGTCGTTGGATGGCTTCAGTGACGCATCATTGAACAATCTAAATCAGTGATGGGTACGATAGGGGCCCCTGAGTTGCTTGCTTCTTCCACCAATCTCGTCGGCTACGGAGGGTCGTACGAGGGGAGAAATGAAGGCACGAGAAATAATTTTTATTAATTGAATCTAATGTAGTGAAGGGCACTATGAAAAAAAAAACAAAAATGGCCGCCACGGCTTCGTTTGGGAATTATTAACAAAAGTACACGGACCAATGAGAACGTGGCTAGAGCGGACGGACACTGGCTCGTCCAACGGCAACGCGACCCTCATCGCTGCGCTCTGATTGGTCTGCGTTTAACTACCGAACGAAGCCGCGGCGGCCATTTTTGCAAAGAAAAATGTTGCTTCAAATTACTTCAGGAATCTCCCATTTCCAGGAATTGAAGGAATTTTAGGACACCCTGTATGAAATATTTTCTACACTCTTATTTCTGTTTCTCTTTCGCTCGTTCCCGGTCTTTTTCCAATATCGCGTGTCTTTTTCATTCGAAAATTCTCGAATCTTTTTCCAAGACAATACTGTGACAGTTCTGTCTACACCGCACACGGCAGCTCTTCCTACACTACATATTCACAGGCGCAACCACCAATTCAAGGTTCGCAGCGACCCTTGAATCAGCGATATTTGAAAACGCAACCGCGAATCATCTTTTTGCATATTCACTTACGTTAATTTATTCATTTATTCGCTCCTTTCTATTGTTCGTTGATTGCAGTTTGTTAAAACGTTACATTGCATCACATTCACGTTCTCGCCTCACATATAGCTCCGCACCTTTCATTCGGCGCCTGTAAATCTCAAAAAGAAATAAATCTATATAAATCGTTTTTGATTACGTGGTTGTTAATCCAAACCTTGTTTAACATTCATAATACTATTATACGGCAAATATTTCGTATTTATTTTGTAAGTAATTGTTACGTTATAATAGAAGCTAGAACGTGAACACCAGTTCTAGTACTAGCCGTACTGAGGGTAGAAATGGCAACTCCGCGAGGGTACAGCTGTTATATATATGTATATCAGTAGACCTAACCCAATCCGCTCTACCAAACTCCCAAGTCCCAATCTCCCCCTACCGGTCTCTTAGTTATTTTTCGGATGTATACGCATCATACAATGTGTACTCATTGTTAGTAGATAATTTTCAAAAATATGAAAAGTTCAATAATGCAGGTAATTTTTATTTATTGACTAGGTGTCTTGTTTATCTTTGTGTGTAACACATTTATTTAATAGAATATATTATTCTTTAAATTTGTTTTACATAGTTCTTTAACCAAGTTTCATATTGTATTTATTAAATAGTCAATAATGCTGCAGCGTTGTTGTGTCTTCAATTGTAAGGGAAATTATGATAGCACTCTGAAAGAAAAACGTAATAGACGTTATTCTTAGAAAACAAAAAAATAAATTTTTTAGATTAACAGAAAAATAAAATATTAATGTTTGCAACAATAATAAATAATCTTAAATAATCCAAAATTATCCTTTAACACGATTTTATAATTACCTGCACACTCTTCCCTTCAGTTTCAGCAACTAATTATCCAACCACTTTCCAACATGTTTACTTAACCTCTTCGACTTCGGAACAATAATTTCGTCTATTTCAGATTTCTATTAACTTATATGTCTCTTCATTAATTTTCAAATGTTGCAGTTTAATTCAAAGATGATTGTATATTGCTCCATACTTATATTTTCTTGAAACCACTGTAAATATTTCAAATATTATGTATCACAACACCAAACTGTTCCGATAGTCCATAAAATGTATACCACATTTACAAATATTACTATACTTTAATATCACTTCTACTTACCATAGTTACATTTATATATATTGCTGATACATAATTAATCAAGAATTATGTATTTTAACATAATTTTCTATGAAATAAAAGCGTTAATTATAATCTGAAACACAAGATTCCCATTATTGAAAATAGGACTCCCGATCCTCAAACATAGCAGTGTTGCCAAGTTGTTCAGCACAGCTAGTACTAGAGTAGGCTGTGCTGTGGCGCGCCACAAGTTCGAAGTTTGCGCCAGCTGGCGGCGAGAATCGCGACTAGATTTTCAGGCGAATCGATATTCTGCTCAAATATTGACTTCGCGATTGTGAGTGGTGTCGTAAGCGAGTCGTGCAGTAGACGGCGATGCTCTTTTAAAAAAGGAGTTCTTAGAAGTGATAAGTCAAGTGTGGTTGGGCGGAGAACTAATAATCGGAGTATTCTGGATAGAGAAGCCACGGAACGATGTTACTGGCGGCTAGTGCTGTGCTTTTTGGGTTGACCATCGGTCTCTCCCACGCGAGCATCCCAGCCCTCGAGTCGACACCGAGTTCCTTCAACAATCATGGAGGTGATTTCATTTCTCTTTTCTCATGTCCTACATTTACCTATTCCGCTCGCCCGGTCTTCTAATTTTTCGAAAATCATCGATATAGAATCCTTCTCGTCACCGTCCCCGAATCCCGCTTCATTTTCCTGTGCAGAGCTGCCTCGAACGAATAACTCACAGGTGTGGAATTGTACTTTCGGGAGCACCTGCAGTCACCGAAACTGTTATGGCGAATTCATTGACTAGTCCCAATAGGTGCACCGAGATGTGTTTATATTGCACTCGGATGATCGGTCAACGTGTCACGAACACCGCAAAGAAATTCCAACGCGATAAGAACACCGACGATCTATTATCGCTATTATTGCTTATGACAATAGCCAGTCACGCTTCCTCGCGATAACAAAGCTTCGAGCAGACATCAATTAGACTCGGCTTGGTTTCCTTTAATACCGAGTTGTTAACTAGCTTTTCGCGATATCAGGCACGCCTCGCGAAGCTCCTATGTATTATGAAAACCTATTTTATTCGTAATTTTTTAACCTGGCAGTATTTTGTTGTGATAATCAAATATTTTCGTTTTGTCTGCATAATATTATTTTACAATGTTAAGAAATGTCGATGTGCATTTTTATAGCGAACAGCATCTTTTGTCGTGTACTTGAAATAATTTCTATTTGTTTATCATAATCTTTGGTTACACAGTTTCTGAAGTATTGATTCATATCTGTGTAAAATTCATTTCTATGAGTTGTAGTATTTGTAGAGATTTTAATTATTGCTCCTCGAAAAAATTGTTGGACTTAATGTTGCGTTTATTTAGGGAAAATAATAATTGGAGTACAATAACTAATGTGTCGTAATATAAAAATAGGCACGGGTTCCAATCAATTGTGTTATAATATACTGATTAGTCATCCAATTCCCCGTTTTTTCGGGAAAAATTAATTCGAGGCAAAACAATTACGATATTTTTACACTCCATCTACTAATGCAAACAATAACCTTCACCGTACGATGATCATTTCGTTTGCATTTCAAGTTCAGTAAATAATAAATATGGGAGGCTGTTACATCGAGCATTGCGTTCGATTTGTACGGTATCTGTTTCTCGAGTGATCGAACATATCTGTGGATAGGGAAACAATAATGGAATATGAAGACGTCTGTACACATTATGATTGCCGTGTTGTATGTATTTTAATTATTCCCCGATCAAGGGACGGATAAAAAGTGCAAGCATAATAATATTACATACTCGGAATTGAGAACGATAATGAAAATTGATGTAAAATTCGGTTTTTTCAAATCAATTTTTTTTATTTCATCGATGATCGAAGAACAGTACGCTCGTCGATTTTGCACTTTGCATTCTGTGTATAGATCATGTCTGATATATGTATGATACGTGAATTATTTACGAGTTTGGCCATTTTTACTGTCGCCAACATAGGAGAACGTAAATAAATCTTCCGAAAATGTGGTTTTGTCAATGTATTATATGTGTTTCAACAAATTCTTCTGAATATTGCGATTTTTCATTCACACGGAACCGAAGCTGTATTTTTAAAGAAAATTCTATTGAATTTTAAAGTTTTTAACCGAACATTTTGGGTGGTCTGAAATGTTTAAAATTCGTACTTTTTTTTATCCGTAGGGCAGTAACACTGCTGGATGCATTGTCAAATAGTTAAATGCGCGAACCAAAGAAAAAGTTAAATAACCATCCTCATCGTACAACAAATCATTTACGAGTTATGTGAAGTCCTCGTGTTACGAGAGTCACGTCGCATAATTGTTCCCAAATAAATATTAAAAATTCTAATATTTATAAAAGCGAGAGGATGCATTGGAATCGTTGATGCACAAATAAAAGTACAGACTTCGAGAGCCAACTACATTTCGCGAAATTAAAATGTTCAAAATCGGACAAGTTTCGCATGATTGCTGTGTCATCGGTATCACGCAACGGGTCATCTCTGACCCACCGGCAATGTAGTAATACTCACTGCGGCAAATGCATCGATATGTTGCAGCCATAGGTCGTTGTTTATTCACATTTTGCAGAAAAAATGCTTTCAGCCCCGGAAAGCGCTGAAAAGCATGTTCGAAGATGAACAAATAGAACGCAGCTTTATTAAAAACGTATGAAGAGATAGTAAAACATCATTGTTTAAACATTTTGCGAACTCGTCATAACCAGACTGTTAGTAGTATTTCAAGACTTAGGTGACGCGTATGCTAAGCGTAAATTTAATTCACATTAGAAATGCGCGTAACGGTACTTGAAATTACCTTAGGTATATAAATGTAAGCATATCTGGTTCGCAGCAGCATTTTAATGAAAGTGGTACTTTAAAGAACTCTCGGAACATAAAGGGTTAACCGTGCTCTCTTATCTCCCGTGCATCTTCACAAGTCAGTCCTTTTACAATTTTACGTCTAAAGTAAATACTTATTATAACGACGACGTGGAACAAAGGAATGATTAAGTGCCATCTAACGTAGTATTTAATGTTCATTAATGTCATGCACGAAATTGTGAAAATTATATTATGTATTTGGCAGAAATTCAATATTAATGTAGTTTTCAATGGCTTGTCTTTCAAAAAGGTACTGTAAGTACTATGATAGTTATGATACATACTTGTTCATCGTACTCGCTTCAGGCTCACAACATATGGGCTGTTAGGAGTAGGGTAGACAACTATTGTATTATATCACATTATTATGTTATTCTGTCAAATAATACAGTGGCTACTTAACACTATGTCGAAGTTTCCGAATGAAATATGTTATCACTTGTGTGCTAGTTAAAGTTCTAACTATCTGGAAGATCAATTGTTAAATTCATATCAGATTCAGTTATTAAGAATACAAATTAACAATTGCATTGACACGATACTGTAATTATTAATTAAAACGTAACGTTGAAAAAAAAATAATACCTATAACCAGTACTGTTCAAGAATTATTTTTGGCGCTCTTGAAGAGAATAGTTGACTTCTTTTCGTAGTTCGGCTCGCAGAGAAAAATTTAATAGTGGAATCGAGTGTTTCATAAATCACAAAAATTCTGAGGCTGCTTCATTTCGTAAATGGAACCGTATGATTCTGTATTAAGTTTTTTTTTTACCTAATTATGAATTCCAGACCCGCGTCGAATGAAACGAACGGTTACACAGTTTTTGATGAACTATTTACAAAATTCTGCTGACGCGAGCGGTTAATAGATTTAACGTGAAATTCATTTTGCTGCACAGATTCGCCACTATAATTCAATACCACACCTTCGCTAATTGGTATAATCGAGAATCAATAGTTCCAACGCTGTACAATAAAATGTAATTTCATAGCGCTTCTTAATTGTATTATACTTGATTATGTGGACATTAAACAATGTTGGCAACTATTTAATACTTGCGCGTCAGACATATGTGTATCGATTGTGAACTGAATTTTTATTGGAAATGGCAATATTTCGTTTAACAATTGTGTACATATACATATATGTATACTGTATGACAATACATTTACTATTGCGTTGAGGATATTTGTGCAAAGTAACACTTTTGCATGTTGAGTTATTAATATTTATTGTCGCTTTTGTTGCCTCATGCTTTGTATTCCTGCATCTCCAATTAATTATACCGGTCTTCTCATTTAGACCACCAAAATATTTTTTTCACTTGTAATTATGCGAAACTAGGCTGAAAAAAAGACTCTCGGAACGAAAAATATTCTGTGCAGCATGTTCGTGTTCTTTCAACGTGAAATTTAAATTGCATATAATTTTTTTAGGGGAAAAATGCGTATGTAGTATGTTTGACTTAATGTTACATTATTATTTCCCTAATTAACAGAGAAAATTTAGCAAAAAAATATTTAAATACTTTTCATTTTATTGTTTCTACTTGCAACGAATTCACCGTAAGACCAATTTTCTGAACAAAGACAGCTGGGAGGCAGGACCAGCGTTTTAATTCGATGAGTACTGAAATCATAAAGTTGTGCCTCAGCGCGTAATTATCGGTATATAAAATTTCGGCGAGCGTACTTTGTTGTAATTTGGGAAATTATAAACGAATTTGTTATGGTTACTCGGTATTTCTATTCTTAAATGAAATCATACAACAATGCATTACGTGTACGTTTGAATAATTCACGTACGTTTCAATAATTGATAAGTAGATTGAAATATTTAAACGCATAAATATTTTCAAAATATAATGAGAACCTCGATTATCCGAACTGCAACAATGAAACATGTGGGCTCGTATAATGGAACAGTTACTTAATTACAATGCTAGATGAAATGTTTATTGATTTGTATAATAAATAGTGTTTCTTATGGATCGCCATTTTTAATTTGAAGCGTGTTGGATAATTATTGCTACTATAATTGTGTGCAATTTCTAATCTAGTTTAAGAATCTAATTTCTTTAAATATGCGATTAAACGCTCGAATTTGCATAAACTTTCACAGTCTGTTAATAACGTAGAAACAATGGAATCAAGCATGTCCATCTACATATATGCATTTTGTTTCTCGGCATGATTATGGCTCGGCATAACAATTATCTACCGATTTCAACATCTATAACTGAGAAACATTCACAGGTATTGTTTATAGTAATTATACCTGTGTTCGCGTGCATGTAAACGTATATGAATACGCAGCATCCATCGTAATATGTATCCCGTATTAAAAAAAAACGCTTGTTTGACCGCAATCCGTAACGTATACTGTATGCAGTTGCACGAGCTGCGTCCGTCAATTTTGACGTCATGGTGCAGCCACGACAAACGCTGCAAAGTTCCTGCATTTGTCACCTGAAAGGTTGATATCCGTTTAGGGCTATTTGTATCTTTACTTTGTGGTTACCATTTGTCGTTTAACGTGGTTCTTACCTTTCGAAAAAATAAGGGAAATTCAAGAATTTATTTTTTCATGTAAAATTATGTATCGTTAAAAAATCAAAATGTTGAAAAATTGAGCTGAACGACCAGAAGGACGTGTAGCAGTCATTCTAACAAAGTCATTTCTAATTATGTTTCCCTTAGATACATGGTAACAAAAGCATAGCCAAATGATTGGTCAGACGATTATGCCTCATCAGCTGAAACCTGTCGGCGAAGCGTATACTGTGCAGTTTGTATTAATCTAGAGCTATTTACTGGCTGCAACATAAACGAAACTAGTAATTTCTAATCATGATCCACCTTATTCGTACGAAGTAGTACTATAATGAAGATAGTATTTGGAATTTGGTTGTTTGGACAGTTCCAATTCATTTCTGTACAGATTTGACTTAGATATGTCGGAAATATTTTTGTAACTACATATTTGAATATTATCGACTTGGTGTAAGATTTTCGTTCAAATGTTTACCGATGATATATTATTGTATAATAATTTGATTGGACTGTGGATTTTTATGGAAAATAAAAATTTTTGGAAACAAGTAGGTTAATCCCAATTATAGGTCTTAAACAATAATTTCTTTTTCTATTAATATCAACAAGTTCAGGAAAATGTTACATATAATACTTTCGACGAATACAATATTTATGAGGAGAAAGGTATTCCTGAGACCAGTACGAAATTACTCTTACTAAGAAAACCTACTCTGATCAAAGAATGTTTAATATTACCGTGTCTGACTTACCAAAAATCGATTGAAAGTTCGTCGATGTTGGGGAAGGAATGAGATTACAGTTTGCTAAAAATCCCGAGTAATGTAATGTTCCTTTTAAGTAATCAGAAGGTCCGAAAAGTTCAAGCGAATTTCTTAAATCAATAGATGAACCCGTAATAAATTCGCAGTCCAAGTAATTCGAGCTGTTTTAACTCTGTTAGTTCAACGTTCGTGAAATCGTATTTTAACGAGTTAGTACCTAAGCTTTTTTTTAACACCAAACGGGTAAAAGATAATCACATTTTCCTGCAGTGTCGCCGAGGCGAGAAACAAAAGCGAATAAATGTGGCCCGATTCCATTGTGCCGGCGTTATCAGTGGACCGTGGATCTTCACGTAAATTTCCATTTTCATAGATTTTATGCTGGTCGAGATAAGGAAAGAAAGTATCAGCAAATAAGCCTGTAATAAGCAAAGAATAAAATTCCTTATGGTGAAACTAAAGGAACGCTATTAAAAAATGATTCTAGCTTTTGATTTTTATAAATATACGCGATTTTATGTTTAAACACAAACTCGTATAATAAACTTGTCATAAAAGTATTAATGTAATTTAAATAATTTTTTTGTTTGCGAATTTGATTTTCTAATTGTTTTCATTGAAGTTAGAGAATTTTAATGTGAACATTTATTTAGGAATTTTTGATGATTAATGAACGTATTACTGAATACTTCACGCGAACATGCTCACTTCATTTTGGTATGTTGCTTGGCGTTTGAAGCCGAAGACTCGTAGAAATCTAATCGATAACAAATCAGTATCGACGTAGTTGAACTATTTCGTCCGATATACATGCACAGATACATGTATCTACATATACTGCAAGAAAATCGATGTAGTCCAATCGAAACCAATCCAATCAGCCGTGATTAACGGAAAATATGCGCCCTTACTAAACGATAACTGACGATCCAATGCACTTTTTGCAACACATTAGAACTCTGCAGGCTTTTATGCATTCGTAGCGCATCAAAATCTTCGTTTAATATGCCACAGTGCATTACCACTCGCAATTATTTAATAGTCTCTAGAAATCTGATTCTCAGCTGAGGATGTCCTAATCAATTTTTTAATAGCGTTAATAATCTAAATTATCAACGAAAGGTTCATCCAGCGGCGTAATTTCCTCGTTTAAAACAATATGTGCGAGCTTGTTTTTATAATAATTACATAATACAATAAATTGTCGTTTCCTTGTATTCGTCTATAAGAATGTAGTTTTACACAAACAACGATGGTGAGATTATTAAAAAACAATATACAGTGGCTGTAGAATGTAGCAGTAAGTAATTGTCATGCAGTATATGTAGGATGAGAATTTGTACATACGTATAATCCTTATCGCAGCGTTTAAGTCACGGCTGAATAATATTAATAGCAGTAAGTAAATCTGTTCGACGTAACACTGAATATTTTATGGAGTGTGTGACCTTTTGTTAAGAGGAAATAGTGAATAAATGAATTGGTGCTATCTAGTCGAATGAAATATTATTTGAGTTGTTTGTGGAAGTTATGATTGCCTTGAAGTTTTGTATAATGTCCCACGGATTCACAGTGTTTTTAACGAATTCGAATGCGCGAGATACAATGAAAGTTGTCGATACAGCTGTATAAACTTTTCACTTTATTCTTCGGCTAATCAGACTTCTCTAATTGGTGTTCTCATGAATTAGTCTACAAAAATGTAACTTTGCGTTAATAATCAGTTTATTAATATAATAATTAATTATATAATTATATATAATAAATTAATATTAATAATTGATAATGATCTGTTAGATACAGATTAACTATTACCAATAGACACTAGTATAAAAGAAAAACGATATATAGTTAGAAAATTTAAAATGAAAATTTTGGCTAATAATTTATAAAGTATGCTAAAACGGAGGATTTGTACATTAACTGTGCATGTATATATAGAATGTACACGTAAATGAGAGGATTGCACATGACATATCTCTTGCGAGTATTAACATTATTATTGCACCAATTTATTTCAATATATGTTTATTTTTCTTGCGATAAACAACAGAATTTAGCAGGTTTTATTTTAAATAATAAAATTGCAAAATGCAGTTTCGGAATAATCTCTGTCAAATAAAATGTTTTGATCTCAATTATTTGTTCTATGATTTTGTTTTCAAAGAAGACAAAAATGGGGAAGGGTAGGCTGCAACTATTTACTGTAATGGTTAATGAAGTCGTTACGAACCTAACGAAAACGTAATTAATTATTTAAACCCCCCCAACATACAAGCCATTTAAAAATAATGTATTATTACGGGAGAATTTTTCACTAAGAAGTGTTATTTCATATTATAAAAAACGCTGTTTTTTACAATTTCACTAACCACCTGTCGCAGAGTGATAACTCTAATCTCCACTAAAAAAAAGTAGCGCGAAATTTACAACGACACTCTTTATAAACAAAATGAGTTACTGTTATTTTAATGAAAGTGCAAATGTCATGGGTTGCAATACTGCTAACTGGTTTTTTCGGTGATTGTGCATTTATGTTAATTAAGCATAAGTGCATATTATCTACAGTATATGTATACATTACATAAGTCTCTCATTCGTAACATGTATACCTCACGGTTTAAAAAGTGGTTCAGATCACAAACGGCAAAAATCATGGCCATTCTTTGTAAATTTCATGTTGTTTTTCTTTTCTTTCTACATGTATGTTAAGCCCTCGCATTATTCGGAGGACGCTTTGTTCTTCGAACGTTAATAAACTAGAACCCTGAATATTCAACATTTTCTTCGGCTGCCTAGCGCCATGTGTTCTTCATCAGTTTTTTTTATCTCTCGCGCAACGACAACAGACGGTATCGGTGGGTGTAATAAAATATACGTATAAACATAACTTCATGGTTGAATTAATTCCTGAAAATATAGGAATCGGGTCAGACGTAATTAAATTTTCTCATAAATCACAAAACGCGAATACGTATAATAATCTGTGTATCGGTGTTGAGTTGGAAATAATCCGCATTGCAGATGGCGAAAATTCAATGAATAATTATTAACATGGTATCGATGTAGTTTTCAATGTAACGATAACTTTGTTAATCCCAATAATAATGTAGAAGCACAGGTGAAAGTAGATTATATTCTCTGAGGGAGACGGATTAACAAAAAAAAAAAAAATAAAAATTTCAGAGTTAATCGAGTTTCGAAAATTTAATTAGATTTTTAATTAGATTACGCAAAAGAACGTGGGAATTTCTATCAACGAGATTGTATTTTTGTTGATCGAACAGTAATCGCTGCCGCCAGAATCTCCGTCGGGCGAATGCGATGAATTTATTAATCTTATTCTGAATCTAATAAGGTAGGAATAATGAACATTCGCAGTTTTCGTTAGCGTTCGCACGGTGATTAAAACGGTTCGCGAAGTTTTGTCTGAAGCGTCCTGAAAGTTTAATTATTACATCTTGCGTCGTCGGTTGGCTCTCGGGGCTCTCTAGTTTCCAGGAAGTTTTCCGGTCTATTTCTGTGGATCTTTGTTTCTTTTTCAAACAACTTCACCGAAAAGAAAATGCCGCGAGATTAAGTTGCGAAATTGTGTCACAACGTGTAGATATTTTCGTCCCCGTGGTAAAATCCACCGATTTTATGCCCTGGAAGTGATGCAACCATTATTATTAATAAGATCAATCCTTATAAGATGTCTTCTTATTGTTTTGTACCGTGAACGCAACGCGCAACACTTGTTCAGTACCAGTCGTGCAGTTTTAAAACTTGCGTAACGATGACATCATAAAGTGCGTGGACGAAAATAATGTTTCGGTGCCGGACCGTCATTTCGTTTTTCTCGAAACGATGACGATGATGCGCGTCTTAAATCGGTTACTGATTTGTCAGTGGTTTGCGGCAAATTCACACAGTTTTCTATTTTACCACAGATTTCTTTTTTACCACAAATCCGTAAAATCTAGTTACTGCTCGTTTACACTATTTTCGACCATTACACTGTTCTCACCGATTGAAATTGTCGAAACAGGTAGTGCTACATACATTTTTATTTAATTTCTGCTTCTCACAATTGACCTATCAATTTTTATTTTCTACAAAGATCAAATTGAAGAAATTTTTATGAAAACTCGAGCTACTCGATTTTGTTGATCATTCAAACCATAAGATACTTCAACATGCTTGTTATAAAGCTGTACTTTTAAAGTAAAAAAAACTGTTTTTATTGAAGATAAAATAATTGAACAGATTACTTTAAAAATAAACAAGTGCGGGGATATTTATATTACTACGACTATGTTATAAAGAACAATGGAGAAACTATATACACGACGAATTTTATAATATAGAAACATTTTAATATTTGTTCAAACAAATTATCGATACATATCAAATATAAAAATACATGTAAAAATCACCGTGTACCATGAAATTTATTTTTACTTTTACAAAAATAACCAATAGAATATATTTTGTTGGCAACGCAAGCGTAAAAATGAAGCTTTTCAATACATAAATAATCAAGCATAATAATTAAATAGATATTCGCTGGTGTTTGTCAGCTGAGCAATATATTGATTACATTATTCGCCAGATCCATTTTTTCTGACACGAATGTTATGTTTCATAACAAAAATTCTGTTCTATCGACCAATACTTTTACGGCTCCATGTAGCGTGTGGGTAAACCGTGCAATTGAATAACACACCACAGCGTTCGATTTCATAAAGCGTAACATACAGTTAGTGTAAACAGTGTATTTGTAAAGCAAATAATTTCAAAGGAAACCTTGTATCGCTCAGTTTATCGATAAACTCTCTTGCAATTAGTATAAATAATTTACACAAATTGCGAACACCTCGAATAAATTGCGCAAAGAAAGTATCTAGATATTTGTATAGTATTCGAGAACATTCAAGTTTGTGAGAAGTATCGGTTTTCAAGGATTCGTCAGCTCCTGCTTGAGACTATAATTTATACTGCAAATAAAAGTGAGTTGCCGAAAGTGCCATTATATTTGACTGTGTTATGGTTGGTAGTGCTAAATACATATAAAGTCATATGAATAATTGTTTCCATGGTCATAAGCCTTTCAGAAAAATCATCAGTAGAATTCAATATAAAATTTTGTTAAAAAAAAATGAATTTAATTTCCAGTGGAGTTTAGGGGGATGTTGGTTCATCATTGTACCTTCCCCTTCTACGACGATGTTCCCCCACGCTTGCGCCACGGCTCTGTCACGTGACAATAATTAGGAGACTACCGGTAGACTAGAAGTTAGGGAACCGGTAGATATAGTAGGAAGACCGGTACATAAGTGTCGCGGGTCTGATTTAGACTATAATTAATTAAAGGATAATACCTGAGAGTGTTTTAGGCACATAAAGGTTTCTTCTATTGTTTTGTGATTTAAGGAAAAAATAAAACGGTGACTACTACGTGGCGCATGACAATAGTCCAATTCACCAAGTTTATTTTGGAGCTACAGGGAAGTGTGCGGTCTGCAAGTGTCATGATGAAAGATAACACCCTTGCCAGGCGCCAGAGCCGAACGTTTTTCTTGAATTCCATCGCTTAGTTTCTCCAACTGATAGTACTTCAGCGAATTAATTATCTCGCTACCGCGAGACCAGCCACTGTAGTAGATCCCCGCACCATTCCGCCACGCATACAGCATCACCTTCTGAGAGTGCAATCCAATCTTTAATACAGCCTGGTCGCCTATACATGCGATAGTTCACACGTTCTTTTATCGTAGACACTTCTAATCATTTATCAGAATTATCAACTGTACGAATTCATTCATAGCTCGTTCGTTCTCTTGTCAATTTGCGAACAATATGTAGATACTAAAAAATAATGCCCACCATTTTCTATGTATACATATACTGCGACTTAAGTATTTTTTCTGCACGAGTGTGACTATCGTTTGAACGAAAAAAAAAGAAAGTGGGAACACATGCGAGATGATTGTACAATTTTTACAGAACTCGTGGACCTTTTTTTTAAGTATCGTGTAAACTCGAATGTACAAACATGGTAGCAACAGAAGTGCTCGATTTTTCACAAGACCCTTCGGCATGTTTTCATCTGGAAAAACTCAAATTTGACATGTATCGACTTGTTAGTGCCAGTTGAAACGATAAGGAGACCGACGATGTCTGCCAAGTTGGAAATAAATTGGATGATTCGTTTATAAGATATGTCTGCGAACTTGGAAAATGTCGTTTCGCGCGATAAGCGCGTTTGAAGTTTCGCGAACTGTTACGAAGCACACGACATTTTCAAGACAGAAAATTTTAGTAAAAATCACCAAATGCAATTCGAATGTTCGATTAAAATACAGGCGATCCTTTTTATTCCGCGTTCAATATGTGTGGCACCCGGATACACAAGTTCTGTCTAGGTCAAAGATTCTCGCATTAGCAATTGATCTAGTTCAACTTCTCAGCAACCGCTTCTGTGAAAACTCGCGGATTTGCATCCACTACATTGTGCACAATATCGTCATCAGCGGCGGAAGGCCACCCAAAGCGAGGTTTATCGTCGAGGTCAAAATTGCCACGTTTAAATTTGGCAGACTATCTTTCGCGGCTCGGAATCTGCATAGCTGCCTCTCCAAACACATTGCAAATGTGTTTTATAGTTTCTGCGATACCTGCGCTCTCGGAGAACATGCACAGTGTACAGTTTATTTTAATTGTTTCCACTCTGAATTCTTTTTCCCCAACAAGTCTACTTATTTTAAATGTTCTATTTAAATTATACTTTGAAAGACAGTTCCTTGGTTGGATTTTAAAGATTTTTTTTTTCGTCAATTGACAATAGTTAAATACATGTATGTGAAATTAATATTAATATAGAAGGTTAAAGTTTCTCAATTCATTGAAAAAATATAAGATAAAATATACTCTATATGTGTGAAAGTAATTGAAATTTCACATTTTTATTTCATTCAGCATTTTTTCTATAGGGAATATGATTTAAAAAAAACATAGAATTACACCACTAAGTTGTCATTGTTCAATTTGTATGCTGTTTGAGTGGCATAACAGGATGCTTTTGTAGACGGACATGTCGACCATTAGCCTCGTTCAGGAAGATTAGTATCATTGAAACGGGAATTGACTGTACGGAATTGAAACAATTTCAACGGTATTGAAATAATATTTAAAAATGATTTCAAAGTTTACATTTAAAAGCTGGTTTCCGGTGTCCAGCATCGTTCATTCCGAATTTTATTCGAACACGAAATTATTCATTGAAGTCTGTCAATTTCCGTTCAAAAGGACAACTCATTCCACAACGAAGAGGTGAACATTTCAACAAGATTGCACATATACAGCTGCCACATAACAATGTCGATCACGTTATTGATCGGGAATCTGTCAGAACTTTTGCACTCACGTTATTCACGTATATTTGCCACTTGTTCTCGATTACAGATATACGATCACAGTTCGCGATAACAAAACTTCCGACAGAGGAAACAAATAGTTGCTTCTGTTTTTATACATTTATTTAGGAAACCCTCGTATCCTTGATTTTTAGATCAAGATTTTCTAAATGAATTTATGCGATGACGGAATTGGATTGGAATTGAATTGGAATTGAATTGATGGAAGATGAAGTTTGTAGAGTATCAAGATAGGGTGGCACAGATTAGTTTTTTGAAGCAGAAACGTTTATTTTATCGTGACTCAGACGCAACCCAGATCCTCCTCTTATCTAACTTTTTAGACAGTCTGCCATTCAACGCGAAAGATGTGTGCTTGGCAAAAAGTTCGGAGATACTGTTCTTCAAATACAAATTCAATACTCTTGACTCGCTATAGTTATGTACAAGGGGCATTAATTAAATAACGGATGCATGCATTAGGCTTCTGCGTATGTCCTATCGCTCATATTTTATACGCAATTGTATCTTCTCTTATTTCTCCTCTTCTATTTCAATTCTTCAAGTTAGCGATAAAGTTTCTATTGCTTCGAGTTAAAAACTGTGCAGCGTCAAATTGATAAAAACGAACACCTGCTGTTTCGTGTGAGATCTTTTTTATCTACAGTTTTCTTGAACGCTCTTTTCCAATTCGTCATATTTATTCGAGATAAAGGAAACATTTAACCAAAATGAAAAATGCCAAAGACGCATTTAGAAGAGGAAATGTGAGATTGTGAAATGATATAAAATGCATAATAAAAATTCATCTATTGCGCTTGAGATGCAGCCGATTTAAGCAGCAACTCAATGCGCAATAAATTATTAATTTCGAGCATTTTAAACATTTGAATACATTGAAATTGAACGTAGGCAATGAATAATGTAAAAGCAATACAAAAGGTAGGCAATAATAATAATAATAATTCAATGATGTATACAACATATTGACGTGCAGGATGTACCTACTTTATAATAAAGATTTCAATTTTATTCGATAGCTGATTAAAATTTTAATAATAAATTCATGCTATCTTCCTTCTTCCATATTATTGCTAAGCATTATTGAGCTTCTGTCAATAGCTCTTTATTGCAACGTTATCTTTTCCGTTTCCAACAAGTCTGTTATTTCTACTTGTTTGCTTTTCATCAATAAGTAGGTACAGTCTTTTTGTTCAGCAAAAATGTCATGTTATACCCGAAGGTTTTCCTCTATAATAATTTACCACGTTTGCAGCGTTTTCTTATTTCGAAGAAAATAAGAAATACCTGTGTCGTAGTAACTTCCGATATTGTTCTTCGTCGTCAATATTTGCCATTTCAATCGTGCAAGGAACAAACGAACTATATTTAATTAAGACGACATTGTCCGTAATGCAGCCATCTTAATCGAAAGGATTGAGTGAAAACATTGCATTATTTTTCAGCTGTGAAAGCCATGGTACTCTCTAATCATCTTAACGAGCAATCAAGCTTGCAATTAGGCTGTATATTTTATGCATTTATTATGCAGTTCATTTTTCAATTTTTCACAACCCTCTAGAGTTATTAAGAAAATAAATATATGTCTATGTTACGTATAATTTATTCAGATACCAAAGTATTCGCTTGCGTTCTCGGATCTTAGGGTGCGATCCATCACACCACGAAGAGTACTTGTTGGTACTCGAAACTATCAACTTCCGTAAAACCAAGGTTTTAGAGGAAGGGGTGTGCGTCGCTTGAAAAATGCACAAGCAATTTTTCTTTTGGACATTTATTAGCTAAATGGATCACCCAAACTCATTAGCCAGGCCTGTCCAGTTTATTTCCTTCTACCAACAAATGTCCTTCTCTTGTTGCAAATACGTAGGGTTTATACAGGGTGGTCCACCTAAATATCTTCTTCCATTGTGATGGCATAACAAATGTTTTTACTGCAATATAACTGATATCACAAAGTGAATTCTTTGCAAGTATTATTTTTTCCGGAGTGTTCACTTTAATTTTCAAAGATCAAGTTCATTCGAAGGTCATATTGTTATACATATCTGAATGTATTTTTCAATCAGTTACACGATGCAATAAAAAAAATGTAGTTATGTGTCAAAAAACACCGATGACCCTGACAACTCCGAAAAGAATGAGCCTGGGAAAAAAATATCCTTGCCAGATATTTAGTCCATATTTCTTGCATCGCAATAACTTGAAGAGATATTGAGGTGGCCTTACTTAAAAGGACCACTCTGTATATTCCATACTAAAGATATCATTTCTGTCGATCTCATCCTCAGGACCGTTTTGATCGTTTCTTACAATTGCACAGTCTACTGGTGTCGATATGTATGATCCCTGTATAGCGGTTCAGCTAAGTTTTACTGATATTAAAACATTGTGTGTGTGTGTTTCAGTGCCACGATTGGATTTGGATAGTCTTGAAAGCGGATACCACGGTCTGGTGAAGGAAAATGAAACTCTGGTCGAGGTCACGCCACAGATACGAGCTTTGGGCGCGAAAGTCTGCTCCTTCCGTATCGCCAACAAACATCACGGCGAAGCACCCTTCGACATTGTTTTAAAAGAGAAAGGAGTTGCGGAGCTGAGAGCACTGCGAGTTCTGAACTGCGAGAAACGACGCAACTACAAGTTTGACATCGAAGCAGTTGGATGCAATGGCGCACTATCGGAAAAGTATGACTCGCATGACATGAATTTTCGAACTTCTACGAACGATTTTTTTTCATCCTCCGCTAACGTTTTCCCGATTTACCGACACAGTTTGCGCCGACGCTTTCGTCACATCAACGCCCGACGAAAAGTGTAGCATTTTCAAAGAATCCTAGAGGAGGGTGGTGAGCAACATTGTCATTGCTGTTACAGAATTTTTAAAGAACTTCTCGGCAGTATATGACGAACGTGATATAATCATGCTTAATTAAAAGTACAACTAAAAATTGATTTAAAAACCAATTTCTTTGGAAGAAGCTTTCAACGTTCATTTATGTATACATATGTATAATTGATTATTTTTCAGAAATTCAGGCGATCGTTGACCATGACGTTTTTGCAAGTTCCTCTCGGCCCATCTAATTTCCCGTGTCCTGATTTCAATTTTCGACTGGAGCACTTCAATTCCTATCATCTCACCTTCCTCTATTGACTATGCGACTATAGTATGTTATTACGTATTGTTGGTCTAACGACATCGTAGCGTCTGAATGCACACAGAATTCTTACCGTTGAAGGGGGTATCCTTCAAGAAGATAAGAAGCGCGCATTTTGCTCACACAATAGAAGGTTCTGGTAACATATGGCTGACGAAGGTTCTGCTCTATTAATGCCTGCATCAAGTATCGACTTTGCCACGCACATACACCCACACGCTAACGCGATCACCGAGGTGCCCGGAAGCCGGATTTTTAATTTACAACTTTAATTTTCAACGAGCTCCTCTTGCCTTCCGTTTCGACGAATTCTAGGTTCGCTGATAAAGGAACGTTTTTGAAGATCCCTTTCAGAAGCTGCTTAAGTGGAACAGTCGTTCCCCAATGTTCGTCCCACTTTCCGGTTATTTGCTCCAGAGGTTATCCTTTTTATATGTTATTTCGTTTATTCAACACGAGCAAGCCAAGGGGTTATTTCAAACCTGTGGATTATTTTTCACATCGGAACGTTTTGATTAATTTTAAATTTACCACTGCCGGTCAAATGACCGGTTTTACATTTTTAATTTCACAATTATTGAAATTATGAAGTTACTTACACGGAAATTGTTTCGATACATTTTTCTATCCAAGCGCATATTGAACTGAAAATTGCACAAAATCTAAATAAATATAGTCTTGTCATTTTTATAAGCTGAAACATTTTAATCGCTTTTAGTGCTCGGTAGGTTTAGTGTTAACGAAACGCAAGAGTACTTACTTTAAATATTGAGTTATTAACGCGTTCACTGCGGAACGCGTTCCGTCGCGTTTTCGATTTAACGATACGGTACAAATGTGGCATCGCTGCGTTTTATTCGTATTTCTGGTTATAGCAGACACAATGAGCGAGATTTTCCATTTCTTAGACCTCAAAACATTTTCACTTTTGCAGGGAAATAGACATCTTTCAGCGAGAAAATATTCTTAGTTGCTGAAATGCCTGTATATCTTGAAAACTAATGACGGAAACTAAGAACATTTACTTGTACATTTGTGTTATAAAGTATCGTTACGAAACAACATCTTTTATGCTGGAGACATGCATACAATCCTGCAGTAAAAAGAATACAAATTAAAGCATGCACGTGTTGCATGTGTAACTATGCCGCTTATGTAATCATGGTGAAAGTATTTAGCATACTTTCTTCTCATGTTATTTAACAAGAACAGTCTTTCATATTTAAACAAGACGAATATTTGTTTGAAATTCTGGAAAATTCATTTCTTAACAAATTCGAATTATTTGTGAATTGCACCGTGATCAAAAAAGTCTTACTCCATAGCCAATTTATATAATAACTTGCGAGTTCGTATTAGATTTTACAACAAATTTCTTTTCATCGAACTTTCATGTACATCTCAGTACGCTGCTTATGAATATTTCTTTGCAAAGGTTTTCCTCTGTCAGGAAAAAGTTTTCGAAAAGCGTAAGACTCAAAGATAAATAAATCTCCTTATATTTTTCTCTAGATAATTTGAGTGTCGCTTTGTACAATTATTCGGTATTATCCTGGGGAAAACTTTCACCAATAATTCCATTTACGTAAGCAGATTCCCTTGAAATATATATTGTATATCATTTTTTTTGTCGTACTTACTTCGCCTAAGTATAATACTCGGAGCTCGTTAGGATAAAACCTATTTATCCTCGTAGAATTCTTACGTATATTGGACGTGCCTGTATCGTCGGAAAGTTCAGAATTACATGACAAACTTCCGAAATTAATTAGAAGATGCAACTCAGACATGGCGCATCGAGTTAGATAATAATATTAATCCTTAAGTAATGAGATAGCGAATGTGAATCTCCGTGAATCTGTTGAAACAAATTTGACTGCGTTTATTGCAAACGAGATTTCGAGGGACGTTTCTCATTTTGGTATTTTTACTAAATTAATTCGGGCCGAAAAAATTTTTTTTAAATACTGTCTCAAGAAGAAATTAATTTTGTATTTCCTTTTATAGCGTTAGTATGATTATGTTATGTTGAGAGCGTCGAATTCTTCGAGTCGTACAATATTGTTGCACAATGGCTCAAGGTTCTAGTCTATATAGTTAGTAATTGCACTTTTCGAACATCGTATTCTTTAAAAATTATTTTATTGTGATAATCGAATTTATATTTAAAAAAAAAATTATTCGCATATCTCAATATTTGAGACGAACAGCAGTTAAACACAATAAATTATTCAGAGTTGCGTTAGTTCTGGATAATCAGAAATAATCATATAAACGGTTCACAAATTATTTAAAGTACAATTTTTATAATAAAAATCCTGAAAGTTTAACTAACTTTAACCAACGAGATACATCCATAGGAATTTGTCTGCCACTCAATGTGTTAGACATCCTTCCAGCATAATATCGACGCGAGCCTAAACATTCTTTTTGCACTGTTCTTTATGCCAGACATACTTTTTTATTTCTTTGTTAACTGTACAATTAAAAATAGTTGAACATGTTATTTAAGGCGTTGTTATGGATAGCATCTCCCGGTCGTTGCTCTATCGACTTTTATTAAATTCACAACCCCTTTCACAGAAAAACAACCACGAAGCGTTATTGAGCCGACACCCTGTTTAACAGCTCACTGAATATTTCGGATGCTGAAGCGGTTCGGCGATTTACACGACACTCTGCTTCTTTCCTTTTTGTCCCGTAGCTCTCGAATTTCAACTCGTCAGACCATATGATACATTTCCCATATGGAGTCCTTTTTGTTCATTGACTTGCAAACAGTTTTTCAATTTTTATGGAAGACCGAAGGACTGTTAAAGCCTCTGTAACAGAAATCTAACCGGCGCACCGCGGCGCGGCAATTTGTCTATGATCATCTTTTTTTATATTTTCTTATAAATTGTGGCTTCACCTCAACATAGTCTTTTTCCAAATTTTGCTGATGCATTAACTAATTACCTCCATTAATGATAAAATAAATTTTAAAAAAATAAAGTGGAATTTCAATAATTATAAAAGCTACATTGTCTCTTCTCCATCGTTGCGCATTATCAAACAAATTCGTGTTCTCTGTTGTAAAATGTCTACATTCTGTACTTTCATCTGCAGCGTCCTCTTTCCTCTGTTCTGCATTATTTAAAAATCTGTTGTTTTTATTTTTCCACTCTTTGAGGGAGATTTTACACAGTTTTATAATCTGGACTGACGTATTTCTGTGAAATTCCCTTAAAAATTCTGTGCTTCCGGTGAAAATGATGTGTTATACTGTGGGTTCCTTGTATGCTGGTATAATATTTATGGCAAACATGTATTATTTCACAATATTCAATTCGGATATACATATACTAATAGGCTGAATATCATAATAACGAATAAGACATATTTTAAATATATCAGCCTTAATTATTTTTTATTCTTTGCTTATTCTTTCTTTATCTTTTCGACGCGCGTATTATTTGGCACCTATAAATATAAATTGTGTCACGTAGAAAGATTAACAAGAAAAATAATACTAGAAAACATTTTAACAAAGAAAAGACGATACTCGATGCCTTACGTATTGATGGTAGAGACCATGGTTTACTGCGTGTATACAGTACGTATACTGATCCAGTGACAAAACTTTCTTGTTTTAAATTGGTATTTATGAAGCTTTCATCAAAATATTTGTAAGACATCTTTCTAATTGAAACGAGACCAAACACCACGCAACTTTGATTAAAATCATTTTAACCAGAAAAATCGTATTGCACTGTATGCTGAGTGGAAAGAACTAATTTCTATAGCTGACAACTCAACGAAACCTCATCAACTTGAACCCTTTCAATTCTTGTCAACTAAAGAATTCTTTTAATTTGCTTTCAGTGCAACGGTGCACATTACTGTCGTCGACGTTAACGAGTATGCACCGCAATTCCTGCAACCAGCGTACGTCAGCACGGTGGACGAAGGTCGCCTGTACGAAGAGGTGGTCCGCGTGGAGGCGTCCGACAGAGACTGCACCCCTAAGTTCGGCGACGTGTGCAAGTACGAGATCTTGACCGCCGATCAACCGTTCATCATCGACAATGAAGGAGCGATCCGCAACACTGAACCATTAGACTACGAGCGTTCGCACAATTACATATTGAGCGTGGTTGCGTACGACTGTGGCATGAAACAGTCTGCGCCGGCGATGGTAACCGTCAAGGTTAACCGTGTCTGTGCACCTGGTTGGAGAGGAATCCCAGAAAGAGTTGATTATGCTGCCGGCGTCGGATCCCAACCTTTGCTACCTTCTGCCAGGCTGGACCTCTGCGACGCTCCGTGTATATTGCGCAACGTCAGAGCCACCCTAACCCTTGCTACCGACCATATAGGCAAAGGTTGTGACCGTGACACCTACGGTGTTCGCAGCCAACGTAAATTATGCGGCGCTTCTCGCGACAGCGTGGATTTGTTACCGACTCCTGGGCCCACCACTTCCTGGACAGCGTCTTTGTCTCGAGACGAGGGCAGGGAGGCTGATGAAATCTTCGAATTCGATGGCGCAGACTCGGCTGCTATTGTACCTAGCGATGTTCTGGAGCACACTTTGGCGCAGAAGTTCACCATCGGCGTTTGGGTGAAGCACCGACCTCGTCCCAGACAAGACCCCCACGTGAAGGAACACATCTTGTGCGCGGCCGACGATCACAAAATGAATAGACACCACTACGCCATGTTTATCAGAAACTGCAGACTGATTTTGCTACTGAGACGCGACTTCTCCGAAGGCGACCCGAACATTTTCCGACCTGCAGAGTGGCGTTGGAAACTTGGCCAAGTGTGCGACGACAAATGGCATCACTATGCCGTTCAGGTTGATTTCCCGCATGTCACTTTATACGTGGACGGAGAAGAATGGCGAACCGACGAGAAGAACCCGGAGGTGATCGACGACTGGCCGTTGCATCCTGCCAAAGGCGTGAACACGACCCTGGTCGTTGGCGCTTGCTGGCAAGGCTCTGACAACAAGACCAAGCACCACTTCCGCGGGTACTTAGCCGGATTGTCTGTCCTGGTTGGAAGAAACGAGAAACCGGACGTGTTGAATTGCCTGCGTCGTTGCCAGGAAGGTATCCGCGTGCCGTCGATGGACCTGTTGCAGCCGGGGACCCAATTGCTAACCAATTCCGACCTGACCGAGGTACGAATCGACGGGGACAATCGCACCAACGTCGAGACGCTTCTCCGTCGTATCGGTTACTCGAACTCCAGGCGTTTCCCGACACCAGGCCGCCGTAATTTCCGCTTAGAGACGACGATTGTATGCGAGGGCAGCGAGAACAATCCGCTACCGGTGCCGACCGTTCAATCGTACGTCACTGTCTTGCCACCGCCGCATCCGGGTATCACCGTGAACGGTACCGGTTACGTAGCTAGGGAGTATGCCGATTTCCGTTTAGGCGTGCGAGTGTTCCCCGACGCCCGTGTCACCGCTGGCTCAGCGGCTAGGTTGGATGCGTGCGCTGTCAGCGTTTATCCGAGTCTGAACCCCGATCATGAGAGTTTAGGTTTGCCTGGGGACGCTCTGCGTAGATTCCATTCTATCACCGCGCGAGTTGATCGAGACGGCGTTGTTCTCTCCGGCGCGGACACGCCGTACAACTATCAACAGTTAATACGTTTGATCATGTACACGAACCGCAAGCCGGCTTACTATCTCGATCGCGTTTTCAAGCTGACCTGTTCCGAGCTGAGCGGTCGGTTCGCAAGTAACGAATACGTACAGACGCTGGCTGTCATTCATCCGAAAGAGAAGACCACCGCTGTTCCTCGCTCGACTCCGGACGAACCACCTATCGCTAGAATCCTAGAGCCTGTAGCTGGTCACGCGCAGCTGTCTCCTCATCATGCAGACTTGCCAGAAGAATACGCGACCACTGTTCTTCGTGAAGGGACCAGAGGCTTCGGTGCAGGTGGCAGTCATGCCGTGACTATCGTTGTTGCCGCTTGCATTTGTTTCTTGCTGTTGATGGCGGTTGTTGGAGCGGCCAGGGTTAGGGGAGCCGCAAAACGACGACGATCAGCCGGCGACGAATTAGCTGCCGAGACTGAGATGGCTTGGGACGATTCCGCGCTCGCTATCACCGTGAATCCGATGGAGAGGCTCACGGAACACGACTCTCATCATCCGAGCCAGAGAGACGAGGATGTCGACGACACCGGAAGCTCAGACTCGGAGGACGGATCGTACAGAGACGACGACCTGGATAGCTCCGACTGCGAGAACGATTGCGAGCTGAGCAACGGCCGGCATCGTGGCCACACTTCGCCTCATGAATTGGAATGGGATCATCGTGATGTTTAAATTACAATCCCACTTCCTCTGCATTCACCATCCCCTTTCTTTGCGTGGTGATTAAGTGGAGTACTAGCTCACCATTGCTTTTCATTGTTCCCTTTCGGATAGACATTGTTCTCTCTTTTTTTTCTCTTTTCGGTTTGTTACTTTTTTTCTGTTTTTTTATGTCGCGCGCAAAACGCTTCGCAATTTCATATGGAAACGCATAATACGCTAGCCTACAGCGAGCTTCAAGTAAATTATACTCGAATCGTTCCCCGAAAACACATTTCGCGGTTAACGTTCGCAAGTCTGGACGTTATCCTTTTAAAGATACTTCGATTTTTGATAAAAAACCGATTCGATATTTTTATGCAGCAGCCGCCGCGGAAGCGGATCGTATTATAATATCCGTCCCCATACACATGAACATTGGCATCGTGAAAACGTAAATGCACCAACTAGTTAGTACTCTTCTTAACAGCCAGCAAAATTTTTAAGAGTGCGGGACGCTTTATCGAATAGTTAAAACTCTTTGTATTCTACAACATGCCGCTGATGTTTGTAGACGAGAGAATCACGTGAAAGAAAAAAGAAAGAAATACTTAACGTTTACCGAGGTCCTCTCGGTAGATACGGAGAAGAATTAATTTATATTTGTCATTTATTACTGCTAATTACTATAATATTATTACAGCTGCTATTATTATTATTATTATTATTATTATTATTATTTTATTCTTAGTGGTAGTAGTAGCAGGACAAGGGAACTTTTTTATACTCTTAACTGTCTCTTTTGACATTTATTCTATTTTTATTCTATTCCACTATTTACTATGGTAAATTTAACTAACGCCGACTATATTCGCTATCGTTGATTATAATTATTCTCGTTGATGCACAGGGCGGCCCGATAACGTAATTGGAACTTTTGATTTTCAATCGAACTGATTCTCTGTTTACGTTTAAATGAATTTTGAAGTCAACGTTTGATCTCATAAATGTATATTTTGTAACCAACCGTGTCTCTTGTGTTGCAAAGAGATACGTTCATGCGATTAGTATTCAAAAAAAAAAAGAAGAGAAAGAAAGAAAACCGGGAATAAGAGCCATTGGTGAGGTAATTTGTAAAAAAAAAATATATCTTTCTGGATCGGTACCGTGTGGATCGGGCTGAACCTACGACCATGGTATGATACCTGCCCAGTTTCACAAGTTTGATT
Organism: Lasioglossum leucozonium; assembly: GCA_028454225.1. Taxonomy (NCBI): domain Eukaryota; kingdom Metazoa; phylum Arthropoda; class Insecta; order Hymenoptera; family Halictidae; genus Lasioglossum; species Lasioglossum leucozonium. The sequence goes on along the minus strand of CM052220.1, from coordinate 7,584,577 downwards.
TTTGTAAGTGAAAACCTGTAATAATTTGCACAATGTTCCTTCCTAATCAATCTATAAACTCTTAGCTCTTAGTAAGGACATTGCCGCGCATCTTATGATAGTGCTTCACCATTAAGTACGGTATAATATCATATCTGTATACATGTGTGCGCATGCATATAGATCTGTACGCGAATCCATTGCGTACACAGACTGTATGAAGTACATGTGTATGTGCATGGGACACGTGTACTTACATATACATACAGTGTCCGATCATTATTCTGTGGTGAGCAGCCATCTGCGCGACGAATAGAAACAGAGAAAGAAAGAAAGAAAGAAAGAAAGGAAGAAATAAACACACATACACGCGACGAACTATTCTAAATAATGCGCAGCGATCAACCTTCTGAGGTATATCGTTTGTTATTTTTTAAAGGATAATTATTGTGCAATCACTCTTTTCATAGAGAAACTGATTTTTACGTGCCTTTATGCAAATTAGTATGTTGAATTCTACTCTATATTTTAATAGCGAAACTCGACACTGATTTACCCGTCAGTAATCTCGCATGTTAGGTGTACCGCTCGGTAAGCTCTCGAAGGCAACTGCTCTACTGTTGTTGTATTTTAAACATTACTATTAGAAACGGCATAGGTGTTAAGCGACAAGCGCATAGAGATATCGGCCGATTCGCGAAAACCGATGATTTTTTCATCACGTTCGAACCGCATAAAGAAAACCACACCCGCACGCACGCGTGCTCGCAATCTCGTCGTTCCCGCGAACGTGAAAAAATCGCTCGGTCGATCGAATACGCCTCGAATACGTGCAATGATCCGGCAGGATAGCTAAATCTCGATGAATGATCTCGTAATTTGACTGCGCATTTATACTCGCTACGAAGTAATGAAAGGATCTTGTGTATGTATTTATGTATTTAGAGTTATACCGACCGATCGAATATTTAGTACTGAAAGTTTGTGTACGGATATCTATATTCATAGAAACTATATGAACAATTTATTTTTCCAACGAGCATATCATATCATTTTTATAAGGGATTCGTCGGAAGTTTGAAAACTTTTCGTAAAGAGCTCCTACATAGCTACTCGCTATCGTGATGTTACTTGCCATAATCCGCGGATTTTGTTTTTTTTTTCTTTTTCTTCGTCGCCACCCCCCTTCCTTCGACAAATCGTTTCATTTTTTATTATAGTGTTCGAACAAAAAAAAAAAAGGTACGCACGCTGTCTTTACGTGTTTCTTGAGCTCGGATTCGAGGGGAGAGAACGGCAAACTTCGAGCGTTTCAAATGTCGCTTAAAATGAATGAAATGGAAGATTAACGCTCGCTACGAAAGATGATGCGTGAAGGAAACTATGTATCGCTGTTTATCTGCGTCTTTTTTGTTTGTTTTTTTGTTCATTATCGGTTCGCACATCTCGATTCGTTCGTTAACTTCCACGCGACTAGACCACGTAAGCTACGAACACACGACTACTTATCGGAATCTCTAATTTGAACTTAAACTGTTCGCTTCACGGTTTCTGCGCGGCGTTAAGTTTATACTCCTCGAGAGAAGCTATCGATATTCAACCGTTGAATACACACACACAGGACTTTACTTATGTACAGTGGAACACTCGGGAAAACGATCCTAACGCTGACGACAATGGTTCGAATCGTCTCGACGGGGGTGAGAATCCCGGGCACGTTTCAGTCAGAGATCATCCGAAACACAATACCTGTTCCGATGACGATACCTTGAGAACGTTCATCCGATTGTATTCGCGAGATTTCGATTATACTCGATGACATTCCTCCACGATCGCACAATACCGCCAGATCCTTTCTTGAGTCTTTTACACGGCATAAGTATCGATATCTAAAGAAACCGAAAAACTGCACAAAAAAAGGAAAGAAAAGAGGAACGCGCGCGCTGGCTTTATCTCAGAGCATCGGATAAAGATGAATCGCGGTAGATTCTGCGAGTCCGGAAGTCGACGAGGATGATCGCAAGGCGAGAAGGAAGCGTTCTTTTGTTGCTCGGTCTAACGAGTCGTTTGGAAGAAGATATCAAGGAGTCTCCTCTCGTCTGGTAACGATGATATCCGTGAAACAGGAAGCAAGGAAAAAAGAAGAAAAGAAAGAGGGAAAGGAAGAAGGATTAAAGGAAGAAAGAAAGAAAGAGAAGAAAGGATGAGATAGAAAGGGAAAGCGACACCGCTACAACCTAACTAGGTGTACACATTTGCTCTAAAAATGTACTTAATTATTAATTATGGGAAAGAAAGGAACTACGCAGAACAAATCCAACTAGATTATACTATTATAATATATATTATACATAAAAATATATCTAAGCTGTTTGCAAATGATGATATAAAAAGAAAATGAAAAGAAACAGAAAAGAGAAGGTATGAATTTGTAATGTACTATTGTATTTTGTAGGCAGCTAGTGTACGTATACATATGCACATGTACCCGTGTATGTATGTATGTTTACGTATATAAATATACATACTCTTCGACATTTACACGTGTACCGTTCGCCTAAATAGTCAGCAGAATACATATTTTGAATTTTACCACAGCCGCGGGCCGCGTCGATCGCGGGAACAGTGATCGAGGATCGACGATCGAGGATCTACGTTCCCACGAGAGACCAGCTCGATTTTTCGGACTCTGTTAGGGGCACCTCGCGCAAAGAAATGCGCGTTATGTATACATGTCGCGTTCGTTTTGAGAACAAAAAAAAAAGAAAAACCAAAAACGTAAAAATGAGAATGGTAACCCGGCGTGCGTAGATGCGTACGCGTATAGCCAAGCGTAATTTTTTGGGATGAAATTCGATGTTCTTGAGCTGGGAAGAGAGAGGAAAATATGTGAGCCGATCCTACGGTGACGTTGTAATGAATGAAATAAATCAACTACCGACTAGCTAGGCCGTAAATGAAATGATTACGAGCCGACTAAATTCCCTCCCATCGCAGATTGATTGTGTGTTAACTAATAAGATTAAGTAATTGATATATAGTACAGTTAAGGAATTTAATTAATATGAATAACGATACTATCAGTACGCTAAGCACGTTTCAAAGTCGTAACGTGGAGGTGGTATATAGCTAAGGCGAAAAATAATTAAAAGAAAAAAGAAATTAAAGAAATGGTTTACGACACGGAAAATTCTTTTGGTTTGAACGTGACACCGCTTTGTGAGTTGCTCGGTTGCGTCTGCACGGGACGCACAGAAACGTGAAATTACAACATCGTTATTCCCGCAACTGAAGAATCGTTCGACAAAAGAAAAATATTAGCAATAGACTACTATACACGTGACATACACACAGAAGACACTGAACACGCGGCCGCATATACACGCTGCACAGGCTAGGAAAGTGAAATACTATCTATAACGACATATTATAAATAACATTAAGACGTCAACTGTATTTGTTTAATAAAGATGTACATTCGAAAAAGCGAATGAACTGTTCCTTTGCAGCCGATGGGACACATTGGGGTTTCATTGTTGATCAGACACATCTCACATAGAAGAGGACATATATTAAAGTAGAAATCATTTCTACGAAACTTAGCTAAAGTGGTTCGCCAGAAACATATTTGACACATCTTATTAGGTAATCTCAGAAGTCTATTTCTAACGCTGATTGTAAATGTATATTAATATTACTTATATTTATTTTTAATCATTGATGCATTAACCACTACTTTTAATAACGTCCTTCTATCTCTTAATGAATATTTTATTTCTAATTCCAAAAAGTTGGGACTTGTCCCAAATGTGTCCTACAGGCTGAATTATAGTTGAATATTAATTGCTCCCACCCTACTCTGAATTATGTACATTTTAATTGAAGAGTATTTAGTTCAGTGGTTCTAACTTTTTAAAAGTACATATAATCTATTGTAGAGGGTGAAAATTCATTCTTCTATATTTTATTTCACATAAATGATTCTTCGTTGTCCCATCCAATTTTTCACACAGTGGAGGTACGAACACTTTGTACACCCACTGCATATTTTCTTAAAAAAAGAAATTTTACATATGTTAGTTAATAGAATTTTTTAACTTTTACATAGTGATATCTTCCATGCATTTTGAATATTGAGTTAATTTTTGTAATATAATTTTAATCTATTTTACGTGACTTACCTAATTTTCTTCTCCATGGAATCGTTATGTTGGACTTTCTAGATAGGATACTCAATAAAATAGACTAATACTCTTTATAAATGTCGGAATCTTTTATTTCTGTATACACGTATATGTATATATAGTACAACGAATACTATATACATATATACTATTTAAAAATTATATATTATATATTTTCAAATGAAAATTCTCTGACACGTTTAATAGCATCGATTGCACGTTTATATAACTGCTGCCGCATTTTGGAGTTTTATCAATTTTTATTAAATAGATATTAATTTAATATTTTTTATATGTACTTAAATAGATATTATATATTTACAATTAAACATGCGTCCTGTAAAATGTAAACAAACATATACATCAGTAATTATCATAAATAATGATATAGAACAATAGTTTCCTAAAAATAAATTAATAGGATTTATCTAAGTTTTTACATAAACTATTTAGAATCTTTTTGATAATCATGTAATCTTGAAAATAGCATTCGTATAAGTTAATACGAAAAATCTTGTCCAGATCTTTTATTTTTTCAACTGTATTGCACGACGAGAGATTCTAATACGAAATTTAATCGTGAATACGTTTTAATGACATACTTATTATGATAATAGTCATTGCAGAATGTTTGTTTACATTTTTTTATCGAATTTTTGTGGCAGAAATAATTAGTATTTATAGGTCACTCTTTTACTATGCTTTTTAAAACTATCCAGTCGAATGTTTCATTATTTTCATGCGCTAATTATGATAAATACTTAGTACGATGTGATGCACTTCAGAGAATAATAATTGCGTTCCCAGTCTTAGCAATACAGAACTTTGTTACGATATCAAATTGAATTTCTTATTAATATTACTGTTTAGGCTCATAAATTAAAGATATTAAAATATTTCATGTTTCGTAATACCCACTCTATTACCGTTAAATAGTATTTACTCCACCTTCTGCAAAATGTAGACAACGGAAAGTTATTTTACAAAAGTGAATATTAATATGATTAATCGAAATCTCCATAAAGGCAAGATATTATTACGACTAAATGGATCCCAATTGTAAAATGAACATATACACTTTTTAGAATTTTTTCCTATACGTCCTCTTTGTTTAATTTTACAATAAATAACGAAAATATTGGTTCCGTTCCGTATCAAATAAACGTCCTGTCATGAAATATTGCTTCGCAAATTTCTTGCTTGATTACAATTAGCTATAATTACTGCAATGAGCAGTCCGTGGCTCAGTATAAACAAAGAATAATCGCTGTTTGATCACTGTTATGCGGAGAAAATAATTTTATGTTTTCTGCACTCCAATGCAGGAGAGCACTTTGACAAACAACACTCCATACATACGGAATGAAAAATTCTTCTGGTTGTTCTTCTTCTACATATTTAAATTTCAGTTCCGGAAATTTCTGTAAAATATGCAAATAGTAAACAGAAACTCAAAATAGCTTACACATTCAACATTTAATGCATGAATGAATATTATTTTTAAAATTAAATTTTTAAAACTAATATGTACATTGTACAAATAGAATTATTTTATGCTTACCCTTAACCGATCTCGAGGCCATTCATTAGTACCTTGTTGAATCGTAGTTAATACTTGACTAACTCCAAGTTGAGATTGATCCTTTTGCTCCAATTTATAAGAAAAGAAATTAATGACCTAAAATTTTGTTCGTTATTATTTTATTTATTGGCAAGCTGTTGAGACTATAGATACCAAAAATATTTAGTTTACTCACGGAATCTATATTTTGCACAATATCTTGAAATGCTGTGTGTGTTCTGAATGGTTGAAAAATATCTTTTTTATATAAGAGTGTGTATATTAAATTTGGATTATGTGCAAGCCTATAAGTTAAGCAACTATTTATGATTTCTAATACCATTCGTAATACTTCTTCAAGTATTGTTAAATCCTGAATCTGAAACATAATATACATCATTTGTACTCGGTTACACTTTTTAATAATATTATTTCATGCCATGTACTGCTGAACCGTACCAAGTCTGTATTTGTAGTAGTCCCATTGACTGTAATTGCAGTACTGTCAGGAGGAATGGAAGATTGTGCTTGTATTTTTGCTTCCAGTCTGACATGCTTCTTCGCAAGAGTTTCAAATAAACTTAACAGTCTTTGACTAACATAAGGATGTAAAGAGGTGAATTGCGCAGACATGTTTGCTAGAGCTGCTAAACAATTTGTGTGCAAATATTTATCCTACAATGAGACATTAAAAAATACTTTGTTACCTATGTTTATAATTATTTGTATTTATAGATTCACATGTATATTTATAATCTTACCCTCATTTTAAACATGTTGTATTGAATTGTCCTTATAACAACAAGAATTAGAAGACCTCCTAATGATATTTCACTTATTGATCTTTCTGTGTACCAACTTACACCTTTAAGCATCTAACAATTACAACGTCATTAGTACTTCAATCTATTTTTTGTGTGTATTTATGAGAGATGTAAAAATTGATAGATACTCATATATATCAATATACTTACTATTTCATGTATTCTTTTATTGAAAGTTTCATCTTCACTCAAGATTAGAAGAATGATGAGAGACATATAAATGTGATGAGATGTATTGTTTGGGGCATGATATAATATTTGCAATATTGGCGTTACCTATAAAGACGTAGAGATTTCTACTTTATTTTTTTATTTTTATTATACTTGCCATGTGACTTTTATTAATAAATCAATAATTCTATATTCACCAGTAGTTGTATATCTGATCTCCTCATGATGTCTTGTTTTACACTTGAATTTCTATGCAGTAACATATACAACAATAACGTAACTTCATCCGTGTTTGGTATTTTACATATAGTATTGTACAATTTATTTAAATTAAATCTAAATGCACCTTTTGCTTGTATTGCAGAATAATCTTCTAAAAAATCATGCGTTTATTTCGAAATTATTCACACGAAAATAATGTAGTTTCTTTCATTTTTTATTATTTCATGCTAGAGATAATTTATATTAATGTGTTACAACAGTACTCACCTTGCATATCAACAAAACTGAACAGAGCATTTCTGTAAGGATTTTGTGTTGCAGTACAATGATTTGTTAAAACCAGTAACAATAACAAAGATTGACTAGCAAGTGGTGTTTCTGTATCACGTTTTCTTTCTTCCGCGTCAGAAGCATTACTACTTGAAACTTGTACATTTTTTAAGCTACTACCCATACCCATTGTAATCACATTCCATAAACCAGCTGAAATAAGTTTTGTGTGTTACGCACAGTAAGTAATAATTTGAGTACACCAAATAGAACATTTGTTTCACAATAAATATTTGTAATGTCATTGTAGTAGACTACTTACAAACATGATACTAGAGGTGTGCGAGAATCAGACACGTCGAGCATCCGACGACTAGTCAGGAAAGTGAGAATCCTGAAATTTTCGAGAACCCGTTCTTACTCGACATTTTCGGGTTCTCGTACACCTCTAACGATACTATCTAGTATAATTAAACACATACCCGCTATACTAAAGACAATACTTCCTCCCACTTGTTGAGTAAGCAACCCTGGAGGAGCATGTTCTTGCTGTACAAAATTATGCAATAATGTAGAAACCACTGCTGGTGCATGTTCACTAGAATGTGAATGCATTGCTATTCTGTAAATGGAGCTGTATTCAGCTGCAGTTTGTGAAAATAATTGTACCGAAAGTAGTACAAGTAAGCAATTTATCGCTTCTAGATGAACGACATATGTGAATTCACTGTGAAAAACAAAATTTTGATATAAAATAGGACTTCTACCATAAATGGTTAACTAAAACATAATTACATATAAAGTATTTATGTTTTCATTGTTACTCTTCTTCAAATGTATGCATATATGTAATAGTAATTATGAAGTTTAGAGTGAATCTAATTAATATTTTAAGTAGTATTATATTAATGAAATGTTATAATGTACAAAATAATGTCTTACCATAATGGTACATCTGTTATAATATCAGCTAGAGCATCGTAAAAGTCTTCTAGTCTATAAGATGAGTTTGTTTGACTCGGTAATTGAGGTGCTTCTATGTGTTTTATCATTTCTTCTTCGCCGACAGTTTCAATTAAATATTTTAATATACATCTTATTGCAAACAATGCATTATATGTTTGCCATGCTGATATGATTCTACAAAGTAAGATTAGATGAAAATAATTGTAAACAAGGTTCTTGAGGTTCACGTAAAGAATAAGAATTTGATTCATAGGCATTAAAGATACAATGAGCTAGAATCTACTATATGTATTCTTAGAGAAAAAGTACACCATACTTCTGATTCTGCGTCGGTGCAAGCAAGTTGCTGGCACGAGTAAGAGCAACTTGTATTAAACTGCCGAAGTTGCCAGTGGTCAAATTGTTGGCGAGCAATTGTTGACAAGATGAGTCCAATCGAGAGTCTAGTTCTATCTGATCATTCCTTGTAACAGGTGGACGCATGTTATAGGATAGAAAAGTATCCCAAAACGGATCATTTGGCAGTATACTCTTTCTTCCACATAATCTTTCCAAATAAACATTTTTGGAAAGATCATCATTCCGACTTGGTGTTGCCCCCATTGCCGTCCCTTAAACTTCTGAAAGCACAGCAACATATGGAATTTCAAATATAAGAAATCCTTGTGTTTCAGTCATTGATAAATGTGTTCGGTAATTGGCTGCTCCCATTATTTCAAACAACAGTATACGTTTGATGATTTTATATGGTTACGGTCTGATTATGAATATAATATAAAACAGTTATTTGAAGCCAAAATTATTCTTCTTTATAGAAGTGTCGCATAAAATGACAAATAAAAACAAAACTGTATATTTGATTGGGAATATTCAAACATTTAATAACATACTTTGACAATCCACTGTCATAGAAGCACAGTAATTCTTTAACAATCACTAAGAATGGAGTTCGGTTCAATATATTATCCTCCTTTTATTTTTGTGTGTATTTTCGTGACGAAATAACTATAAAACTTCTTTATAACGCGCCCATAGGCATAAAATGAGAGACACGAAGAGATATAACCTCCTCATATGTCAACCAAGCACTTCGCGAACATATAGGTAAATCAAAATGAGCGCCATCTTTGTAGATTGATTAAATCTATAGATATATTTGCCATTTGCAGCAACTTAGTTGATATCTATATTCAGTTATATGAGTCGAAGATGTGGTACAACATATAAGAGATTCAGTGTATGCTTGTCACAACACGTAGACACAGGTTCCACATAATTTGGATGACGTATCAATCTAAATAAGCGTGCAGATGACCGGCGTGCTGTTATGTGAATCCGTTTCCTAAGTTACTTATCATTTACGTATGTGCACTAAAAGAAATACATATTTAGAAAAATAAATCTTACCCTATCGACTACTATATAATCCGATTTTGTTATACAAACAGGTTATTGGAAAGGTAATATGGTATAACTTTAATTAAATATGACTGAATGTTAGCTTGAGGTATATATGTATAGAAAAAATTTCTGCTCTGTTTGATTCTAAATATGTCGACAAATTTTGCTGTAAATATTTTATTATAGTAAATTGTGAGATTCGGAGAATGTTACATATAGATTTTCATTTAAATTCACTTTATCAAAGTTACATGCTATGCGTTTAATTTAATTTTACTTTACATTAGGCTGCCACACTTGTCAAAATGGATCGATTACGATTACATGAATCATTACAAACCGAAGTGTCATATCCGCAATACATCGAAGCAATTGAAAATTCTATACTAGCCATTAAATGGAAATTTGGTATAGCTAAAAATTTGCTTGGTTGTCAAAGGACGGAAATTGTTAAACGGATGAGGTGCGTTTTTAATTAGCACCGGCGTTTGTAGCAGTAAATGTGATTATGTGTTTACAGTCGTGAATGAAAGTTACGCTATACGTATTTATGTAAACCAACAACTATATTTCTGAAAGACGATAAGAAATTGTCTCAATAGAAAAACATAATTACACCGGGTCACCTAAGAGAAAAATTGAAATTGCAATTGTGTGTGAATAATTCGATCGAAGATCATTTGAAGGTCAATTATTATTTGCGGTTGAATTGGTGTTTTTTGTTTTAATATTATATGAATTCCTTGAGAAGTATAACTTAAAGAAATATAATTTTAATCTTTATTGTTCCATTCCCATTATTTGTTACTATAAATCATATGCAATTATGGTAATTAGTATTATTATTGCCATTTATGCATTTTATTAACATTTTCTACTTAATCGACGAAAAAAAGACATATTTTATCATTTTTCCATTTTTAAAAGTAATAAATCAATTTTATTAGTCGAAATCACTTTTTACTGCATGGTCAATTATTGTCCGTTTTATACACGAATAGTTTACATGACAACAAAGTCCGGTTTGAAGATTTGGAGACTACACGAGATTTTCATGGAGACACGTTGAAGGAACTCATGAATATAGAACAGACATGCGAGGAGCATCTATTACGGTTGAAAATCGGTTTGCTGTCAGCAATGGAAGGACGAATGCAACCACCAACGCATTTATCATTGAAAAACGTAAAAAATGTTTGCGGGTTGTTTCCCATTTCCGATTCGGACAATGAAACGAATGACGAAATACCCTGTCACTGTTTTTGGGAAAATGTACCGAAATGGAAACTGGAAAATATTCAGAATATTTTAGTTAAACCGAAGGAGACCATGCAAACAGAATTCGACGAGTCCGATTTGAAATTCAAGCAAGATATGATATACCTTAGATCAAAAATGTTTTCTCTCGCAAGACATCCAAAGAATAAGTAGGTAATTTTTCCTACGAGGTACTCAATATTTGTTAAACCATGAGTAGGTACTTTTCAAAAATATTGTTTAGAAGGAAAACAAGAAATTTTATATCTATGGTTAAAATATAATCTTCTTTTAATTTAAATGCAGACACGTTAATATTGAATATTTCTAAAATCAAATTTCGCAAAAATTTCAGTATAGAATAAGAATAGATAATTTAATAAATATAATTTATTCTAGAAATTCTAATGAAAATGTGAAACATTCGAATCGTCGTATGACGGCGCAGCCATCGAAGACAGACACTTTCGACGAAATTCATAAAGAACGCGATTCGTTTAAACTGTTTTCTATAGAACACGAATTATCGAAGATAAATAATCTAAAATTCACTGATGGAAAATTCGTGTGGTGTCATATTTGGACGAAAACGTTGGACCTACACGGAAATCAATATGGATCAAAGTGGAACTTGGTATTATGTCCACAAATAGAAAAGATTCTATCGAAACGGCATATACCAACTCTACAGTTCAATCCGACAGCTACTTTTACCTTTTTGTCGAATATTCGAGAGAATGGAGTGAACTTTATATTGTCGAAAAATGATCTAATATCTCTCTTACAAAATGACGATGAGAGTGTCTGGTTGACATCTTGGAAATTGCAGCTTCAAACAGAACAAGGAAAGGAATTAGCAGCGGTACTTATACAAACCTGCTATCGTGGTTATTTGGTAAATAATATTTTCTTTATATTAATGCAGCTTATACGCGTATCTAGAATCGAATTAGTTTAAACAGCACAATGGTCTTCTTCTATACATACATATACAATTTAACATATGCATTGTACCTACAAAAAATTGTCGAATACCATATTTAATAAAATTTCTTTCTTAAAGTTACGTCAAAAAATACTCGAATCGCAGTACCTCTACATAGCCGCGAACGTGTTATGGTTGAACTGGCTATCAGTTAAGAAGAAAAAGGAGATACGCGAACGTTATCTGAAGAACATGTTGATGTCTTTACAACTAACTAAAGAGCTATCTGCGAAATTGATTGATCACTTCAGCGTCATAATAAAGAAACCACATGTGGTTATACATTTAACGTCTCTCGGCTACGCCATGGATTTGCGGCAGCGCTATAGGCCGCAAAAATTCGCTTTGATACAGAACATGAACATATTAAGAATCTGTTTCGTTCGAAATCCGAACTCTGAAGTGATATACATCCTACCCGTAGCACCCACGCAGGAATTGCTGTTGATGTACAGCGATTTCCTCAAGTCGATATCACCGGATGAGAACATCGCGAAGAGGGTCACTTTCGTCACTCTTTCCGAAGGGGCGACCTTTCAGAAACGCGCGTTAAACGTCTCTAGGATTCTGCATTGTTCAGAGGAATCCCTTAACGAGGTCAGAAACAAGATCGCCGGCAAACACGCATACTTTATACCCTGGGTCATCGACGAGTGCGACATGAGATTAGCTGGGCGCCTCGGCGTTGCCTTATTGAGTCCTGACATGGAGGTTCAAGACAAGTTCTTACACCGATCCAACGTAGCCCGTATGATCGCTCGGTTCGAATTATTGCAGCCTCCTTATCACTCCGACATATACGACTATGAAACTCTGTGCACTGCGCTGGCTCGCTTGATCATTCATCACACAGACATTTGCGTGTGGATGTTAAAACTGAATTACGGATCGATCTCGAAGCATCGCGCTATATTCCTTATTAATCACATTAGTATCCCGTTCATGCCAAGTCTACGGAAAGAAAGAAAAAGATTCGGCGACGAATGGGGCCCAAACTGCGCTGTGCGAAACACCTTTCTCGCAAAGCTCGAGAAACATTTGCCAAAAGTTATTTCCGCTGTTTCTCGATTGTCCAGGCTGTACGATAGTTGGGCGTACTTCTACGCTCATGTGCAGAAATTTGGATGTTTGGTGCAAGCAGTACCAGCTGAGAAGGACGTTAAAACTATCGCTATTGGTTTATTTGTTGCAAAGAAAGGGTCTAAGGACAGGACTAAGTGGATGGGAACTGCTGACATGTTGCGTTTGAGTAGGCGGTGTTGTTGTGCTTAATTGTAACCAAGCGGTTTTAGATAATTTATGACTTTTATTATGAAATGATTACGGACTTCCTTTTTAGGAAAGAAAGTAGTTTTATCTTTTAGAATATTTTTACTATGTCTTCTTAGGTCGATGCTGTAAATATAGAGTAACTTTTGAAGATTATTTAGAGAATATGCATCACAATTTTGGATAGTAATAATTAAGTAATTTCATTGCAGACGTTTGCACGATTTCGACGAATATATTCATGATGCCGCAAACATCGTTCAACAACAGTCAAATTCAACCGGATATAAACAAATTAGCCAAAGGTTTGCAAAATGAAGGCTATTTCGGTTATGCGACGATCGATTGTTATTGTCACATGGACAAACGTAAAGAGAAAGTAATGGTTCTGGTGAAGAATGTGCTGCCACATTATTCTTATGTGCAAAGTTACATGGAGTGGATGAAATTTGCAATTGGAGGAACATACCAGTAAATCATTTTTATAGGATTTTAAAATAAGAAAATATAAAAGTGTGGAAGAGCATTTAGATCTTTTGTACAAAAACGTACTGCGTTTTTTATCTTGTTTTTCTTATTCACTGAATTACAGAATTTTTATTCAAAATAGTCCACATAATTTTAACGAGTATCATTTAGTAATGACATTGTTATTTACGCAGTTTGACTAAGAATCATTTTAACGCCAATATTCCACTGCACACTCGAAAAAGATCAACAAGATACGGTGTTCCAAAAGAAACGCCTAAATGGAATGAAACGACGGAGAGATATGGAATAGCAATTTGTGAACTGTATAACACAAGATTTGCTGCTTATTCGTGGTCAAAATTGAAGGATTTGTTTAACGTGTGTGGTGTACGTTCGAACAATGACCAATTTCTTGACATCAATAACGAAAGAATAATCAGTAGAAACAAAAAAAGTAGCTCGAAAACGTCCACAAATTGCAAGTTGCTCAACTGGTCACGTCTGTCATTTCTAGATTGTTTATAATTCCGAAACGAAGGAGGGTTCGAGCATATTATTACACGATTCTGTGATTAGAACTCATGGTTTGATGGTTGCCGTTAGCCCGTGCATGAGTACAACGATAAACATGATGCATGAGCAGTTAACAAAGCTGCACAAGACTCTTCTAAAGGCAGCAAAGAAGCTCGAAACGAATATAACCGATCTCACGGATTATTTTCTGAAATTATCTCTAGATTATCAGAATTATGCGACTGAGCCATGCGAATAAATTATCGAATTATTTTACATGATTTAATATTCAAAATAAATGCTCCAATTACTCCATGACTATTACAGTTTTTTAAGTAGAATTTTACTGGAGGAAACAACCACCAGTTTTTCCTATTCGCCGTTTATTTTCAAGATTTCTCAAACATTGCTGGCCTCCTTTATTATTTGAACATGAACGAATATTCTTAAAGAAGATATATGTATAACAAATAATTGTTAGTATTTCAAGGGTTGCCTTCTTCATAGTGCGTCCGCTGTAATCTTTCAGAATAGACACTAAAAAGAAATGAAACGAGAAAAAATATTTTGCAGATATAAACATTGCTGTGTTCAGTAGTAATTCAATATGAATATTTATGCGATGAGGGTTAAAACACGAATTGGATTTTTTAAATTATATTAGCGTTGTTTAAAAATTGCTATTAGTATTGTTTTCATATTGTATGAAGTATAAAATTCAAAATATGATTCGATGTCACTGTTATCCAATCGAGACCAGAGAGTACCCACTTTCGTCAATTTTATCATTGGTGGAGTGTCTGGGTAAAATGATATTAATCTTTACGATTTGTCTTTCTAATCAATCAATCTTTTAATTAAATATGTCTTCGTAGAGCTGTTCTGTGAAACATCGAGAAGAACAAGAAAATAAAAATATGTTATCTGTAATAGGTGCGTGGCGCAGACTGCAACGCATCCCCTCGATGTCACCAAAGTACGAATGCAGATTTCAAACGCCTCGTTCGCTGCCTCGGTGCAAGAAACTTTTAGGACAGTCGGACCACGTGGATTTTTCGTCGGCTGGACTGCTGGTGCGCTTCGGCAATTAACATATACCACGGCTAGACTTGGAATATACACTAGTTTATACGATTTCTATAAGTGAGTGCATACAATCCTTTTATATTATAGACATAGATTATTGAAACGTCCATTTTATTGATAACTCAAAAACTATTTCTAAACGTACAGAAGCTTATGGGGGGTACGCATTTTCGTCGTTTACCCCTGCGGTTAATATAGAATCATACTAATTGGTAAATGCAATTTAGAGGACATTTCGGGAGCATAAATTTTCCTGCAATGATCGGTATCGCAACGGTTTCTGGCTTTGTGGGTTCGTTTGTTGGTACCCCAACCGATTTGGTTTTAGTACGCATGATAGCAGATATGAAATTACCTCCTGGTGAGTTTGTAATACAATATTTTTATAATATTTTTTCAATGTGTCACGCAGTAATTATACTTCATCTGTTTCTGTAAGTCATTGCAATAATATAAAGATGGTCGAATTATGTAGGGTCTATTCTTAATCGAGTAAAATTTTGAAAAGGTATATAAACAGAAGGACCAATTTTTAGAAAAGCGATGGAATTATAGAAATGGTTTTTCCGGATTAGTCCACATCGCAAAGAAAGACGGCGTGACTTCACTATGGCGGGGAGCTGTACCCACTATGATTAGAGGAGGCGTTGTCAATGGAACGCAATTGAGTACATACAGCAGGTCCAAACTAATGTTGCAGGACACAGGTATTTTCGGACATGAAAAATCGACTAGTAAAGCAAAAAAACATATTATTTTCAACTGATTAAAATGATTATTAGACCATTTTAATCTTGTCCATTTAGAATTTTGTCTGGGACATTTATTGCTAGGACACAACGGAAAAATAATCTTCGATGGTTCAGTGGATTTATCAAATTATATGATCTACATCTAGTTTACATAAACTATATGTTTTGCAGGTCATTTCGAAGAAGGTGTTTTATTGCAATTTTGTGCTGCTATGATATCCGGAATACTGACGTGTTTAACTTCACTTCCCATGGATGTAGCTAAAACTAGGTACTGTTATACTAATTGAAAACGTAGTTATGAATCATTAACGTTAGTCCACGCTATTATCAATTTCTTACAATTCTGGTCAATAGAATACAAAACTGGACCGGGCCGACGAAACCACCGGGTCTCTTTGCCACCATAATCAATATATTGCAAAAAGAGGGGGTGAAATCACTATGGCGAGGACTTTTACCTTATTACGCTCGAGCTGCGCCTAATACTGTACTCACAATGATAAGTGTTGAACAGCTTCATAACTTGTACGTAAAAATATTCCTGATGCCTGTGGAATGAATTTTATGTATATTATTGCCGCTTGAGGAATAAAAATTTTATAGATTTTTTAAAGTGCACTTTTCTTGCACTCTTATATTTAAAAATAAAAATTGTACAATCACAAAATGTAATTATACATTATCATACCATAATTCAAAACAATTTTTACGTTAATAAAGTTTGTATTCAATAAATTGCTAAAAATTTGAGCGTGGTATGCTTCTAATTTCGTATGCATAAAATTATAAGAATCGTGTATGAGAAAATGTTATACAATTAAATATATTCATAGAGAAATATTTGTACATTACATATTCTTGGATAACAGGTATTGCGCATTTCGACGAATGCAAACATTTTTATATAATAGTATTTACTTCACAAATTTTTCCATTCATTATTCACAATCTGACTCGAGTTTCAATACACTTTCGTGGCGACATAGCGCTTACATATTCTATTAAAACCGTTGTATGTATTCCATACATATTTCTTCATTTACTCATTCAATTTTCTGCCAAATGCCGCCTATACAGTTTTACGATCTGTTCATTAATTATGAACGTTAAAACTGTGTGTGGCCCTATTCTGCAGTAAGTCGGCAAGAATCCCTTCCACAATGCTGCTATGCCTTCCGTTTTTATTATGGACATCAATACCGAAAACATGCCAGGTGGTTTTCCCGTGCTCTTCAAGTTTTGTATTCTAACATTAAAACAACCCTATACGTTAATATCTATAAGATTCCAATTTTGGCGAATTCCCTGATAATATATTAGCATTGCAAACAATAGATTTCTACATAAATTGAATTCTACATAAATTAGTTTTACCTTGTTTTAGCTATGTCGAACGGCATGCTGTTGAAGGTGGTGAGAAATCCGGACAACATCGATGCAAGGAAATGCAGTTTTATACCGTCTTCCATTTGTACTGCACAACAAATATTTTACAATATTGGTTAGAAAATATTTATATTTGGTAAGAAAATGTGTTTTTTAATTGAAATATAGTAATAAATAATAAAAATAAATATAATAATACGGCTTGCAGATATGTCATACATTTTGAAGCTATGAAAAACTTGGCCTGGCTATACATTGCCAGCTGAGATACATTAACGACAACTGCTCGTCCCATTGTTGCTACGCTTCCTCTCCAAAGTGCAGGTATGCCTTCATCTCTAACTATTATAGCGAACGCGTGAAACACATTCTTGTAATTTCTTCGTTGGTCTACATGAAACAAACATACGTCGGAGTATTAATACAGATAGCTAGTTGTTAGACGGATGTGTACAAGATTAAGAAAAAGGCAAAACCTTTTGGTAGTCTGCCATCAGCAGTCATTCTCACAAGAGCAACTTCCGCTGGTGTACCAACGAATGCCCCCATGGATCCTGCTGTGGCTGCCATCAATGACAGCACACCGAAGTTAGGTTTCCCAGTGTTTCTTTGTCTAATGATTTGCAAACAGAAATTAACGGGACAACAAAATGTAAACAATTTTTATATTTTAGTATTATCATGCGTCGTAATAATAATCAGGTAATGCAATACTAATTATTGATTATTAAAATATATATTAAGGTATATTATATATAAGGATATATTTAAAATAAAATTAATAATAATATAATAAAATTATATTAATATAAATATATAATGAAGAATAGAAATTTTAGAATACGTTTAAATAAATCGATAGCTCGATGATTAAACAACGTAAATCAGTGCTGTTACGTTTCATGTTAAAAAGACACATTAAATTCGATTTACGACTTACTTCCAATATTCTTGCAGTTGATTATAAATACCGAGTCTTACAGTAGTGTACGTTGCCTGCCGCACAAGACCAGCGCTTAGTCCAGAATAGAATCGGAAAAGTCCTTCATTTTTTATTATGGAACCTATCACAGTACCGATTGATGTTTTCTCTTGTTGGAGTTGAATCCGATTTTTAATTACATCCATAGGATGAACCACGCAAGTGGCAAGCATGCTAGGAAATTTCAATAAAAATCAATGGCACACGTTATTACCATATTTCTCAGTTAATTGCTATGGTTTACTAGATAATTGTATCACGGAATTAATAGACAAAAACTACCAAGTACCAACTACTTGGTAGTTGACTGGTGAAACATAAAATAGGTGTAGGACAGTGTCATTCTAAAATCGAGTCGAATCATTTAATCCTTAATTATAGATGTTAAATATTAATTTCATTTTATAATAATATGCTAAGTACCCAGAAAGTCCTGCATTTAGGAAGGTGAATACCGGCGACAGTGGCTGTGGTGGTTTCTTCTTCTCTGATTCAGTCATATCTGCTTAATTCGAGCAGACATAAATAGGTTTTAGGACCGTCTCGTATTTTTTAGTTAGCTCAACACACAGGTTAAAATGTTGACCTATATATATATATAATTTCTTCGAAATATTGAGATATAATAATTAAAAACTGAGATTGTAAATACGTATGAATGAGTAAGTACATTGGTTACAAAAGTAGTTAACCTAATACACTGAAGGCATAATCTATGAGGTTCACTTCAGATTGTAATGATTGTATATTGATTCGGAAAATGAGTATGTATATGCAAAGAGTTTTCTCCGATTCGAGATATTCTTTTCTTTTTCGGAAACGCTGCTGACAGGGAAGGAGTTCAATTATCCCTCCGTATGCGTCACCTAAATAGGAGTCATTCGTGATCCTCATCCGAAATATAACCGAAATACATCCGAAATACTCATTGTCTTATATCGAAATAAAACTGTATCTCTAAAAATTACTCTGGCATAGAACTTGCAGGAGTCGGAAGGTTAAAAGTAGAGATTCGTTCATTTTTAAACTTTTATTTTACGATATTTTGTATACATACATATATATTTATAAATTCTATAAACGTATAAACTCTGCAGACTAATCAACTGTAAAAAGCATACTTTTCTAGATCGAAGAAAATATGTCGTATACAATTATCAGCGTCATCCTTTGCACACAAGCTAATCTATGTGAATTCTTTGGGACACCGAATAGAATTGAAAATGTAGTCGTCAAAGAGCAAGCATATTAGATATTTCTTGATCGGTATAAAAATTTCGAAGACAATTTTTGTCAGTGAAATTTTAATCTATGTTTCCGCTAGTTTATTTCCTTTTATAAATAGCAAATTTGTTCTTCCGGAACAAACTTCGTGCAAACACGAAGGCGACTTTGTCTTCTTTTGGGTACCGTTGCTGTTACAGTTTCTTGTTTCTTTCTTAATGGTACCAGACCCATCTCCCTTTTACATTCCTGAAATTATTAACATTAAATAAAATTATCTGCCTAACTACTTCGAACAAAATACAATAATGTATAATGATCACAGAAATCACATACCTCCACGGCTTTAAGAATTGGGTACAGGGGCCGCACATTTCTAGATTCATTGATTACTTCATTCGCGTAATCTATAACTCTCTGATTCTCTTTTTCGTTAACTTCCGTCATGTTTCTGGCTTTCTCTTCTAAAATCTGCTCCCGTTGTCGCTCAAGTTCCTTTTGACTCTACGACCATAAAACATAGCGATTTTATTATGCGAATTATTAATTTAACGATTAACGAGTCAATTCGCTTACGATGTATTTCCGCAACGAGTTTCCATACTCCATCTTTTTATCCCATTGCGCACCTTGCTCTTTGAGCTCAACGTCCTTGTTATACTCCACCCTTTTGAATCTCTGCATCATTTCCCAAACTTTCAGATCCTTCGCCTTCCGAAATTGCTCCAATTTCGCGGCTGTCGTTTCTTTTTGAAAATCTTGCAACTGCTTCCGCATACGGGCCTCGCGATCCTTTTGCTTTCTCTCCTTTTCTTTGTACAACGCCTCCTGTTCCTCTGCGGCTTTCTCGAGGATTTTGTTCTCCATTTCTTCCGTTGAGTGCATGAACATTTGATGCTTCTCCGCTATTGAAAACAAATCCCAAGTTTATTACTACAAAATCATGAATTTTTATTTATCTACTTGGAATTTATTTGTGGGTCTAGTCAAAGAATACGTGTACAGAGCGAGTCTCGCAACATAAGATACATGGTTTCCTAATTTGTTTTTTATCGCTGTGCTTTTATTTTTAGTAATTTTTAATATGTATAATTCTAATAATTTTTAAATGCTTTATTTTAAGTCCCACTTTCTATAATACTTTTTTACGCAGAATTTCATAATTTATCCGAATTTGAGAAAAAATAGTAGACATTCCATTCACAAAACTGAGGGTGACTCTCATATCTAACTTACAAGTTATTTGAGACCGTCACGTTACGAGACAATGTGTTAAATAATATAATAAAATGATAAGAATTACCAATAGCTCGAGCTTTGAGCTCTATGTCCTGTTTCCGTTTCAATGGAATCTCTTTGTGCATTTTATCAATTCGTGTTTTAGCATTCTGATAAGCCTCGATCGCTCGATCCTCGAACTCTTCTTCCTGCTTAAGCTTAAGATCGAATCTTTTCTTCTCTTCGATGGCGTCCCTGAAGAATTGCTTCAGCTTCTGTTTCTTAGTCAGCAACTGTAAATAGATTTATAAAGTTATGCGAATTATTGAAACAACAAATGCCGGTAGCGTATAAATGCAGAAGAATTTGGAGATTCGAACTTCCTGTTCCTCGTGTTCCTTTATGTCCTGCAGATATTTATTTATGTTAATCTGATCCTGTTTCCCAGTCTCGAATTCTTCGGTCTTCTTCTCGCTCGCGTTCCTTTCATTTTCTTCGATTCTACAATCGTCATTGAACTTTAGCATACACAAACATTACAGGAACTTCTGTTCAAACATTTCCGAACTTACTGTTCTCGCAATCCACTAGCATACTTTCTCTGCTTCTCGAGTAGTTTCTTCGTCGTTTGTTGTTGCTCCTCCTCATACTTCGCTTCGTCAGACTTCATTAAGTTCACATACCTCTCTTCTTCTTCCCGATCCATACGTTTAATGGTTTCTTGGAACTTCACTTGAGCATCCAATTCTCTGTAGCACTGCCGAAATAAATTTTTCATTGTTTCATATTTCATCGGTGTTAATCTAGTCTTCGTGTTCATCTAGTATTAACCCTTTGCACTCGAAAATTAAGCATTTCTTCCGACTTGGAATAATTCCATTCTATACGATCTTTTTCTTTTCATGGATATGAAATCAACATAATGCCACATACAATACTTAAATGTTTAGTAAATTAGATACTAACATATTTAATAATGTAAACGATATTTTGAATAATTTTTTAAGCAATTTTTCGTGGTGACTTCGTGTCACTACCCGAGTGCTAAGGGTTAACAGTCTAGAACTACATACTGTGTAAATTACCTCAGAAACCACCAAAGCTCGATTAATGCGTCTGCACATTGGTTTTCTATACAGAATTAACCTTTTAGCTTGTCGTATTATTTCTGCTTTTTCAGCTGCCTTCTTTTCAGCACTCTCCTTCACAAATCTTTCTCTTTCTTCTTCCTCCTGCTTCTTTTTCGCTAGGATCTCTTCTATCATTTTCTTTTTGATGTTCTGGCAAGTGAACAGGTTTACAAAAATTTAGTCTATGAATTCGCACAATTATAAAATCATTTAGCTACTTGCATGGGGTTAAGGAATTAATTGCACCCGATTACGTCAAACAAAATAACATTATTTGTATATTGTAACAGGGTTGTTGTACATCTATGTATAAAAATATGACTATACCTCCACGGCGGTGGTAAAGTGTCCTGGATTATCTTTTTCATTATTTTCTTGTGTCTCTGCATTATTTCCGCTTGACATCTTTTCAGCCTCTATCACAGGTAGAAGATCCATACAAGCTGCCGATTTCTGTTTAGCAAGAACAACGAAAAAATAGTATAACCAAAAAATAGTACAATATAAATATTATAGAGTTGTTTAACACTTATAACGTTACTATAATTAGGAATATGGCTACTGACAATGCAATATTTATTTTACAAGAAATATAAAATACGTTTATCATGTGGAAAAGTTTTTATCAAATTTAATATTCTTGAGTGAATATAAATACACACTAATAGTACGATAATATACGATAATGTACCTTTAAACTAGTGGAAGATTTTATTGATTCTTTCGAAAGCGATATTTCAAATATTGAATCTACAGAATATCTCGAACTTTGAGAAGTTTCAGAATTTTCATCATCTTGGCTTTGTTTGTCATTTGTATCACCCTGTTTGAAAAATGAAGAATATTACTTTTTTAACGAAAATATAACGTGCATCACTATATGTCACTGCGTATATCACTGTACGTTACTGAGAATAATAAATGTACAAAATTTTGCTAATTTTTAGTAATTCAAAAGATTTCTTAATAAAAATATATACATATATATGTCACAAAGATTCGATAAAAACTGTTACATGCTTTTTTTTTGGTTTTTTTAATTCTTGATATCATCAGTAATTTGATAACTTTAGTGTGCACAAATAATATGATTCGTTAATAATAATACAAACTATCTACTTGTACGTGTACAACATGCTACGAAAACCGGAACGGATATGATGAACTGTGTGATCGCGTTTCTTAATGATATTGCGGATAACTTTAGGTACAATCGTTGTCTTGGAAACTGTATTCGTACGATCGATTAGCCGCATTAAAGAATATACTACTGTTCTTTTACAAAAGATAGATTTGTGCAATTTTCAGAATGAATATCACTCAATGAAGTTGTCAAAAATGTAAGAAAAACAATTTCAGGCCTACAAAAATTATTTATGTAGAAAAAAAGTAGAATAATATTTTTCCTATAATTCTATAATTATTTATACATCGCTATAGATATAGGAAATATAAATAAAATTTTAATATTGGAAGTAAATCTTTTTATAGTTCAATACAATTCTATTTCACGTTACATATTCCTAATATATGTATTATTATTATTATATTCTACAAAATTCATTAGTGTACACTAAAATTTTACACATACTTTGCATAATTAGATTTATGCGTTTTAATTATGAATTCAAAGTTGCCAAAAATAATTAAACGTATTTTACATTATTAAACTAATCTGTGTGGTTGCTTCATACATATACTTAATAACTAAAATAACGTTCCACTACATACTTAAGTAAATAATTTTGCATATAATAAATCATTAAAACAACACAAAACCTGCAATTCCAAGAGAAAGATAATGTAATCATCAAAGATGAGGGCCGGGATAATTGTATCATCAATTTAAGTTGTTTAATAAATTTGTATGCAAGGATAAAGGTAGGCTTCAGAGAAATCAAAATACTTTGTACACGTCTTGTAACATTCCAACAAATTTAAACATTATTTAAGGATTTTTAAATATTTCTAAAGTTATAAAATATACCATAGTATTTAGGAGAGTCTACAGACTCATCCTACACAAGAAACATTTGTACATTTTTTATAGTTAAATTAGAAAACAATTTTAAATTTATAAATTCAATAAGACGAATTCCATACAATTTCGATGTCGCGCCCAATGTTACCGATAGTTCACGGACTTAGTTGCCTATTTTAATTTACATTAATTTTATTCATATCTCCCGTCTTTCTTTTGAACAGAAATGCTCCTGTAATAAAATGCGATCCTTCACCTTTAGTTTAAGCCCATAAACGTTCGAATGTTCCAATAAGAATGCATACTAAAATGGCTGGAAAATTTCTTTTAAAATAGTGGTGAGTACCGGTTTCGTGACTATTTATCTGGATATTCATTATTTTTAAAATTAATCCTGTGTTCAAGTGAATTATGAATTCTTCATCGATTTAAATTTTCTCTGCAATCGTGTCGTTGTCTCTCGCGATACTTTTCCTCTCGCGCCACGACGATCAATTTAATTCAAACTAATTTGTTATGTGTGTTTTATCGTGCTATAAAAATCTAGTTTATTTAATTTTGATTATACATTCGATTTTGTTGAGGTTTGAATCTCGCGCTCTACGAGTGCCGGGTGAAGCATGTCGCGATCGATCGATACGCTTTCGATTCTCGCTGCTTCCCGCGTTCAGTTGCTGTTTGCACTGGTTCACTCCCGTCTCATTTTTGTCACCTCCGCGCGGACGATGGTAGTGTTTCTATTTTTTATTGATTCGGATGTATTGTTGGACAGTTGAACGATTGACATTAAATGAATTTGTTGTACCTGTTTCAGAGCCGAAGAGACATCCGTCCAAAGATATAACATCCGTTTCAAGATGGAAAGTATGTAAGTACCAATATATATTTACAACGAAACTTTATCGTTGAACATTTTTTCATCTAAATTATTAATTTACCGTCAATTCATTAAAAATCTTCGTCTCTCTCTCTCTCTCTCTCCACCCCCCTCTCTCCCTCTCTCTCTCTCTCTCTCTCATCCCTTGGTATTTCGAGCAAATTTTGATGTCCCAATAAAAACGATTCTCCTAGTAAAATACTTCAATATGTATTGTAGTGAGGAGGTAAAGGGGGACTCCATTATTTTTCTTAAGTAGTAGTAGTGCTTTTTTTTTATTGTGATATCTCATTAAATTTAATAGCATTGAGGTATTTGAACCTTTTTTTTAGTTGAAAGTTTAATTGAAAGTATGTAATGCATCTTTTCTTTCTGTGTTGCACCATTCGATCAAAATCAAGATTATTTATCTTATTTGTTACTAAAATTAATTATTCGTATTCGACTCATGAAGCCTTCTCGCGATAATTTACTTCCGTGTCACGACGATCGAATTTATTTAAATGAATTCGATATTTGCGTTTTATCGTGCCATCGAAATAGGATATATTTAATTTTGATTGTATTGGATGGAATTGTATTAAATTAAATTTAATTTCTACAAATTTCATCTTTGACGACCCAATATATTCAATTTCGTTGAGGTTTGAATTTGGCGCGCTACGAGTGCCGGGTGAAGCATGCCGCGATCGATCGATGCGCCTTCGATTCTCGCTGCTTCCCGCGTTCAGTTGCTGTTTGCACTGGTTCACTCCCGTCTCATTTTTGTCACCTCCGCGCGGACGATGGTAGAGTCTCTATTTTTTATTGATTCGGATGTATTGTTGGACAGTTGAACGATTGACATTAAATGAATTTGTTGTACCTGTTTCAGAGCCGAAAAGAAAACAATATATCCATCCGTCCAAAGATATAACATCCGTTTCAAGATGGAAAGTATGTAAGTACCAATATATATTTACAACGAAACTTTATCATTGAACATTTTTTCATCTAAATTATTAATTTACCGTCAATTCATTAAAAATCTTCGTCTCTCTCTCTCTCTCTCTCCACCCCCCTCTCTCCCTCTCTCTCTCTCTCTCTCTCATCCCTTGGTATTTCGAGCAAATTTTGATGTCCCAATAAAAACGATTCTCCTAGTAAAATACTTCAATATGTATTGTAGTGAGGAGGTAAAGGGGGACTCCATTATTTTTCTTAAGTAGTAGTAGTGCTTTTTTTTATTGTGATATCTCATTAAATTTAATAGCATTGAGGTATTTGAACCTTTTTTTAGTTGAAAGTTTAATTGAAAGTATGTAATGCATCTTTTCTTTCTGTGTTGCACCATTCGATCAAAATCAAGATTATTTATCTTATTTGTTACTAAAATTAATTATTCGTATTCGACTCATGAAGCCTTCTCGCGATAATTTACTTCCGTGTCACGACGATCGAATTTATTTAAATGAATTCGATATTTGCGTTTTATCGTGCCATCGAAATAGGATATATTTAATTTTGATTGTATTGGATGGAATTGTATTAAATTAAATTTAATTTCTACAAATTTCATCTTTGACGACCCAATATATTCAATTTCGTTGAGGTTTGAATTTGGCGCGCTACGAGTGCCGGGTGAAGCATGCCGCGATCGATCGATGCGCCTTCGATTCTCGCTGCTTCCCGCGTTCAGTTGCTGTTTGCACTGGTTCACTCCCGTCTCATTTTTGTCACCTCCGCGCGGACGATGGTAGAGTCTCTATTTTTTATTGATTCGGATGTATTGTTGGACAGTTGAACGATTGACATTAAATGAATTTGTTGTACCTGTTTCAGAGCCGAAAAGAAAACAATATATCCATCCGTCCAAAGATATAACATCCGTTTCAAGATGGAAAGTATGTAAGTACCAATATATATTTACAACGAAACTTTATCATTGAACATTTTTTCATCTAAATTATTAATTTACCGTCAATTCATTAAAAATCTTCGTCTCTCTCTCTCTCCCCCCTCTCTCACTCTCTCTCTTTCTCTCCCCCCCTCTCTCTCTCTCTTCCTGATATTTCATGAAAATTTTGATGTCCCAATAAAAACGATTCTCGTACCAATACTTCAATATATATTGTATATTTTTGTGGCGTAGTGAGGAGGTAAAGGGGGCCCAATATTTTTCTTAAGTAGTAGTAATGCTTTTTTTTATTGTGATATCTCTCATTAACTTTAATAGCATTGAGGTATTTGAACCTTTTTTTAGTTGAAAGTTTAATTGGATGTAATGCATCTTTTCTTTCTGTGTTGCACCATTCGATCAAAATCAAGATTATTTATCTTATTTATTCCTAAAATTAATTATTCGTATTCGAGTCGTGAAGCCTTCTCGCGATAATTTACTTCCGTGTCACGACGATCGAATTTATTTAAATGAATTCGTTATTTGCGTTTTATCGTGCCATCGTGATAGAGTATATTTAATTTTGATTGTATTGGATTTCATCTTTGACGACTTCATATATTCAATTTCGTTGAGGTTTGAATTTGGCGCGCTACGAGCGCCGGGTGAAGCATGCCGCGATCGATCGATGCGCCTTCGATTCTCGCTGGTTCCCGCGTTCGATTCTTGCTGTTTGCCGCGTTCGGTTGCTGCTGGCGCGCTCGTTCACTCTCGCCTAATTTTTGTCAGTTCATTTGCGAACGATCGTAAAGTGTGTATTTTATATTGATTCTTATGTGTTATTTGACGGTTGATCAATTGATATTATATGAATTTATTCTTCTTGTTACAGAGCCTAAGATAAAACGATCCATCCATCCATTCATCCATCCAAAGGCATGACATTCGTTTCGAAGTGCAGAGGATGTAAGTACCAACATATCTTCCCAATAAAACGTTACTATTGATCATTTTCTCTTCAAATTGTTAATTTACCGTTAATTTTCCAAATTAATTTTTCACAAATTAAAATAGTAGAATGTCGTTGTTGCCTTTCTCTCTTTTTCTATCTTTCTCCCCTGGTTTTTCGTGAAATCCTTTATGGCGTAATAAAAACGATTTTTCTAGTACTTTACTATGTATTAAATATTTTTGGAATAACCTTCTGGGGAGGGCAAAGGGGGGCCCCACGATTTTTCTTAAAAGGGAAATAGCATTGCTTCTTTTTTTTTTTATTGGAATACCTCTGATTTTCAAAATAGCATTCAGGTATTTGACCTTTCTTTTTTATTATGCGTAGGTACAAAATTTATTCAATGGTTTAATTGACCATATGCAATATGTCTTCGGTCACGCCGATCCCTATTGGGGGGTAATCGTCGATCTTCGGTGGCACTCGGTCGTAAGGATCCGACCGCGGCGTCATAACATATTCGGAAGTCAAAGTGGATGCACGCAAGTTTTGTGATCTCCGAGCCTCGATATGACCTCGTCAACTGCGTTGTTTATACCGAGAAAGTATATACATACACATAAAATATACAACGCGAGCAGGGACCGTTACATGGTGCGTACCGTTTCTTGCATCATTCGATAGAAAATATAGAAATCAATATTATTTACCTTAAGTTTTATTAAAATTAAATCGTGATAATTTAGTCGTGATGATGAATTGTATTTATTTATGTTTTATTATTTATTTAGTTTCCGTGCATATTAATTTAAATTTTTATATACAACTTGACTATTTATTTTCTGTTAATTCGAATTTAAACTTTGACGGTCGATCGATTGATAAATTAATGAATACATACTTTCTATCATAGTGCGTGAGGGAAAAGGATACTTACATCAATCCAAAGACGATAATCGTTAGCCTAGATCAAGACACAACGAGTCGTGCTTTCTTGATGCAGAAGAGAGCGTGTGAGTACCAATATATCATCCGAATTAAATTTTGTTAATAAACACCTTTTTCAAATTAATAATAAAATATTAATAATTATCAATTATAAATTCACTTTTAATTATTAATTCACTTTCAATTATTAATTCACTTTCGATTATTAATTCACTTTTGATTATTAATTCACTTTTGATTATTAATTCACTTTCGATTATTAATTCACTTTCGATTATTAATTCACTTTCGATTATTAATTCACTTTCGATTATTAATTCACTTTAGGGCATTAATTAACTGTTGGCGTTAGCCACATAATACGAGTAAGTGCATATTTCATTTCGCCATTTGATAGATGAATTGTGTATTCTAATTATGTGTTGTGTCTGTTATTCAGCTATACTGACAATTCGAAGTATGGGACAAGTTCGAACGCTGAACGTATTTTTTGTAAGTATCCACTTTACTGTACTATATACTGAATGAATTCACTATTTCAGTTCCTGATTCGTTTTAATAGATATTGTGGTTCAAATTAATTTTGATTTTGTATTCATTATGAATGATTTATTTTCTATGAATTCAGATTTATTTTTCGATGGCCGATCGATTGAAATTAAGTACATTTGTTCTTTTCGTTACAGAGCCCCAATTGCTGTAGAATTTTTCGAGGCTGTTTACCCGGATGCCTGAGGTTCTACCTATCTTGACGACCAATGACGACGTCGTTAGCTGAAAACGAGGGCCAACGTGTCGTGCTTCTTTCAAAGGGGAGAGAATGTAAGTAATACCAAAATATCCTTACAATTAAACTTTATTATAGAACATTTTCACAATATTTTCACAATTATTATAGAACATTAGTACATTAATAAGTTTCCACCCGTTTGCTATTTTAATTTCGAAAGTCACTTGATTAGACTTTTTATATCGTGATGTGCAAGTGTAGGAATCGATTTTTTAATATCTGGTTTCTTCTTTTGATTCCAGGACTCTAACGCAGCTTTCTCTTCCCCAACAAGTAGTGAGTGAAAAATAACAGTCCTTTTTATTACTAGATTTGATTAGTAGTTAATTTGACGGGTACAGTGACCGTGGTAACGCCAGGCGTTCCTGCGAACAATAATTTGTTTCTTAGCTAGGTAGGGTCTTTTTGTACATCGCGTTTTTTTTATCAATGTAAAAATTTAGATAATTGAATCTTCAAATTGCGAGAAGATAAAAATCTTCCGCAATTTGGAACATACTAGAGTCACTTTTTATTATCTGGGTAGATAGTTTGAATTGCCTGAAAGCATTAACTATTATGTACAAAAAGACGATTCGCGACGGATAGATTCTTTTGACAAAGCAAATTAACCTAAATTACCTTCACGAATACCTTGCATTTGGTAAAGCATTTTCTTCATTCTTTCGAAACTTTGCTTTGTCAAAAGGGTCGTCCGAGGGTATTTAAGTATAATAAATGAAAATCTTAAATTATAAATTAAGTAGAATAAATGAAAATCTTTATTAAAATTTTTATCAAAGTCTTTATTAAAATCTTTAATAAAATGTTTCTTTATATTTACATGTTCAAGAAATAAAGTTTATATAATAATAATCTGTTTATAAAATACTTCAATATTTAATTTTTAAATTAACATTGAATTAAAGTAGAGTCATTTTTCAAGAATCTAAGATTATTAGCCCGTAAAAAATCTAATGGATTTTTTTAGTTAGGATTTTCAGGATATTGAGATTCCCTGCTCGTTGCTCAAATCCTCCCGCGTGCCCAGGTGCTACTCGGGAGGGTGAGAGCAACGGGCACATGGAATATTGTTTTAATCATATATGTGGCGACTGGCAATGATTAGTGTATCGTGCACGACGTATTTTCCACTTTTGTGTGTGTGTTATTAGGCAGTGGAATTGCGTCGGTTCTTTGAATTAGATTCAGTAGCACATATCCTGTTGATCTGTGACATGCTACATAGATCTTCGTGGAATGTGTTTTTAATTAATTAAAAATAATATTCAGAATCGCGTGTAATTTAATTGAGTTTACAGTAAAATTATTATTTCAATTGTTCGATTTATCCCGCAATGATCACTGCCATTGTCAGTCGATTTCAGGAAAATTGGTACGTACCTTAGAGTGTGATTGTGAGATTCGAACGTTAGGGTGTCGGAGGCGTCCCGGGACGTCCTCTCTAGGTATTAGGTTTATTGCACCCTGGCGTCTGTGTGAGGACCGTGGAGCGAATGTGTTGGAGTGCTTGTGTCTTTTGCCATTTTTTAAATATAGGGCTAGGTAGGGTAGGTAACTTGTCTTCTTGGTGTGACTGTTCGTTCTAAGTAGGTAGGGGCCGGGGCTGGCTACCGCTTTCTCTTTCGGGTAGGCCGCGATTCGCACGGTAGCCAGTCACTGGAAGAGCTCGAAGTTCGGTCTCGAAGTTAAATCGAACGAGGCATGACGTTTGAATGGTTGCTTCGAGATCGATTCTTCCTGCTCGTGTAGCTTCTCGCGGACGCGGACGCGAACGCGCGCGGACTAGGGTCACGAAACGTTGCGCACCTGCTCGATCGCACCAGCGGAACGATCAGCTTCTCTCGAAACTTGTGATTCGTTTCGAAAGTCGTTGATCGTTTTCGCTGCGAGCACGTTTAGGGTTACAGATGCTTGGCGGACTGCCGAAGAAAAAGAAGAGGCTATATGCCGAAGAGGCCCCGACAAACTGTCGCTCAAGAGGGCAACTACAATGGCCTCGCATCTTCGGATGCGAAGTCATTTTGTTACTATTGATACTGAATTGTCACTGTACCTCGTCTGTAGAAATAATAGTTGTAGAAAGTAGTTAGAAAGTAGTTAGTTGTACATATGGGCAGGCCTCGCCGCCCCAACGATCAGCCGAGATGGGCACATCCGCGATTTGCAGTAGCGTTGCGAAAGAAACCTCGCGCGTTGAGTTAGTCAATTTTGAACAGAGATCGAAGTTAGCGTTGCGGAAATACTCGCGATTTCCATCAATTTCAATATAGATTTGTTCAGAGTGTAGCGTTGCGAATGAAATAGTCGCGGTTCCCTCTAATTTTGATTGCTGTTTGCAGCAATATTTAAGATCACCCTACCCATTTTATAAGAGTTTAAAATTTTCTTGTAGTTATCTTACAGAAATTGTAAAATGGTCTTTTGGATCTTCTGTTCGTTGAATTAGTGTTGCGCAGCAAAAGGATCGCGTTTGCGTTCGAGTTTTTCGATATTTCAGGCGCCCATGCTCCAGCTGCAACGGACCACTAGAAAAGTGGTCGCAGTCGAAACGGCTGCCGGGTGTGGTGCAGGCATTCGCGATGTTGAATTAGAGTTGCGAGAGAATTAGAACGGGTTGAATTAGGCTTGCATTTGCTGAAATCGAAATTGAAGTAGGGAATGTTTGGGGCGAGATTAGTGGAGATCTCACCTACTCTTCAAGTAGGCGATCTCGCAGCACGTGACCGCGTGGCACCATCTCTGGCTAAAAAAAGTCAGCGTTACTAGGCTTCGGTCTATACTCAAAGCGGCCAGCTCGTGGAGTGTATACTCGCGAGTTGAACTAACGTTTTGAGCGAAGGGGCGCATCTGTCCTGGCGTTACGACGTCCAGGCAGGTGGATGGTGTCATTGCGTTTTGAATCCGGGGTGGATTCTATGGGCTTGGAAACCCGGTCGCTAGCTATCTCGCTTCGCCTCTACTTCGTTTCGATTAGAGTTAGTTATTAACGTTGATAATAAAATTTCTTTAAATACCGTTTTTGACAATGGCAAAGAGAGATAGTGGAGAAACCGGTCCTCTGCACCATTAAACTTTGCCATTTTAGTGCATGCCGCGAATAAATAAATAGACCGTGAAACATCATATATGTGTGAGGGATTAGCGTTGCGAGAATTGTTGTCGCGATTGTGTTAGTGTCTCGAAAAATACAACGCGTTGCTTAAGGCGGGATAGTCGAACGGTCGCGTCTATACGCATATTGGAAAACGCGCCTACAAATTTCAATTAAATGATAAGAGTCGCGACCTCGTATTAGAGCAGACGACTGACATTGCAGAACCAGTTGCGCACGGTGTATAGAAAGACTAAATTCCAGAGATACTTGATAGATATCCAGACCTACCTGGATATTCCTTTAGAGTTTTTGATATCGTTAAAACGTGGAGCATACGCCCACCGGACCACTACGTAGAGAAGAAACGTATTGCTGCGTTCTGAGACCAAGTTGTCGTAAGCAGTTCGCGCAATATCACGGTGCACGTTTTACTACGTTCTGTTACCCGCGGTGTGCCATAACACACGATCGTTTACCGTTCCAGCAATGGAACAAGTGTTTCCGCTATCGTGCGAAAGTACCGTACGCAAAAAGAAGACGTATTAAGTTACGTCACCTGTGGCGGTATGCACGACAATGTCATGGTGACTATTAGCATCTAATGCGATCCATGATGTTGTTCCGTGACTCACGATGGCGGAAATCGTAGTTTAATCTGAACGTAGTGACGTGTGCCTTAGCCATTTGATGGTGTGTGAGCGCTAAATGCGGGGAACGTAGCACTGCGTTTCACCAGCATGTACTTTTTTGGGACTAACCTCCCACAACGTAGTGGTTCGATCGCGTTAGTAATCGTACACTTATCAACGTATCGAACGCCTCCTCGGCCCGTAAGGTAAAAGAGGGGGTATCTTTACGTTGTAAGTGCTCTAGCTTTGTCGAATTTTAGTGTTCATTGCGCCTTGCAAAACTGGTTTCTCCAATGTCCGAATCTGTAAAAATATTTGAGGCTGTGAAGTATAGTCTCCTTTTTTCGCGTGTACGAGTAGTAGAAAATCCCGTCTTTTAGAGTTGCGATAAATGACATGCCGCGCTGCACCCTGATACGACTGCTTCCGATTACTCGCAGCCGGTATGGCTGCCCCTGAGTACTCGCAGCCGATGTGGCTGCCCCTGAGTACCCACAGCCGATGTGGCTGCCTCTGAGTACAGAGGTATTTCATGCCAGCAGCCATTGCATTCCCCGTAGCATTGCGTATAAAGAAATTAAAGTGCACGGGAGTTTTTAATATCGAATTTAATAAATTAACATGACGACAATTAATGCACTTACTCGCGTTTGTCTGAAGGTATTTATTATTTATCCTTTGTAAGTTAGCGTTGCGAAAGAATAAATCGGGTTGGCTTCCCCTCCATAAATTCAAATGGCTGCTATCGCGTTTTCATTTAGAGTCGCGTAAACAGAAATGAAAGTGCACGGGTGTTTTTTAATAAAATAAATTAGCGTCACGAAAGATAATGCACTGCTCGCGTTGTATTCAGATTTTGGATTCTGTAGAGTAGCGTTGCGCAAAAATGGCCCACTCACGCGTTGTTTGAAGTATTTTGAGTGGACAATTCTGCATATTTATTTTTTTTTCTTTGTTAACTCAAGATTAAGACTGTTTCAGATATTTCGGCCCTTCTCAATGGATTGGTAAGAGAAAAAAAGATTTCCTGTAGAGTTGCGCATACGAATTAAAGTGCACGGGAGTTTTCCATATTGTATTTATTCAATTAACATCGCGAATAATAATGCACTGGTCGCGTTTGAGTTTTGAAACGTTCAATACGTATGTACATTGTAAATTAGCGTTGCGAGAAAATGGTCCACTCGCGGGTTTGTTTGAAACATACATCGAGTGGACAATTATTTTTTAAAGGTGTCATTTTTCTGTATTTTTTTCATGTGCTAATTCAAAATTCAGTTTGTTTTAGATCATTTGTTTGTTAAAAAATGAAAATAGCGAAGGGGAAGAACTTGACTTCAAGCGGAAATTTCAAGAATTCACACGACTTCAACTGAAGAGTTTTTGATTGTTGCGTGTGCATGGTTGCATGTTGTGTCGTTTGTCGTTTTTGTTGCATATTCCACTTAATTAACTGTATTTTTATTTCAGCAAAATTGAGTTAAAAAATCACAACGGTTAAAATAAAACGAAAGTAAACCTATAAAGATTTGTCACGTACAAAATACGCGGGGATTAAGTAAAAAAAAAAACAAAAAATCATAAAATAATCATAAACAAATCATAAAATTAAAATTCATTAAAATGAAACTAAATATGCAAATATTTGTTAAACACAAAATAAATGAGGATCACGAAATGAAAGAAAATATGCAAAAAGCATACACATGCGCGCAT
Organism: Lasioglossum leucozonium; assembly: GCA_028454225.1. NCBI lineage: Eukaryota > Metazoa > Arthropoda > Insecta > Hymenoptera > Halictidae > Lasioglossum > Lasioglossum leucozonium. Next base: position 7,549,854 of record CM052220.1, on the reverse strand, counting down.
GCAAGGAGAGAATCAGCTCCGATACTAGGCAGGTTAAGAAATCGGCGGGTAGGCTTGCTATTATAGGCTCTTCTTGGTATTCGTTTGTACAGTGGTCATAAATAGAACACTGTCAAATGTGTATTACGTAGAGTTTATACATTCAAAAGGGATTTGTTTTGTATTTTGTAATTTTGCAATCTTGTAATTTCCGTCAGGTGGGACGATAAGAGAATACTAAATTGTTGGGTGGGTGAGGTCTCCCTCGCAGCAACCTCCGCGTGGGTTGCATAAAAAATCACAAATGATGAAATAAAATGGAAAAATATGCAAAAAGCACATGAATGCGCATGTAAGGGGACAATTAGCTGTTATACTAGGTAGGTTAAGAATTCGGCGGGTAGGCTTGCAATTAGGGTCTCTTCTTGCTATTCGTTTGTACAGTGGTCAAACATAGAACACTGTCAAATGTGTAGTAGGAAGAGTATATATATAAAGGGATTTTTTTTGTATTTTGTAATTTTGCAGTATTGTAATTTCCGTCAGGTGGGACGATATAAAAAATACTAAGTGGGTGGGGGGGTCTCCCTCGCAGCAACCTCCACGTGGTGAGACCCGGGCAATCGGTGTGATTCTCGATTTATAATATTTTCTTTCACATAGATCAGTTATTCTATAATGTGATATTAAAAATCGATAATAACATCGAGCTAATGGCTGCGAAAATTAAGCAATTCTTCGACATGATTTCCAACTTTTTCTTTTAAACATTGTGATTCAATTCAAAATTATCGAGTCAATATTGTTTGAGCTGACGATAGGATTCTATTGTTTTTTCCATGTGCTTTCGCGTTCGTTTTAAATCACAAAGTACCATCCTGTGTCTTTAATTTGAGTCCTCAAATGTTTAAAAATTCCTACGGAAATATGTTCTAAGATCCAGAAATCCCTCCTAAATTCGTTCGAATTTGCACTTCTTCGATTGTTCGAAACGACGAGATACTATTAAAAACGACTGCCAGTCCCTGTGTTATTCAGTGACATAAGTAGTCAGTTTTTAACAGTAACTCGTCGGTGATGGCAGTTTTTAACAGTAATTCGTCGGTGGTAAGTGGTAAGACATCACATTCCATTTTACCGACAAAGACGCAATTCTTGTTCCGATAGCTTTCGGAAATCGCCACAAGATGGCCGCGGAGCGTGGTCGTGCACCTGTGATGACAGCACGTGCTACACCTGAGTGGCGGTCTCGATCTCGGAAAAGTGAGTATAATCGTGTTCTAAAGATGTTTCACGGTTTCTCGGGCCTACCTGGAATCCGCCCATTGTCGGGGCCGTGCTGTGTTTCGAATTGTGCGTCTGAAGTCCGACGAGTGTCAACGTACACCACGAAATCATCTTCTATTTACTCGACGCTCGCACGTGTGCCGCCAATGTTTCCACAGTAAATTGTGGATTGATAATTAACCTTGGCAGAGACCTCTGCTCGTTGATCGAAGACGCTCGTTTCGCTGTGACAATATCAGAGCAACATTGTTGCTCGTGTAGCCAGATCTGTTTTGTTAAACCGTGCAACGAAAGAATCAGATATGACTCCGACACTAACCTAACCCTTCGCACTCGTACGTCCGAAGTATGGATGCTTAACGAATCCGTTAAATTGAACGCCATAACACGTAACACGAATTTTTATCTGTCTAATCAATAGTGTTCGTGTAATTTCAGATATATGTTAGATTTTCTTTGCGTGTCGGGCATACATATAAATATAAAAATGTCGATTCTAATGGTAGAGATTGCCTACTCTGACGTGTCTATCGATTTTAATCTATTCAATGCGTTTAACACGATGACGCGCGGTGTATCGTTCGTCAAATTCATAAACATTATTGTTCTCGTTTGATTTCCGCGCATGCTACCCACTGAATTTATCAACTAAATTTGCAAATTCGTCATGCGCACGCTTTTTAGTTCAATGTGCTTTATAAAGTCTTATACGTTGATTGTTTTTGTATTTAAATCTCCACACTATTTCATTTTTGTTCGAATTTCCTCGTTTTCCACTTGGGATCACTGTGGTTGCTGGATTCAACTAATGAGACAGTTATGGAATTTTTCGATTATTTTGTAAAAAATGTAAACGTACAAAAAATGTTTGGTGTAAAACATTGGTGAAAGCAAAAATTTGTTTTCTTGGCTGAACGTCAATTGACATAAAAACAATTTTTTGTAACAGAAAATTAGTGAAGGAAGTAGTTAAATAATAAATTGTATGTGATTAGAATATTTATCTTAATAATAGAAAATAATTACAAAATAATTAAATCGTTTGTGATATTTTTTTTCATTTAGTTATTTAATTCTGAATTGTTTAAATACAAACTTTTAAAAAATATATTTAATCCGGGAAGAGCTTTTGCCAGAATTAAAAAAATTATTTCATTATTTTCGTATTTTAATCTTGTTTTTCTTTGTTATGAAGTTTGTCTTAGTACATCAATAATTGTCTACTTAAAATATTCTTCGAATAAATTGGTGTATGGAAAATTGTGAAAATTATGTGGACAGAAAAAATCAAATATCATTTTTGTTTATATAGATGAAAAACAGAATGAAAAATTATAGCTCATTATAACTTATGAAATTATCTTGTACGTAGTTACACATTGCAGAACCAATGTTACGGAATTTCTTTTATAAACACAGTTGTATCTCACAATTTAGTAATCTTTATAAACAATATCAATATTTCAATCTAGATACATTAACAATCATACTTCGAGTAGGGTCACACTATACACTCTGCCAAACTGAAATTATGCGAGACTCAATTAAAACTGATATTTTTCCCTTATAGGTGACGGTGATATGTGGGAAAGGAATGTGTCGCTTTAGCTTCGGGAAAACGTGAAAACGTGAGTACACCTTAAATGTCTCAATCAACACAAATTCTAAGTCCTTGAACATTTCCAAATACATAGTCTGTTGAAAATTTTAAGCAATTTATATTTGATATCGACAGGATTCGTAAAAATTGATTTCGAACACATATGCATGGGATTCTGTGAAAACGATATAGGGTGAAAAGACAAAGGACAAGATTGATCAATGAAACATGTTTATTAGAAATCTAGTATCATTTCTCTACGTCTAGAGTAAATATCACAGGTACACGTTTCTCTATCACAAGATTCTCTGCTCGGTCACTATCTCCCGTGGACAATCCCAGCGGGAGCATAAACATTCTCGTGTGACGTATAACGCTCTTACATCAGACCGAGGAGATATGTATGTACATTATAACAACATTGTCGGCGCGAAAGGACATTCCTCGCAAAAGGGACTTGTTCCAAATGATCGTGCTTACTCTCTGGCGATCCTCTCGCGCCAAAATCAGCAAAATAAACTTCTCGATAAAAAGTATGAAATAAAGAATAGATATGTATCTCTGTAGAGTGGATTAAAGCTTCAGCCGCGCGACGCTGTTCCGCGAGCGTGTATCGTTTACATCGAGATCCTACGTTTTTCGACTGTGTCGCGACAATCGATTCGAATTTACAACAATACGGGCGGACATATTACGAAAGAATTCATATCTCATTACCCCGCCCCATACATACGATGCGTTTCACTCGTTGAGCAAAATTAAAAACAGAAATCTTAAAAGTCTATTCCTCTTCGGATCACGAATCCGTATTTGCACACCCCGTAGGCGTATTAAAAAATAATCCCCGCAGCTTCTCGAGAACATTTCTTCGCGTTTACGATTGTCCTTGCTCCGAAGGGGCACGCGAATTATTTTGCTCTCGAATCACAGACAAAATTGCAACACCGGTGTATATCGTCTTCCCGCTCGACGGATACTCGTTGATGGCCAGACCATGTCGATCTCCTTCTCTCGGAGTCTTCTTCAGCGAGAGTCTTGATCCGTTCATTCGAAAAACTCGATTTCAACCGACTTCCGTCTGTCTTGGGTTGGATTCTCCGAGATTACCACGGTCTCCAGATAGGCTCGTTAGGTTTGGCGACCTGCAGGAGACCTTGGTGTCCTTGAGACATGGTCTCGATTTCCGTTCGAACGGGAGAAGGTTGGCTGGAGGCCGGTGTCAGAGGCATCGAGTATTCGTCGGAGCTGAGATCGCTGCTCGATGATGGGGAGGATTGTGGAGCGGCCACGTGGATGGTCAAAGGGCCAGTTTTGTCCATGGCGTTGAGCTTGTGGCCCAAATGCGTCATCAGTTTGGTGCCGAGAGCGACGTCCACGCCGGGAGTGGCTGCCAAACAGCGGCTGACTTCGTTGGCGCAATGCGTGTATCCGGCTCTGAAGCGATCGGCGTCGATCACAGGGTTCGCGGAGAGACGTTGTTGTCGTTGCAACTTGTGCAGATGACGTACAGTCAGTTCGAGAATATCGGCCTTCTCCAGTTTCGCAACGTTCTCGCCGTCACCGGCCAGCGCCGTCACCATGAGGTCCTTCAGCTCGTCTAGGCACCGGTTGATGCGCGCTCGGCGTTTGCGTTCAAGCATAGGTTTCATCACCTGTAAATCAAAAATTGAGGAATCGTTATAGAGAGGTTGTCTTTGAGAATGAATTGGGACTCCGAGACTGTGTTCCCGAAGAAGAACTGACCGGACTTTCATTCTGACAGAGTTCGAGAAGAATACATCTTCTTAGATAATGCAACAAGTGGTTGTGTCGAATAAGTACGAATTTAAAGGACGCTTACCTTTCTGTACTGATAGGTCCTGGAGATGGGCTGCTCCTGCCCGTCGACCATCATGATTTGCTCGTGCATCTGCATGTCGGTTAATCCTTTTGGGTATCTTCACACACCGATAACGATAAACTGCACTTGGATATAGATCACACTATTTCGAATGTCCTTGATATTGTCACGGAGGCGTGTGTTAGCCCTTTTGGAACTTGTCTTAGAGAGCCGTTCACTGAAAATTCGGTGGAAACGTATCGACTATCTTCCGACGCGTCTCCTGTTCGAACTTGGTGAACGATCACAGTGATTGTGGTGGCTGCACGGCCGTGGCTGAAGCTTATATAGTCAAGGGCCCTTCGGCAGGGTGGGGCAAGGGGCTTTAGCCAGGGTCCCTAGTGGGGGACAGGCCTTCCGTGGGAACGGTCCGTAGAGGTTGGTTCCCAAGCAAGCACACCACCTGTAAGCGGCAGCTGCCAGACACGCGCCCACACCAAGCCATCGTCACCGTTTCTTTGTCCTCGTTGCACCTACTGTTTGAACCCGTATTTCCTACCTCCTCTGATCCTCCTCGGTTAGCCGTGCCACGGTATGCACGGCTTAACGTCTGCCTCTCTTTCTCTCTCTTTGCTCCTTTCGTCTTGCTATTTCACGAACGTGCGCTCATACGGAAGGACTCCGATATATCGCCGTCCTTTCCTCGGTCTCGGGCTGACAGGGGAGCTGGAAAGAGAGAGAGAGAGAGACGATGACGACGACGACGACGATCGGCGGCTCCCTCGTTCCACCTAGTCTTCCTCCTCTTTTTCCATTCTAGTACCCGAAGAGGGTACTCGTGCTACATCTTCTTATCGAGATATCCCGGTTCTCCTTCTCTCATCGGCGCGCTACCATCGGCTCGTCCTTGTCGGAACAGCAGCCCGGTGGAGCGTGCTGGGCACAAGTCCAGCGTTCTCCCGATTGCAATCCCGCTAGTTACACGTTACTGAATCACGGTACGTGTGTCTATGCTACCAAGCCACCGCGAAACGATACACCGTGTGTATATCTCCGCGCGTTCTCTCTCTCTCTCTATCTCTCTCGCACGCCAACCTCTCTGCTTCCTCTCGTCTCTCCTGTCGCTTCCTCTCCGTAATTGATCAATCATTTTCTGCACGTATTAACCGTCGCGTGAGAAACCCGCCGCAGACGAGGAGACAAATATCAAGCGATAAAACCCGACGTTCTGAAAAGGATGTGATGAATCGCGTCTAATGCTCCGTTGTGTAGTCGCGTGGGCGCGGGCCACGGCAGCCACGCTTCCGAACTTTGTAATTAGCCGCCGTTTGTTCCGTCGTGTCTTCTAATTACACCTTATTGCTCAAGATGCACGCGCCTGTTCGATTTACTCACGGTATCTCTTTCTCTTTTTGCCTGCTATTATTTCTATGCGTCGTATTTCACGCCTGCCGACGATCTTAGAATTTCATTTTATTTTACGGCTATGACCCGGCCCTAGTGATTACTGGATATATTTATTCGCGCGTGTTGCAGTAAATGGTGGCGCGCGTGATCTGAATGAATCTAAACTTCTTGGTTTTATGATTTAGTATTAATCGGTTGAGTATCTGTACGCTGATGAATCATTTAAAATTTATTGCTAGGTAAAATAAGAATATTCCAAGTCGGTCAGGAGAAGTGGAGGTTAGAAAATGTATTTCTTCTTCGAAATTTCTTAAATACTTCCAATGTGACAGTTTACAGTTTTGCTCGTCACTCATCCATTTTTCTTTACACAAGGTAAAGCTGTTAGCGATGCACTTCCATGAATTATTGTTTGTTTTCTGGGCTTTGAAGGTACAATCGAAGTTACGAAAAATATCCTGGATCTTGAACAGATTATGGTACCGTCGTAAAAGACTAGATTTTTTTTTTTAATAAAAAATTGTCAAAAATTACGAGTCCGCGTTGTGTCGAAAATAAAACGAAGAGTCGGAACGGTTACACCTTTTTCCAAAAATCTGAGTACATTCCTGTTACGAATATTGTTTCGAATCCCATGTTTCTGATCTTCGGCTTTCACATTTGATCCGCCAAAATTCGCAGTCTGCACCCGAAACAGACTATATTAAAGAAACCACCACTCTCCGGCCGAAATACACAGTCTGCTCCGGGTTTTTCTTTTTTTTTTTTAACCATTCTGTCGCCAAAAAAACACGACTTTGTAAAGCCCAGTGGTACACGCGATCCATTAAAATTAATTTCCCCGGCGACCCTCGGCCATCGCTCGGTAATCTGATTTTTGCCTGCAATTTGAGTCGTTCCAAAGAGCGATGCGATCGTAAGTAACCAAAAATGATTTTCGCGCAGCAAAGTAAACGGCGCTCGCGTCCTGTCGCGGCTCGCTAATTTGCAACATTAACGGGCGCGCGCGCGCGAGCGAATGGCAAGAAGTTTGGCTTTCAACATTGATCAACGGATTGCTACCGAAAATTGGTTGAAAGTGGCCCCGCAGATGGGATACGATTGGCCCGATTCGAGTTTCATTTAACAGCGTGCGACTGTGTGTTCCCTTCGATTTCAGTGAAGTCATCGTCCCGAATGAATATCTCTGCACGCGTTCACGTGGTATGTACATCCTGCCCGAGGACGCTGGAAGCACTTCCAGATACTAATTTCGCCGAGGCTTTTGCTGAATTATATCCTTGGATGTGCCCCCTCCCCTCCCCCCGTCCAATCCTTCTCTATCCTTCTCGTTTTCTGTTGGCATTCTCCTTTTTCCTCGTTTTTCGATTCTTTTTTTGCGGCTCCGCTTCCTCCTGCCAACTACCTCGCTTATTCCGCTGCAGAGAGTCCAGTACTTAAACATCGTTCGCACCGAATAATTACGCACGCTAGTTTCATCCTTTTCCCCCTGTGTTAGTCCTCGCTCGACCAGTCGCCTTCTCTTCTTGCTACTGCAACTTTACGAGCCATCTCCTTCGTTTTCTTCTTCTCCTTCTTCTTCTTCTTCTTCTTCTTCTTCTTCTCCTCCTCCCTCTTCTCCTCCCTTCGTCTTCTCTTACTCTTATTATTCTTGTTCGTATTCTTCCTCTTGTCCATACCTTCCTTGACTTCCTCTTTTTTTCGATGCTCCCTTGAGCAGACCAATTGCACGTGTCCCTAACGACGCCGACCATCTCTCCCGTGGAAACTTACGCGATCCCGAGATAACGCGTAACGCCGATCTCCTGCCTCGGTTTTTCAACTTATTTTCATCCGCTGTGTCGAATGTCCGTCCCATCGATTCAGTTTTTAAGGAAATAAGCTATTAGCTCTCGAGGGCCGCCGACCGGGATGAGACGGGTCGGTTCTCTCGGCTAGAATCGCCTTTGATTCCGTGACAAAATTACGCGTTTACGCCGTTTCCCAGTTCTCCGCGCACTTCGACGAACGAATTACCCGCGGCTGGAAACGATCCGATGCTCATCCTTTCGTCATTCCGCCTTCCGCGGAAATCTGTTCCGTTAGATTGGTTAGATAAACATATAAAGTTGCGTAAAATCTCGATAAACGGATGTTAACGTTGCACAGAAATTTTGGGAGATTATGTATTAGGTGTACAAATTAATTGATACTAAAGCTACCACCACCGGTCGAATGGCCGGTTTCAGATTTTTTTTTTGCAATCGATGAAAGTACAAAGATGCTTTTTATGAAAAATGATCGAGTTTTATTTTGAGTGTGTGCTGCGATCAAATTTGCACGATATCTAGATAAATTGGATTTTTTCATTTTTGTAGCGCAGTTCGCAGGTTATATTCAGGATGAATAAATTCTTAAATTATATTAATAATTTCTAATATAAATTTATTGAGTTACAAACGAAGTCGCTTCCGAACAATTTACTGAGAAAGTATTGCTAATCTAAATTATTAAAGGTAGGGAGACTAATTTTTATTTTGCACACTGATCCTACCGACAATTATTTACAGTACTGAAATCCTACTGACAATTATTCACAGTATCTAAAAGAAAGTATTTCGTCAAACAATCCATCATTATTCTGCTCGAAAACCATGAAACTCGACGCAGTTTTCTGCGAGGCATCCCCGGTTCGTTTTAATAGCAAGCAACATTGCTGGCATAATAAAGAGACGGGGGCTCGCAACGGGGAGCCAAATGTGGCGCACGGGCCGATTGACGCCGACTCGATTCTTCTTGTTACACGTTGAAACGCCGACTTGATTCTTCTTGTTAAACGTTGGAACGTTGTCGGGTCCCACGAACTTCCAGACGACAGTGAGTGATAAATCGAATCAGAAATGCCCTGGCTATTGGTCTCTCGCAGGCTCACAAAGTTTCGTGGTGTAGCAACCGTCGAACGTTTTCACCGAATGCAACTGAACGAAAGATCCGTTGTTCGTCGATTTTCTGTGTTCTTAATTAAACATCCTCTCATTTCCGTCCGGAGATTTTTTGTAGTCCTCACGGAATTTCATTTAATTACAGATTACACCGATCTCTGCGGTCTAATTACAATAAAATGATGAACTGGAACATCCTGCGTCGATCATGTTTTACGATCGCGTTGTGATATTAATTTTATTAGCGGATTCCAGTTCTTTATTTTTCTCAGCAGAACTAGACAGTTGCACGTGTTTCCTGTTCGATGAAAAAGAAATTTCTGTCTATCTCACATGAGGGAAGCTTCGACGGATTAGAGTTCGAAGATTATTTACGATTATATAATTATTACATTAATATTAAATCGTGAGCTAAATCTACGTGTTTATGACTCTGATTTATCGATTCTGAAATTAGCAATAGTTCACAATCTAGTACTTCGCGAATTGAATATTAAATCATGAGAAAAAAGTTACAATTACAAATCTGTAATTCCATTGAATTTAGAGATTACTGTCTTACAAAATGTACCAATATTATTTTTACAAAATATGGTATAATTAGATAGATAAATTAACTACTGTTCTTATAAATTTTATTACAAACTAGTATTCAGTACCGCATTATTCAAATGAAAATTAATATTGCATTCAAATTTATATTTTAATTATACAATTAAAAATGTATTGTTTTTAAAACAATGTAAATTGCAAAGGAAGCTTGCCGATATCATGATGAAAACAATACAATCTTCAAAGGTTTCAAAGATATTGTTCGACTCTTTAAAATGATTAAGAAAATTTTTTGTTTCGCACAAAAATGACAAAAGTCTCGGTCAACGTTTTTGCAAGAATTAGTCTTGCGAAAAAAATGACGGTGTGTCCCACGAGGACTATCAGCGTTCGGCGACACGCCGCCGGAGTCTGATTGCTGAAACAAACCTAATGCAGCCACGTGTCAGCTCGATTTCAGCTCGAGTCAGCTTCCTCTCACGTGCCGCTCATTGTTCCCTGTTTTTGTACGCCCTACCCCAGGCTACATGGAGTTCCGAGTCCGAGAGTCCGCCGGATAATATAAACCTAATCCGGCCGTGCGATTAATCCACGTGCACGGTTACACGCGCTCGCGATCTTTCTACGCTGCATTCGCACGTGCTGGAACTGTACGCGACTCGTGTAGATTTATGCACTGTATTAACCGGAAGAGAGTGCAGTCAAGGGACTCGCACTGATGAATTACATCACCGTTCTCCCGGTACCAATGTGCTCCTCTTTTGAAAATGCGAACACTACGTCCAGCAGACAAATGGTAGAACCCCCGCGACTAATTTTTATTTTTAACGAAGACACACGAATTAGACTGGACTTATTGGACAAATTCAAGAATATTATTACACTGTATTCAGTTTATTAAAATTTATAAGAGAAAATACTTTTCATGTTTTACCATCGACTTGGACAATTTTTATTTTGCATTAAGATCCGCCGTCTAATGATCACCATTGAAGCATGGGCTCGAGGGGGAGGGGGGGCAGAGCGATGTGGAATTAGGAATTAGGCAAGAGATAAAAAGGTTCTCACGGGGAGGGCGACCGAGTTAATATAAGCGTCCGGTGTTGTTATCTCTCGGGCAGCCCCCATGAACAGCCCCCATGATACACCCCTCAGATATTATTAAGTACGCGCACGCGGAAATCGACGCGTGCGAACCAATGTCCCAGGGGGGTGATATTATAGATAGGGGAGGAGAGACGGGTTCACGATTTCGTTGGCACGAGCCAAACGGCTCGCGACATATGTTCTCCAACAGCTGATGTACTTGCTAATAAGTCTCCCTCCGTTGCCCCACACCGGAATAAACCGATATCCCAACGTAACCGAACATGGGAAACGCGGAAAGCCTGCGAACAATTGCACGCTTCTTGCAATTGTGTTTGCCCGATGACACACGCGATGCTTCGTATGTGTTTACAATTTATACGGTACAAGTCACTATCTTATTTATTCAATCATTCAATCTTTATCCTTACGACAGTTGACGTATCTTTAAAAATAGCAAAGATATTTGAAGTGCAAACGTTAGGTGACTCACCCTGTATATTTCTCTGAATATTTTTATATTTTTCTTTTTACTTGTCTCTTTTACGGTTTTGTCGAAAAAAATATTTTTAAATATGATTCTTTAACAGACAACATTGTGTACAAGGCACTATGGGAGATCCATTGTTTAAAAGTGCAAGATGCAGTAACACAGTGTCTGTTTTATTACATTGCCTGCATAAAATACATCGACGATTGGTCGTTGTATGGGTGGGAAAACGGGACATTTTCAGAAAAGGTCACATAAAGTTAGCCCTTCAGGGATAGAACAAACATCTCTTACTGTTACTGCAGGTCGTAAAGACATTACCGGCGGCATCACCGTGCCTAGCTACGGCAACTAAATCTTGAATTGTATGACTAGATTTTTAGGTCTCTGTTGTTTGCCATTCTTGTCCCAGGCATATAAGTCCAAGGGTTATCAGTACCTTCTATTGTTTCGAGGATTATTCACCCTCCAACGGCGGAGTCCAGGTCTCTTTCACCCAGAGTACTAAAATAATCCCAAAATATCAGCAATATTTCAGATTACAAGGTTGTGCCAAAAGTGTTCCTTTACAATGCGAAAACCTGCATAAAAAGAATGGGTGTTTCCGAAAATTCCGAGAACCCACTAACCATTTATATGCGTTTTAATGAATACGGATTTTTATTGTATGTGTTTTCGACAAATTATGTTAATTTAGAGTGTCATATTCTCGAAATTTTCGGGAAATCCGATTCTTTCGGGACTCGTCCCGATCATCGGGTTCTCGCACCGCCCTAATAAATACGAATTACGTTCATTCACTGGGAAGTCTGTCAATTCACCGGATAGGTCATCCGGCATTTGGCGCTCGGTAATTTCGGTGTTGAAATGCTACTCCGAATTAGCATTGTGCGAAAGAAACTCTCGGGGTATAATAGTTGGATCAGGAAGAGCGGGTCGAGACGCGGTCGGGAAATTGGCGTTCAGGAACGATGAAATTTGCATGCCGTGTCGTTTACGTCTCTTCCAACACAAACACTGCCGGGGACCTTCTGACCTACTGCTCGAGCAGAGAGTAACCATACCACGAGGAACGTGAAGAGGAGAGAAGGCGAAGAAGTGAGAGCATTCTCACGGAATGTCGAGTTGTTCACCTGGCGGCGTGTGCACGCACCGTGTGCACTTCGCCCTATTTAAATGGCCTTTTCTACCTTTCCTCTCTTTTTTAATTGAATGCTACGTCGTAGCACGTGCTCACAATACCGACACACGTCATCCCTTCCGTGTACACACGACCTCAACCCCGGCATCCTTGGGATCTTCCGGTAAAGCTGGGTCTTGCTTCCTGCAACTTTCGACTCCCCTAATTCCCCCTCTTTTCTTTCTCTCTCTCGTCAATTCATCTACTAATCCGCAAACATCCCTTGTTTACCCGGGAAGCCTCCTCAATTAGCGCTCTTTAATTGCAATATCCGTGAAAAAAGCATGAAACCTTGTATTTGAATTTTTTTTTGGCTGTGTCATTGTGGTTTCAATGCATCGAAATTAATGTTAATTAACTTCTGCTTATCACAGTCTATGCACATTTTCCTTTTACCGTTTAGTGGATTTATGTTAAGTTTACAAACAAACGATCTCTTCTTTGCTTAATGTAGACGTAGACCGAACTTTTGCGTGACGTAAAAGGAGGAAAATAAATTAGTGGTGAAACCATTTCAGGAGGGACCGATCTCTTTACAAATCGATACTGTACTAATTACTGATATTAATATCGGGAACATGTGTTTCGGTATCACATGTGTCATTTTTGGGTACGAGAGAAATTACGTAAGTTCGTTAAAATGAACTTTATGTGTGTATGCAAGCAGTTTAAATGAGACAAAACGTGCGAGTAGGTTAAAACATGGTGAAGTATAATCCGATATAGTTAGCTAAATTTTGAATCGAGGCTTTTTATATCTAGAATAATTCTAAGATGTTCTATTCATCAATTTATTTTATCTATTCTAGCTTCGGTACAGGCCAAGAGTCACTGGAGCATTTGAAATTCGGATTTTGTTACAAAAAGAATAAGCGTCAATTTTTAAAAAGTATTACACCGTCTTAAAATAGTTTAGTAACTTTTGAGTCATCCTGTATTATTATGCTTTCCAATAGATAAAGTGTTAATCTACTAAATTCTTTAAATCTATACGTACCTACGGTCTGAAATCGCGTCGATTTTATTTTTATCATAAAATCCGTAATTATAAATATGTGTAAAAATAGTGATCTCAGTGTCTGCCATCTGTTTGAACACTAAACCTAGCATTGTCGGTCAAATGAACGGTTTTATATTTTTCACTTTACAATTACTGAAATTATGAAGTTATTTACATAGAAATTAATTCGATAAATTTTTTTATCCAAGCGCATATCGTTATAAAAATTGCACAAAATCTAAAGAAATAGATCGTTATCATTTTTAGAAGCTAAAACAATTTAATCGGTTTTAGTGCTCGGCAGGTTTAGTGTTAAACATTTCAATGGGGCAACAAGGTTCGATCGGAGTGACGGGAAGCGGCGCTGACTAGAGTAAAAATCGACGAACGACCCAGTCGGTTAGGTTAGCATCTTGAAAGCAGAGGGGGCCCGGCCCTGTTGGGCCCGATAGGACCCCAAAGGCGTCCTTTATAGGGTCTTAGGTTCAAGATTGCGCACGTGCTCGGTTTTCCCACGCGTATAGCACGCAGCCGGTCTGCGTCCAGAGGGGTGAACACGCCGAGGACTGAAAAGGGGCAGGGGGCATTGTGTCGAACACGGGCCTGAGACATTCGAAATTAAAGGTCTGCCCACTTTCGTCTTTCTCCTTTCTTCCTACGGCGAATGATAACCACTACATATTGCCGGTAGCGGAAATACAACGAAACGATTCCGAGAGATCGTTCTCGTTTTCGGTTCCCGCGAATGAAAGCGTTCTACAAGAATTATTACAACATCCGTTATGCTAAACACGTGTTCTTTGGTTTTTAATGGCGGCTCTTCACTCGGCTACCTTCTTCGATTTAATGAAACTTATTTTAACATTTATTCGTACACCTTTTATTTGGGATGAATATACTGGACGACCACGGTCCTCACAGATTTTTCGTTCGTGTGCGATGATAATCATTGTATTAGTTTCTACATAAACTAGAAATATCAAATTTTTAACGACCCCAGTCTCTTTTCTCTTACATTCCAAGCGGGTAGACCTGCAAGCAAACTTAATTGCAAGATACAGGAGCTAGGTGGACACTTATTTCTGATTTAAATGACTTTAACCCTTTCACTATCGTTGACAAGATATCTCGCTTCCACGATGTCGAAGAAACAATGTTATGGATGAGATATCTCGTTTATAGCATCGTTTCTTCGACATCGTGGACACGAGATATCTCGTCCATCGCAGCGAAAGGGTTAATGAACGGAAAATAACGTAACAATATTTTTCATTTCAATAAACATTTCCACTGTCTTGTGGTTATCATCAATTAATGATAAAAATTAACAGGTGAAATAGAAGACTGGAAGAAAAATATAAAACAATAGGAGAAATAAAAGGAGGGAATATATTTTCATTTAACTGTTATTCTCCATTTGAAACGTTTTTATTTTGTGTAGTCTTACTAATGTAGTGACTTACAGTGATAAATTTACTGAATTGTGCTCGTTTTCCTCGAAGATAGATAAATGAAAATTCCGAGACAGATTATACGTATATAGATCTTCTGGCTTTTGATATCAGAGTAGAAGTTACGACAGATTCCACGGTGGCAGGTTAACAATAAATAATGGCGGGTGGGATATTCGATGTAGAGATTAGGAAGGATTTTTTCCTGTTTGACATTGGTCTGGACCGTCGAAAAATGTAACCGTGGACCACCTACGCCGCAAATATCCACAGGTACGGTTGATAGACTTGGCCGTTTCTTACCCCGAAATTCCAGCATGGCTGAGTCATGGTTCTTGTAGTATTCCTCGAAATTGAGACCAGGGCGGCCCTATAAGGAAGTCATCTTGCTGACCAGCTCAAAAAGTTCGCATGCATATACACACATACATACATATATGTTAAATCGGCGCTTCGTGCCGCGTTGCAACGCGCGTTCGGTGCATTTAATTCACGGTAATTCGCGCGCACTTTTCCGTCGCCGTCGATTGCGCTCGCTCGGTGCATCGAAATGTGATCCGATGGCAATTTCTCCGATATTTACCTCGCCAGTGACGCTATTAACAGCGCCGGTGCACTTATCTCCTCACATTTTTTTCAATCATTCGAACGCTCGCTCACCGCGCGCGCGCTTTTTATTACCATTAATGCAGCAATGTTATATTTAAAATTTCGGCGGAGGCAGATTTCGCGCGCACGCCCAAGTTCAAAGCGGCGCGACGCGATCCGGAATCGAAAAATCTCGTTTTATATATCACGCGGGTAGAAATGAAGTACCGGTTCCAAAAGCTGTAAATTCGATCGCACCTGTTGAAATCAGGTTGCAACTTCGTTACCGGCGAGTGCCCATTCGTACGAGTCAATAACTCGTTCAATAAAGATATCACGAGACGCGTATCATAACCCTCGGGATTGAGCCGTGAAACGACTAATTCGAACGAGAGACGCGTCGATAAGGTAAGACAATACCCTCTGATATACACCGGTGATAATTGGAAGCCCGGGATGAAGGGCTACAATTACAAATCCCTCGGATGAGCGAGACACACGATTGAGCGTGAATATGTATCGGTAATCGTCGAGCCACTTAAGCCGAATTTCTCAAGTTTCCAGCGGCGTCGTAAATCCTTTGGTGTGTGCCCCTGGCCCCCGGTGGCTCTCGGAGCGCCGTATATGGCGTGGAACTCGCGCATTAAGCACGCGGACGTTCGGTGACAAGCTTGTAAAAAGGCGTCGTCAAGAGTCGCTCATATAATTTCGTTTTAATCGTGCCGGAAGCTCCTGTTAAGAGCCACCGTTAATTGGTCCCGGCTTTGGTCATCGAACAAAAATATGTACCGGGCCCCCTCATCGATAGCTCGCTCGCATACAAGACTATCTTCTACCTGCTTGGTTGCTCGCACGCCTACAGGCACAATACGTACACGGGCCCCGTGTGTCCATGCATACAACCGTAGTCGGGCCACACGTACACAATATACCCGCACGGAATGAATGCCGCTGCCGGGCGGAGAGGTACATCTCTCGTTTCTGGACTCCGAGATCTAACTACCACCTGCCTCATTTTCCCACGAGCTCCGAGAGCGAACCTCTCGAATACGGATGAGATAGACGACGACGGACCGCGGCGTGTGTAGGAACGGGCACGGCCTCTCCTCTCCTCTCCGAGAGCCGAAGGACAGCGACGCGAGCCACCGACACGGGAGAAGAGAGAGAAGGGTCGAGAGAAACGGAGAAAAACAGGGTCAGACAGAAACAGAAATGAGGCAGATCCCGGTTGACGAATCCAGAAAGGGAGCCTGACGAATGGAGACGCGTGATTCGGAGCTTGGTACGTGGGCTGGGTCAATGAGCGACCTGCTACCCTTCGAACCTCGAAGCTTTGTTTTCGGAGAGGCTGATAGATCTCTACATAAACTCCCTTCGTCCTTAATTGCTCCTTAGGGAAATGGTACAGTTGTTAGATCCCCTTCCAAAGAAGTCACTTTTCTGGGCCATCTTTCCCACTCAGTGGCTCTATTAACCCTTCGCTGCATCATTTTACCATGATTAGCACTTCTTCGAGAAAAAGTACAAGGGTCTGTGAATGAGGATGTTACATCCCCATTCAAACCCTCGAACTTTTAGGGGAGAATTTTCTTCGCGATTACAATGATTAGCACAAGGTACAAGTGCCAGTTAACGAGTAAGTCGCATCCCCATCGGAAGCTCCTAACTTTTAGAGGAGGTGCATCTCCTGCCAGTTGGTGGCTATATTAACCCTTTGCCTTCTTCGTTCCTGACAGTTTCTTAGGAAAAAAGTATAGGGGTCAGTGTAAGCAAGTCCAACCCTCTCTCTAGTGTTTTGGGAAAGATACATCTCGACGCATTACAACTTCTTCGACCCTAATAATATACCTCAATAAGTACACCATCAACCCTCTTTTATTTTTGAGAGTGGTAGCTCTATCAGTCGGCCGCAATAAATCAATTATTTCACAGTACTTGAAAATAGTAAACGGGTGAAATCCTATAAAAATTGAATCCGCAGCAACATGTTATCACTGAAGTATCTTCTTAAAAGTTGACACAAACCTGTGTCATATGATTAGTTAACGGAGGTTAACGCGTTAGTGCACGATAGTTTGGTTCGCCAATAAATTCCGAGCAAGCCAAGATCAATAAAACAAGCCGCAAGTTCTAACGCCGTTCGACTGTAGCACAGATAGAAACGAGCAGTTTCGCGGCAAAACGGTTCAGGTTCCCAGCTCTAAGTCGTCGATAAACACTAGAAACAATGATCCCGAGCCGCAAATCGTGCCCGACAAACGGAAACACGTGAGCCGCGTGTTACCACAAAACTTTCACACACAAGACCCGATAAGATATGCTCATAGAAGGTTCCCTTGTTAGTTTCAGCAAACACGAGCATCCTCCGCGCGGCTCAACGAACCGATATCCAACGGATCGCCTCCAGAAAGTGTTCGACGAAAAGATTCCTCTCGCAAAAAAATAGTCTCGAGAGTGGAGGGAAAAAAAGAAAGAGAAAGGAACACTCTGAGAACGAGAGAAAAAAGACGAACGAACGGGGTAGGAGAGAGAGAGAGAAGGAGGAAGATCGTGTTTCGATATTCCCGCGAGTCTGACTCACCTCGTGCTAGCACGTGTTCTACCTGCCCGCTTTCGAAGGATCTCTCGGTTCTCCGTATCCTCTCCCCCTATCCCTTCTCACACGTGCTCGTGCGAGGAAGTGGACCGAAGGGGATACAACCGTGAACCTCTTTAACGTAGCGGCCACGTTGGCCCTCCACTTCGGACCAATTCCCGCCCTTCTTCTCCAGCTACCCTTTACCGTCACTCTCTCTCTCTCTTTCTTCTTCGCTAGGTTAGTCTTCTCGAATTCGCATGCAAGCAATGTCTGCGATTTTGCAGCACGATGCAGGTACCTACAGTTCTTGAGTAGAGTACACTGTGACTCTGAGCTTGATGCAGCAACGTAGAGGATCTGTGAAATTGTCTGCACAGTGATCTGCAGAAGTGTATTGGGTCGATGAGATTCCTCAATCTAATTTTCTTAGCGAATTTTTAATAGCATTTCTGCTTTTATTCTACATTTGTAATTCGACTCTGAAAATACACTCTGTCCCTTCGATTAGTCATGTGTTGGGACCATCGACGAGCTCGTAGAGAAGCAAGGGTGCTAATTGTGTTGTGATCTTGAGCTTGGTGCAGCAACGTAGAGAATCTGTGAAATTGTCTGTACAGTGGTCTGCAGAAGTGTTGGGTCGATGAGATTCCTCAATTTAATTTTCTTAGCGAATTTTTAGTAGCATCTCTGTCTTAATTCGATTCTGAAAATACACTATGTCCCTTTGATTGATCATGTGTTGGAACCATTGACTGATAGGGAAACAGGGGAGCTATTTGTTAACAGATACCATTCCTTGATAAATATCAGACTCGAGGGAAGCTTGAAATCTTGTTTGGTAACATTTTATTTTGTAAAAGTGCGGGAAAGATTTAGCGTTGTTCACGTAACGCAGATTAAGTAAAATATTATCACGAAGTAACTTTTTAAACGTGCTGAGGTGCTCTGTTGTGCACTTCTTGCATTGAAGAGGCTGGGCTGGAACATCTGTATTTCAAACCTCTTCGAAGGTGGCAATTTGTCTGTAGTTGTCACGACGGACTGTATCTCATTTATCGATTTTGACTCCCTAATTTGGACTCACATTAATGTGTCGGCATAAATGTGCATCCGAGAAAGTGACATACAGCTTTTCACGTGAGAAGATGCAACAGATACATAATCGTCGGCTCGTTAAACGTCCGCTTGTAATTTATCGATAGCGGTTACAAATGTAAGACGAGCAGAGAAAGTAATAACGCTCGTTAATATTTCGCTTGTTTTTTCTGCTCGCGTATTACCGGTGCCTCGCTCAGTGTACATCCTGCTCTTAAAAACTATTGGGAACGTTTAATTTCCCAAAGTGAATAAACTCCTTTATTTTTGATTTGCGCGCCGCATGGTGCAATCAATCCGAATTTCGCTGATAAATTCGTTGCGAAACCAACCAAACGAATGGATCGCATTTGTTTCACGTGATGGGTCATTGCCGTCAAAAACTTCGCATTATTTAACACGATTATTGTATGAACGAAATAAATACTCGTTTCCAATCGTTCGTGAATAACGATCAGTTTAATAATTATTTCTTAAATATCATTTGGGAATATTCATTTTTTTAGTCATGGGGGGGATCTCGCTCGTCTGCAAAGTGTTAATTTATGTGGTTTCACTTATAACAGATTTTTGAAATTCTATATAATTTAAAGGCGTCTTAAATTGTTTCGATACATGTGTGTGTGTGAAAAATTTGAAACCCAAACGTCACTTATATCGTGCAGGAACACTATTCCTTGATCTCTCACCGCTAGGCGCCGAAGACGACAATACTAATTCAATTTAAATTTATACAATACTAATTCGATTTAAGAATCACTCCGGTAAGTTTTAAAGCAAAATACATACTCGTTAAAAGTTAATTGTTCGTATTATCGAAATTTGCCGATTTTATGACGAGCATGGATTAGTCGACTTTAAAATAGTAAAAATAATAAATGAAGCTAGAACATCGTGCTATTTTCAATCTGTCAAAAAGTCCAGCTTAATTACGAGATTACGCAAGAGACGATCGTCACCCGTAAATGATCGTGAATCATCGAAACAGCCGCATTCGCACCGGACCGAACTACAAAGTAATTATTGTCACTCGCAGTTAACTGTGGATCCACTAATTTCCCAATTACAGCGAGGTAATGAAGTAACGACACAGTGAATACTTTTTCTGGGGCTGCTCTTATTAAACCCGGCGAAATGAGAGTCTTTATAATCGATGAGCTTAGATTAATTGCGAGATATCGGCGCAGAATCGACCGGAGTTCTTAATTAAGGGAATTTCGTTGAGCATTTCGAAGCGGGCAAGGGGCGATCGGCGATTGGCCGATTCTTTCCAGGACAGAAAGAAAGTGCTCGCGATGACATCCGCTGGATGTTAACGATTTAAAACCGCCTGGAGTCGAGAGATGATTTCGAAAAAGGAGAGCGTTTCGATTATCGAAGATACACACACACACACACACACGGGGGTCGATTATAATTGAAAGGGGCCGTGGGCCCGGCCGATTTTCCGTATCGGAGCCTGTATCGGAATGGAAACGGCATCGATGCATGTGAAATCAGAACATCCTCACGATTCTTATCATCTCCGCCGCCATTCCGCTTCTACTTGCTCCGCGATCGGCATCCGATACCGATGCACCACTCTTACAAATCGTTCAGATGCTCCCCATCGATTTGCACACCCGCCTTGTGTGTCGCTTTCACATTCGTGTACACTTCCAATTGTAAATAACGATTTTGACTCGGGCCCCGATACACGGAAGATTTCGTTTCACGGAACCTCCTCTCAAGTTTCTTTTTTAACGAGCGGCGGCCACGCTCCGAGTAATTGATTACGCCAAACCTTGTTGCGATCCATTGAACGGTTTGATCCCCGGCGTTTGATTAAAAGCGGCGATATTTCCAATTAAATATTGCTCCCGGTGACGGGGATTAATGGGACCGATTTTGCAGGGAAATGGGCGAGGGAACTTTTAAAAAACAAATTTCGCGAAGATCTCTCTCTCTCTCTCTCTCTCTGTCTCTCTCGGTGTGACTTCGGTGAAGTTCGCACGGCGCTTCTCGAAGAAACATGCATCCCGATTTTTCACGAGCTAACCTTGACCCGGATCTTACGGTTCCTTTGACGTTGCAAAACTTCTCCTCGGGCCTCGGGACAATTATGTTTGTTACGTAAGTTAAGCATAATTGGTCGTCTTTAAATTTGCGTTGTGGAGCGACATCAAGATTCTTTCCCCCACTCTACCTTTTCTCCTTCTTTGAAATTGATAGTGAAGCGAGCTTATCAAAATGAAAGTGGTTGCACGTTAGCACAATAAGAAGAGCATAGAGAGCAGAATCTTGCGATCAGAATGTAACGTGTGATCGGACTCGCGCGGTACGTGGACAGACGCCGCGACGGTGATTAATTGCTTCGGTTCGTTTACATCGGATCGGGACTAATTATTCCCGATGCAATCGGAGACTCGCCTCACGGTATGCGACATGTTCCGCTTGTTGGCCCCATTGAACACTGCCGCAACACTCACATTATCAGCAGTCGTGCGCACGCGTATCTGCGAGCAACCATTTCTCACAGTGAACAGCAAAAACGGTCCATTCGATTTCGGACTGCGCATAGAAATAATACATGGAAAGATGAATTCAAGGGTATCGATACATTTTTATATGCAAAGTGACAGATTTCTAAGTCAGTTGTAAAAAAGAAAAAACAACAAAAACTGTGCAGATATTCAATTCTTCAATGAATAAAAAATTAACCTATTAAAAAAAATAAGTCACTAATATTATTGAAGAGCTCAGTGTGTATGTTCGGCAATTCGCAAGATTATTTATTCGAGCAAAAGTCTCCTGTAATTTTCGAAGCCGACGGAGATGTTCTGTTTATTTTATTTCGAAGCTAGTAATTCCGCTAATTTCTCGAATATCTCAAAGGCACAAAATTGCACGAAAAAAAGAATCGACTTTCCGAAGCCGACAAAGGGACTTGCATGGGATCCCACGATCGACACGTTCATAATTCTTCATTTGCGTCGTGTAAAATGGTCGGAACAGCTCTGACGCATACATACGTCTCGCCTGGAAGCTTGACGCACGTGTTATCGGCGGCTTTTAGACACTCTCTTCCGAGGACCACAAAGAGTCCTTTCATTGCCTAATTAGGATGCTTTCGAGCCACTTGTGTGCGGCGAATGCGCCTCTTTTACACAGAGTGGCTGTCTGTATTACTGTTTTCAGACTCATTAGCGGCTCGGGAAATGTGCATTTCATGGTCGTTCAACCGCTTCCGTTCGAATTCGTGATGATGACAACCTCATGAAGAGGATTGTTAAATAAATGCCGAGCGATCGATAGCAACGCGACGCTTACCAACAATTCTTTTTGTTTATCCCTTTGTTGAACGCAGCACAGAAACTTTAGCAAATTGTTCAGAATTTTTATCCTCATTCCCATCACGATTTTATTAAAATTCAATTCGAATCAGATTTATAATCTTATGACTTCATTTTGAAAAATTTGCATTGCTGGAATATTGGACACTCCACTATGATTTTAAATTATTTATTCGTTTATTTTATTACGTGTGCTTCCTGCCTCGATTTCATCTTATTCGAAGGAAAAAAAGAAAATATTTACTGTACCGTACAAATTATTGAATAATTAACCTATACAGACTCTAGATTTATCTGTCGTTATGTGCAGCAATTGATCGAATTAACACCAAAAATATTACGATGAAGCGTCGTTCATATTTTCCAATCTAATGGCCACACAGTTGGTGCCAATGTATTCCCTCGGAATCGCGGCTTCCTCGTTTGACGTCAATGCGGCTTCTTAGCACGAGCCTCCCATAAACGTAACAGGATCCTATACGGGTGTTCCTCGGTCCGTTTCTTGTGCGGCTACGTTCCCACACTTTCCGCGCCATTGAAACGTACACCAGAAGAATTTACCCCTATACATACCAGAAGGGTGGGAGCTAGAAAGCTCCGAACCCATAGAAATTAAAAGCACCCTCCCTTCAGGAAGTCTTTCAGGGGAAGCGTGTAATGCACGAGCTGGACACGAAATTGAATGAACCAACCGACCGTTTCCGCATTTTGTAAATTTAACCCCGTAGAACCGTGAAAAATCCTATCTTCCTCCCTCCCTCTGTCCCCCTTCTTGGTCAGCAAGAGGATCACCCTAAACAGTGAATGGGTGACCAAAGGATTAACTGGTGCCAAGGTAACGCGGCAAGGCAGAGATTTCCAGCTACAATATTTCCTCCACCGTTTGTTTGTAAATATTTGTCTATATCGAAGCACATATTATAGTGAAAATTGCGTAGTATCTAACTAAATTTAGTTCTGTTGTTTCGCAAGGTAATGCTAGTCACTCCTGATAGGTAGCTTCGGGGTTAAATTAAATATCGAAGCTTCGAACAGTATTTTCGTGGAGTTGCACTTGTGCACTCGATATACGTGGAAAATTTATGACAAATAAAATACAGACTCCGCCCGATACAAATTGACCCCTTACCGTTCAGTCTCGAATATAGGAAAATGTAGCAACAATTTCATGATACTTGTTCGTTTCTAATGATTCTTCCATGAGTCTTTTACCAATGCATCCGTCGTCACACTTATTCGAGTAAATACAATTCAGATCGTATTTACTCGTTTAATCAACGATAGAGCAGAGCCTCGCTTATCCGAACCGTCCGGTTCGACACGACAAACACGCATGGGCTGGAATAAGGAATTCTGTACGATTGAAAACGGGCGAAATGCTTGGTTTCTCATTGAATATCGCGGAATTCGTCAGGCGTCACGCGATACATATTTTCCCGCGCGAGATGCCGGAGCGAGAAGCGTTCCCGTAAACGTCACGCGTAAGTACGCGCCATTCATCGGCGAATTCAGCCTTGCGAAAAGTCTTTTGCATTCCAGGGGGTTCCGTGCAGGTGTCCCGGAGAAAATTGCAAGCCGGAATATCGTAGTGCACGTGTGGCGCGAACTGTGCACCCACGGCTTGTGTTCAACAGGTAGTCGTCTTCTCTCGTCAGGGATCCATTTACGACAACCCTCTCCTAGAGGGCAACCTATTGTGTTCGCAGGGGGAGAAGACCGTTAGGGTTACGCTGGGAAAAGGGAATAGTATCTTGTCGATGGTGGGGCTCGCATGCACATGCAAATTTTTGCATGCTCGAATTACTGACTTGTCACCCGCAGCTTATGCGCGCCGTTGATTAGCACATGGCGCGTGTTATGGTAAACGCTACGTCGCGTTCGACAAACACGTACACGATGTACGTAATCAATAATCAAAGAGACAGACATTATTGAAAAAAGTTGATCGTGCTGTTTGCACTGCTTAATCAGTTAACTGCGTTCGACGTGTGTACACGTCAATTCAAATCTATGTTGCTTCTGTTCTTTTCGGTTACCTTTTCAAGAATTAATTGGTCAGTTTTTTTCCATAAAAATGTAATCCTTCCTATTTTTTCGTAAAATTTATAATAGGACTTTAAATAGAATTATAGAATTTTTAATAATAGAATTTTTAAAAGTCCATAGCTGAAGAGAATGGATCCTCCAGCAACAATAACAATTGCAATTAAGATCCAACAAATCACGTCCATTAACATCATCTAATAATTTCGTATGGGATTATAATGTAAAAGATGTCTGAGCTCCCATTTGGTACAGCGCAATTATTGAAAATTCTATTAATACGCTACCGGTAGATAAAGTGTTAATTCCGCACTTTGTGGGAAATTTATAAAATTAAATCCAGCAGTTAAGAAGTTAACAATATCAAGAGGACACGCGTGGTAGGACAGAAATTTTAGGGTAGCCTAATGTCAAATCTAGTCGCGGCAGCTATTAGAGTTAATGGTTGAGCGTTAAACGTGAATAACGTCACCATGGGCGTACGATAAATCTGCCGGCGCGATTCCACGATCCGGGTCGTGGCGGCGGAATAATGGAGCCGAGGGAACAATTAAGAGATAAGGAGCGCGCGCATGGTTTGTCGTCGTCGGTGTTCGTCTCCCGCCAGCGTGAAAGAGAGAGAGAGAGAGAGGGAGAGAGAGAGAAAGAAGGAAGAGTCGACGACGACGACAGTGACGGTAACGGTGTAGAAGCGAAGTAGCCTATAACAGGAGAAGGAGAAGGGATCAGGGGGGGAATCCAGGGCACATTCGTGTGCCCGAGTAATACGGCAGATGAGAGGCTGCAGGAGTCCGTGGGAAACATCCTCGGTGGTTCCTTCCTTAGGAAGGCGTGTAGGGGTTCTTAGTGGTCGTGTGCACGTACACGCGAGCGCCGTGGAGGAGTTTCGGGGCAGGCCATCTGCCCGAGTCTCTCACGATTCCAGGCCAGCTGCCGATATCTTCGCATAAGCGTGCATCGTGAAAGAGCCTCCAGGCGCTAAATGCGCGCCGTGCACATTTATTCGCGACTAGGTGTGTTAAACTGCCCCGGTCGGGCTGGGTCGGCATCACCGATCGCTCTTTCCGCGCCGATTTCTCGGCGACTCCGTCGCCATAGTCATCGTCCTCTCTTGGTCCCCACGGGTAGGGGGACACACCGCGGACCCCACGACTACCTTTTCGGGATTAATGAGCGAGGACGGCCGACGATCGGCCTCGTGGCGACCACGTGCAATCCACGGGCCCTAAAGTGTCAACCGCCGACCTGGCCACTATTCCCCACCTGTGCGTCAAATACCCGCCCCCACCCCCAAATCGCTCTTGGCAATCGTCTAACGAGCTATACTAATTGTGGGAGCGCACGATAGCTGTTGGATCGAATTTCTTTTGGTTTTTAAAAAAGAATTCAAGAGATCCGGTTGACATCTTCTCCGTGTGGCACGATTTAATAAAGCAGCCGCCGTAACCAACTTGTTCCTCGTTCTGGTTTTTGATAAAATAACTGAAAAACGTTGTAAATCCTAGAAAACGACCGGGGTTAAACGAAGAGTAAATTTAGCAAATTGCGAGAAGTATAGAAGAATAAAAATGAATCTCGATCAGTTCCGCGGTCGATTAACGCCGCGCCGGTTCTAACAGGATCGAAATTAGAATAGTCGATCGTGGGTGGAGCAAGCCTAGAAAGTACGTCGCGTCTCGGCACGGTCGCCAAGCGGTAGCACACACGCTGCCAATAATTCTAAGGCAGAGAGCCCGGGTCGGGTGCGGTGGTGCGCGCAATCCACCGATGGCGTACTAAATCAAACAGCGAAGAGTTAATCGAAACCTGTTGCATCGTGTCGGGAGTGCACACCGCAATCGTGTACCCGGCCACGCGCGAACACGTGTCGGTCCACGCGCGTGGGCCCTGTGCACGAGTGCCAGGAATCGCCATTAAGTGGGTGGCTAAGATTGGCTCTCCTTTGCTTTTCCTCTGTCTTTTTTATTTTTCTTCCCGTTCGTCGATAGGTCGAGTCGCTGCTTCTCTCTTTTTCTCTCTCCTTCCTTCCATCTCTTCGAAAGAGAGCCCGAGACTCTCTTCTCCCGGTTCTCGAGTGGGCGGGATGATGTAGGGAGTGCCGTGCTCGGCGATTAAGAGAAATGACAAAAGGAGAGACGAAGCCGGAGAACGCAAGATCGGTAGACTCGTCCGGAGGCGGTATTTAATGGACGATCCGCATACCTACTAAGGTTGTACCTAATCACTCTTCCGGTATACACCCGGTGGGACTTGGTGCTTTTCATGGGCGTTTCGCGCGGCTCCGATCCTGCTCGAGCTGTTAATTGAGATGAAGCTCGGTCGATTACCTTAAAGTAACATTTTAATATCCCTGTCCGTTACGCAATGTAACTGTCGTATTAACGCGCAGATGCCGCTGCCCGTCGCGCCGTTGATCTATCGCGCCGCTGCTAAATGCGTTGCGAACACTGTTGCGAATCGCCAATCTTTTTGGACGGAAGTCGGCTTGACACGGCTGTTGTTAAAGTCTTCTAGGTTCTATTAGGCCGAGAAGGTTCGCAACTACTGCCGAGACTATGTAGATACAGAGAGAATTAGGAGAATCGATTTCCACCTTCGACTTGCTTCTTCTAATCGCGTCCAAAAATTCTGAGAAAATTGTATATTTTGGATTACGAAGGTAGCGAAATATTAGAGGATTTTTTCAATTTTTGTCATCCGATAAATTAGAATTTTGTTTGCCATTTAAAGCTCTTTGAAAAATTATTACCACGATGGTATGACGCTTAATTTCCTATTATAATTTTAGACGTATACGTGAAGATGGTATTATGTTTAAATATAATTTTTGTTATCGTTAGAATAAATATTTTTTAAATTAAAATAGTCTGGACAATTTTATTAAAAAAAATAAATTGGTTTAGTAATCCCTAATGAACGCATCTTCACAATCTCAATATTCGTAAATTAAAAATATTATAACCCGTCATTTAGACGGGTCCTTGCTTCGTCATTACCAACAATAAATTTGCTAATTTCAAAATTAGTACAATTTTTCCCCATGCGTTTCGAGTCGTCAGAAACGGTGAACCCAGTCGGACAAATATGTACACCGCAGAAAGGATCATTAACGCAGTGTTAAAAAGTTATTGAACTTTCAACAAACACTGCGGAATACGCAACAAATTTTCGTCGAACGAAGCGAGAATGAATCGCGCAAATAAAAAGCTGGCCAATATAAATATTTCGCGATTGTTACGTTTCGCATTGTAACTTAATTATCGGGAGTTAGAGCGGTCGCGCGAAAATGCAAATTTCCGATAACAGGTTCCGTCGCAGCCAAGTAGACCGAGTCAGTCCCTCGAAGGAGAAGCACTTTCAATTTTTGAAATCCAGAAAATCGCTCTACTCTAATTAATATTCAATCAATGCGGATCACGGTTGCGAGCTTGTCCGATACTTTCCTGCGAAACGCAACGGCTTCCGGTTACGGTTGAGAAAGTTATTGCAAATTAAGTGTGACCATGCGTGAAGAATCGTCTTATCAATCGCGGCTACCGTGAGAATATCTGGTCGATCGGGGCGCGTGATACCACGCACACGATTTCCGTTCATTTCATAACGTTCTCGTTGTATGTATATGCTGCGCGGTAATGAAGTATCAACCCATCGAACGTTCAGGCTCAATATGAAACTTCATTAGTACACCGGGGAATCGGATAAATCAGATCGCAATCTCCAGTGCAACATTCTTCGTTTTATTCGTTTCGAGTTAAATGAAACGGGAGTACAGTTATGATGTGGTCCCACGTGTCGCTGTGGCTCCATTAAAACGTCCAAGGAAATAGACTAAATGGTAATTGTGAAGTAAATTGCCGATACTTGGACGGTAAAGTCCCCTCCGGTCGCACGAGATCGTATAAAATTTCACCGTTACGAAAATTTAGTTCGATAATATTCAAGGTAGACAGATTTTAATACGATAATTGGTATTACTAGAATTGTATAAATAATACAGTGGCCGAGAGAGTGATTAGAGTCGCTTAGATTATTATTCAATTAATTCTATGATTATTTTTATTACATACTTACATTTTATTATTCCTATCATTATTTTTATTATTATACAGTTTTTGGAACCTAATACAGCGTGCACAGTAACAAACATTAACGACTAGATTGCGGATCTTTCGAAATAGAAATTGTTTGCGTCGATTGCAAGAGCCAAATACAAGTTCAACCTTTAAAATAATGTTCGTAAAGTGCAACTATGATGCTTTGAAATTTTAAAAATCTTTCTACCACTTAAAATTGTACCTACTCGTAAATCAAATCGGCGGTAAAAATTACGAATTCGCATAAATATATCCCCAGCAATAACAAATGGAAGCAATGCCATGTCTACACGAAAAACGAAATGACTTACCGGAACAACGAGTCACTTATACGTATGTATGTATAAAATCCGCAGCGCATACTTGACTGACGACCATCTGACAACCGCGAAAAGTCAACGCTCTGTCTATTTTGACATTGTCGGCCGGCGGCGATCGTCTCTCTCTCTCTCGTATCGCACCTGAGATTGGCCAGTCGTGGCAGTCGGCTGGAAAGTGGTGTGCACGTGATCCGTAAACAAAAAAGCACTTACTGGAGCGTGGTGCGCGGAGGCTGTTTTGAAAGGAGAGCTGCCGGTTCGAAAAAGCGCGGCAAATGGGCGCTCGTGCACGTGAGTGCACGTGGCTGTCCTTCGGTCTCTCTCGTGTGCCACGTGTGTGCGTGTGTACGGGGGATTTCTGCCGAAGGGGCGCGGGGTGGGGGGAAGGGTGGCACGTAGGGGAGGTCAGAGGGGGGAAGGACACGTTACGGCACGGCGCATCCTTCGCCTTTTCTCGTGGGCTGTCTCACAAGGTGACGCCGATGCCTCGGGACTGTGGGAATTCGGGACATGTGCGTGCCTACACACGCCGTACTCGTGGTCCGCACACGAGGGGGAAATCTCCTCGTGGTGTTTGGAAAGAGAGGGGAAAAAGGAAGGGGGAAGACCGGACCTACGCTGTCCGCGGCACATTGGCCGCCATAAGGCAAGGAATCCATGGGAATATCGAGCATGTGCATCGGTCCGCTCTCGCTCGTGTGCTGCACGAGTTATGGGGTGGCCCGGTCACCCTCCTTTTTTCCCCCCTTTCTTTTTTCTTTCTTTCTCTGTCTTTCTCTCTCCTCTTACTCCTTCCCTTCATCCTACAAGCCCCACTCTTCTTCTTCTTCTTCTTCCGTATACGGGATTCCGTGACCTGGCGCATTTGGAGATTTCTTAACCACGTGGCTGTATAGAGCAGGGTGGTTTTACCCCAAGCTCTCTCACCCCCTGTAGCTCGTGATCGCCGCGTGGCAGCTTGATGCCTATACCCTCTACGATCATGTCCTCCGAGTGTCTCTTTTGTGGTGCCGTTGCTTCTTGCCTTTGCTGTTAATTCTGCGCGTCGCTACCTTTCCCGAAATTTTCCCCGACGCTTCCTAATGACAACTGAAAAGTCACTCTAGGTGGACCAATACGTTCTACGATTATGTCCTAGTAATTTCGACCAATTGCAATTTTTAAGAATTTTTCTTTTCCACATCATAAAGTTGGTGGACCAGGTACCTACGTTCTACGATTATGTCCTTTAATTGAAATTGTGTCCTGCTAAAATAACGACCAATTGAAATTGTAAAAAATTTCTTTCCATATAGTAAACTAGTTGTTCTAACTTCTCTTTAATAAAGTTACCTTCTACAAGTGTCCGAATATTACTGTGATTCACTATAGGTTCTGCGTCATTCGAATTGAGAGACTACAGAATTTTAAAAATTTTAAAATAAAAAAATCATATTCAATATAAAGTGCTTCGATTCTATTCCAATTTTGAGACTGAAATCGTTAACACGTTGAAAGCACGTCTTAATAATATCATGCGGTGGTTGGCACATGATCTTGAGTCTCTGTTTAGCAGCTCGCATGTTTTCTTGACGATCCGATTATCTTGGCAGATTTCGCAGGTCATTCGTTCTCGTTATTCGAGATACACGAAACATTGGCGTGTTTCCAAACGCTTGTTCATCCTCCTCCCCTTTCTGCTTCGCTAAATTTAACAGTGCGTTTCTGGTTGCGTTCGTGTACGAATGCCACCGAACGGTGCTTGTAAATTAATTAGGGTTAGAGTTGAGCGAAATTCTTATCTCTCTATAAGAAGTTTCGAATTATCACGTTCAAGAACTTCTTTTTTGGAATTGTTAAATAGCTTCGTAATGAGGAAAACTTGTCTAGATTCACATCCTGCTTACATAAATAAATTTTAACGCATACTTCAATTTATTATATATTCGTAGGTTTGTTTCTCCATTCCGTGCATGATGTAATGGAATTTGTTAGATCAAATAGCAGTGATTCATTAGTATACGTTTCAAAGTGCGATAGGAATAATTTGGAATTTGAATCTTAAATGAATTTCAAACTAACAATTAACTAATAGTCTTCGTCTATACGTATTGTTATATTTTTGATACTTTCAAAATTTCTTGAGTTTACCTCAGCGAAATTTGTATATTTTTGATTTCCCTATAATATTTTATATAAATGTGCAACAGTAATTTATGAAACTGTACATTACCGAACGATAATAACGTTAGCCTCTAGTCCTTGTTAAAAGTATTAATACTTTTGAAGAAACTTCATGTATATTCAGGAGCTAATCGTTGCGGTTACCGTGTTCTCCTCCGACCTTGATGGCTGCACGTGTCAGTATGTTAAAAAGAAGAGGAATAATGGCTGTTTTGCTAAGGGAAAATTCTTTGCGAACCGGTCTTAATTTTTAGCTCGAACGCTGCTGGTTCGCGAGATTCTTCAATTGCCTGCGCACTTAAATGGAGATACCATCTCCGTTTCGCGTTATTAATACATTTTAACTTCAAGCCACTACAGTTTATTTATAAATATGATAACCACTGCATAGATTTTTTAAAATAATAAATGGTAACTTGTTTAATGGTACGTGTCGCATTTAAACACAGTCTTCAGTCATTAAGTTATTAACTTAAAAAGACATGCTGATAAGAAAGTTTCATTTATTACATTGCCGTGTTCTGATGTTAGTGAATTTGAATGGCGTATCTTGCTCGAAAATCAATGTTATTCAAATCTGTTATCTGTTTGGGGACGGAAAGCATATTCTCCCGTTTCTTCGCCCTTGAGAAATAAATATTAATTTTATTATTTGCACTTTATATCGTAGACAACAAATAAAGGTACAAAATTTCTTCAATTTTTATTTTTAAAAAATCCACAAAAATTGCCACAATTTTTCACTAACTAAGGGACAACGAGATCAAAAATAACAATTTAACTTTAGGTTTCGCAAGAACTGTTATATATCTCTAACAAAAAGAGTTTCATACCAAAATTACTATATTTCTACAGGATGGTCTAAAAGATGGCAACACCCAATAAATATCACCCCGAATGATGATAAAACAAAAAATTTTTTAAAGAATACTTTAATTGCTATCTTTGCCACAATAGATTTTGAGGAAGCTAGATCTCTCCGATTTTAAAAACGGTTTCAGAACCTTAGAAGGTACCTGACTCTGCTAAGCAGATTTCAAAGGAGCTCCTCGGTCGGTTTTTACACCCGTCAAGTTTCCTTTCCGACGCGATTTTATATCGCATAAATTTTCACGATCACAGCGAATGTTTTTGCAAACACGCCCTATCGAGCCGGTAACAGCGGATGGAATATGGAAGTAGTAACACTTATCGAGGCAGTGGTTGTTTCCTTTCACGCAGAGTAATTGGCCGAACGAGGTCCCGATATTACGAGATGGCCAAAGGATAGGACGAAGGATGTGCGGCTATTAAGCAGGATATACTTTTTACGTTTCACTCGATACTCGTGGTCGTTCGTTACTCATCCGTGTAAGATCGTTAGTAAAGGGTTATCCGGTGTCCATTCACTGTGTTATCTCCGGCTGGACGGATGCGAGAGGATCCAGGAACGGTGAACAGTTTTTTTTAAATATCCTTCTGTAGATTATGTAAAGGTCCTGCTGCTTTTTCTCACTCTCTCCCTCTCTCTCTCCTTTTCCACGATGATCACTTTGCTCACGAGGCACCTGACTAGTCGGTGTAACGTTAGCCTCGACAAATTTTCGGATTAAGTAGTCACCGTTCACTCGAAGCCTCCGGCCACGAGAGGACCACGACGGAAGTGCCACTCATTTGGAAATTACTCATTCACGAACTCATTTACTCGTTACCAGCCCGATTCCGAGCAAATGTTTGCTCAAGGTGATGCCAGTGCTTCAATTAAACGACTCTTCCAGCGAATCGTTCGTCGTGTAATATACATACATTCTGTTTGTGTATCCGAGGGAAACGAAATGATTGATTAATCAATTTTAGGGGCTTGACAGCGGTTTCTTCGTTTGTACGCCATCTCGTTGAAACGTCGAGCACAACCGACTCGCTTTTTCGAGCCGTTTCTGTCTGTTGATCGTGAGCTGTTTGGACGATTTATTGTAAAATTGTTGCTGCAACACGGGGAAACATCGAGACGCGACGTAACCGTATGATTCTTGCGCGAATCTCAATGTATCGAATTGATAACGCTTCCAATAGCAAAGTTAGATTAGTTCGGATAGTAGAGGCTCTACAATATCGTGGGATTACACGAGTAAATATGATCGGAATTTTGTCGTGTTTGGGCTCGTTTCAATCAGAGAAACATCGCGAATGTATTGATAATAGTTTCATACAAAAATGATGAAAGACGAAGTTCTGCCGCTAAATCGGCATAATATTGTTTCAATGTTGTTTTTATTCGCTCCTCTTTTTCCAAATCCAATGCTAACGACACGATATAAAGGCTTCTTGTACATCGTAGTGTTTGCACAGGATGCGAGTGAGATTTGTGTCCATGAGGACCGAAATGCATGGGCATCATGGTGTTTTCGATGGATGTTCGATCGGACGAGCCCGCGGCGCTGGCACCCGTCATTAAACTGTTTCCTCGGCGAGAGAATCGTGCGGGAAAAAAGTGGCGTCTTGTTACTCTGGTGCTCGTTACAAGACACCTTGTCGGACAATAAAACTGACGGAAGGTTTATCGGTGCCTAACAGTGCAACACATTTCTCAAAGAAAGCAGGTCACGGCTCGAAGCTACTCGTAAATTCGATCAATTTCTCTCTCGTTATGCAGCCGCGTAATCGGCGGGATCGGAGGGCACAAACCGAGAGAGAGAGGGAGAGAGGCCTCGATTAACGCCTGAGATCGTTTCCCCGTAAGAAGTAATTATCGCGTAATTATTCGTTGCCGTTGGTATAAACGAGGCGTGCGCGCTCGCTCCTCTCCTCTTCTCTCCGATAGCACCCCGCGGGCTTTTCATTCTTTGAATGACAATTATTATCGCTCGCCGAGAAAACGACTGCTCGGAGGACGCTTTCAGTGTCCGGTAATTGCATTGACGCAATAAATCATCGCTTGTCACTCGATTTATCACACGGCTACCGATGCCAACTGCTCGCATGGGAGGTCCGGCCGATCCACTTGTTCTCCGGTTCTTTTTTTTAAATTATATCGACGTTATCCGTATCTCGGAACGCGAACGCTAGGACTCCACCGCGTCTCTCTTTCCCTTCTCTGTGTTTACAGGTAATTACAATATCTCGTGCTGGCAGCAGCTTCTCTTATTTTCATGATCGAGCCGCTCAGGTGTCAGACGGTGTGAATAGGATCGAGGAGATACTACTAATTACTGGGAAAGTCGCGAACGGTCAGATTCATCTGACGTCTCGCAAAAATTCTGGTACAAAACACGGGGAAGAAATTCTCGAATGCCCGCAGAATTTATTTCGTTATTTAATTCTTGGAACTGTATTTTAAAACGATCAAGTAATTTTTATTTCGCATAAAGTTCCGCAAAATTCTATTTAAAATAATTTTGTTATAAAACTTAACTGCAAAGTGGATTTTCATAGATGAAGAAAATATTGGATTTTTGCGAGGTCGTTTATTTCCAGTATCGATTAAACCGTTCTCGAGAAAGTGGATTTGGAAATTTCCTACGATCGAATATTTTCTCTGATGAATTTCGTGACAGTCAGAGGCCCGGTGATTGATAGTTGCGCGACACTTTTTCGATCTATGTAACATTAATCAACCAGCGCTGGGAGCAAAACCGCATTACCCAGTTGTCAAAGTTTTCATCCTGTCACGTATAGTCCACCGTCCTTCCCTGTAATTTCAGCTATTTTGTATGCAGGCTTGACTATACTTTTCAGCGGAACCCGCGGTTCCAAGTGTCGCGATAAGAATCGGCATTCTCTCATGCTCTGTGCAGTAGCAATTATTAATAAACGATAAACGACGCCGACGAGAATATACATTATTTTTTTGCCGACGCGTCGCGCCGCGCCGCAGCGTAGACACTGTTTATACTCCGACACCGACGAAAAGCTTTACTTTCCAGCCGTTACGTGAATCGGAGAGAGAAATTTTGTTGTCGCGGACATGATCGTTCGATTAAACGGCGGGTAATCATGGGGCCTAAATTATTTCTCGCACACCTCGATCGGTTATACAAGATGTAACGCTAAAGATGTTGCCCGTCAAATGTCACGACAGGTAGAGCTAACTGGGAGACGGTACTTATCCTGTTCGGAAGTTGTTCGGTAGTAATGGATGCGGAGAGTGACCCGATCAATTTTTTTTTAAGACACTACCATTAATACTGACGCGACCGACCTTGTAACTTGATGGCTCGATCACTTGTAACGTGTACTGAACCATATACCTACAGGGTATATTTTAAAACTAGGCTAAAGCGGTTTTAAAGCGGCAGCGGGTAGATGGGCATTTCGTTAGGAACAATTAAAAATAGAAACTTATTTCTCTTAATAATAGTGCAAAAGTACTTTCGATTAGGACAACAATCCAAAGCATAAGGCGAGAATACTATAGGAATATTTGCTATGCAATACTATACAAATGTATATCGTACAATCCATAGATAAATGAATTATACCAAAGAATCGAGAAAATCAATAAATACAAAAATTGAATTGCGAACCACAGTGACAAAAAGATGAGATTTTATTTCTACGGAATATTTAAAAAGAATAATTCTTAATATGCTCATTAAAATCTCATAAATTCTCATAAATTAAATATACAAAAATTATTTACTTTCCACGAAGTGTCTACGATGTAGAATTATCACGAAATGACAACTTTTTCTATGAAAAAGATTGTATAGTTAACAATATAGTTAACAATCTGATCGTATATAAATACAGAGACAGTAATATTAATGGGAGTAACTGTGATACGAATTCTTGAAAGTAAAAGAAGGCGATCGAGGTAGAAAATCTCAGGTTAAAAGGGTTTAATCGGGAACAATATTGCGCCGGTAACAAAAAGGCGGCGGGATAAGAGCGACTCGTCATTTCGGGATTTTATTGAAAACGATTTGCCGCGTAATAACGCTACCGGGCATTTTAAAACACCTTGCGGCGCGGTGACTCGAGCATCGACAATGTCGACAGCAATTATCGATCTCGGACCGTGTCGCCGGTTATGCGGCCTCCGGAAGGCGCGCGGTTAAGTGGTTAACATACCTCCGAAAGGTTCAGAAATAAGAGAAATTCGACAATCGTTCCCTAAATGCTAAAATTGCTAATCCCTAAATGCTAAGCTACCCTTAGTGACGCACAGTTTTATTACCTCTTGTACGTCGAGTCGGACTCGTGACGAAGATTTCGAACAGAATCTACTAAACGTTATCGAACATACCTTTGGAAAATACATAAACGCGAATTTTCTTCTAGGGAATGACGAACATGAAATTCCTAATCACTGCAACCGTCAATTGAAGTTTTTTATACTTTTTTTTCATTTGACAATTATTGAAATTATAAGATTACTTACACGGGAATTGATTCGGTAAATTTTTTTTCCGTATCGAAATAAAAATTGCACAAAATCTAAATGAATCCTCGTTATTTTTATAAGCTAAAACATTTTAATCGCTTTTAGTGCAAAGGTAGATTTAGTGTTAAAGTGACGTTGATAAACATTTAGCGTTGGTACACGAGCGCGGCCGTTAGCGGGCCACGCCTAATGGCCCGATAAGTGGTCGTGACCGAATCCGTGCGTTCTAAGAAGGGTGGTCGCGAAACGTATGATCAGGCTTCGGTAGGCAAAAAAGAATGGGGAGCACGGAATCGTTTCGATTCAAGGATATACTCGGGCGCCTAGGTCGATTCCCTAATCCGTGGCGAGAGAGCGAGCGATCGGCGAAGATAGCGACAGGAAAGACAGTGGCGAATCTGAGCAGGACCGGCCACGTGGACGCACGTGGTGATGCCGGACGAAACTTTCTCGACTGCGAGAAGCTCCTGGCTCTCCACGGCTTCTCCTCGGGCCCGTCCTCGTGGGAACTCGAGACAGATGCGTCGCGCGTGAGAATCTCGGGCAGATGCGGACTTACGCACCTTCTCTCAAGTGCGCCACGCACTGTCTTGTGTATTTATAAGAAGCCCGTGTAGGTGTACGTGTACGACATGCCGATTCGAGTATTATACGCTCGACCGCTTTACCACTTCTCTCCCCATTTTTCCTTCTCTCGTTCCTCTTTCGAGCTGATTCCTTCTTTAACCCCCTCACCACCCCTCCTCGTTTTACCCGACAAGCACCGCCCTTTCTTCGACGTTCGCGCTGCTCATCTATCCGAGCCGACGTTGCTCGTAATTGTAATCTAGGCATCGCGCCGAGGCGTGTGCACGGAACGTGTACGGAACGTGGCTCTTTTCTTCGTGTTGCCTTTTCTTGCGCCGCACACCGCTCCTCGGACTCTCGTGCCAGTCGCCGGGGAATTAACAACTTCTGATCCAATCTCCGTCTAATACTTTTTTTTTTAAACGTGACAAGAAGATGCATCGACTGATTGGAAAAATACAATTTTTTTTAGATGAACTGATCTTTTTTAAATATAACGAAATTTTTTTTTCTTTTTGCTAATTTTTTTTTATTGCAATTTAGAATTGGTTAGATGCGAAACAGCGAAAAACAATGCTGTCTCGTTTTTAACTCTGTGCAATTGTTAACAAATTAAATTAACGTAGCTCCTGTAGCTTCTAATTGATACAAGCTATTTAGCAGTGAAATATCAATATCTTTATAAAATAATTTCACATATTTTTCAATCCACCTCTTTGAAATTATAATCATCTTCCTAGACTCTATATAAGTAATTAAGCTTCTGTATATTCTAATTAATTATGCAGTCTAATTGTTTATACAGAGTTTAGGAGGATGATTTATAATTTCAAAGAAGCGGATTGAGAAATATGTAAAATTATTTTATAAAGATTTTATAGAGATTTATTAGATAAAGATGACTGCCATATTCACAAGCATTCGCCGCGTCGAAGGGTTGAGAGAATTTTAGGAAGTATGTATTATATTTTTTATCTTTGTCTCAGTACCAGTGACAATAAAAATTGCAGAACTCCAACTGACACTGTCAGCTTGACAGTGATTTGGTTCCTCCAGGCTCTCTGCCTCACAATATGCGTGTGTCATGCGCGTGTGGAGAACGTGCCCATTGTATGCCCTCGTCGTTTGCGTCGGATTAGGGGTGGGTCGTTTAGGCTCTGCTCGAGAAGAAGATATCTTGTGACAATTTTCATCCGACAGTACCTTTTCTCGTTCGCTCCTCCATTTTAGTTCACGCCTTACAATATCAAACGAGCAGCGTGCGCGATTCAAATGATCGCTAAGATAGCTAGAAGTAATGGTACTTTCACAATTCTCGGTTATAAATTACTTTGTTATGGCCCATTGTTGCAACAATCAGTTTATATTGGACTTGTCGTATTAATATATCAAGTCGCTCGTAAAGATCATTGGAACACTATCTATAGTGATCTGTTTATCATCGGCTCGTTTCAATTATCCTCGTGGGAAATTCGAACATCTAGGCGTTCAATGCCTAATGGCAAAATTTATGGCGTTTCCTCAACTTATAATGATTTATTCATTCTCGAAAACGATAATGCTCTTTTTCTCGTTCAATTTAACAACTACAGCGAAAAACGTGTGAGATGTAAATGCGAACGAGTTACTTATTCTGATGACCCACATTTGCAATGATCGGTTTAAGATTAACACATGAACACTTAGTAACAAGAAACAAGCTCCATCGGAATGCGAATCTCGCAGAGATAGTGGGGATCCCTAGTGGGGATAGTGGATCACTCGTTTTTTTATCATTATCTCTTTATCAACAATTTTTATAGGTTTCGAAAATAAAATAAAGAAAGTATACGGTTGCTTTGCTATCTGCAAAGTCGATTAATTATATTGTTGTTTGTTCAGTGTTACAACGTTACAATTCCGATTGCAATTTTTGCAAAAATTTCTTTTCACATCGTGTAGTGAGCAAATTGCTCTAACTTCTCGAAAAAGTTCAAATCGTGAAGAATATCGAAAAAGTTATCGTCTTTTTAAGAGCGTCCGCATATTATAATGGAAGTCATAGTTGAACTATGTCATTTCGCAGTGCACAAAAGGGAGCAAGTTGGACCACAAAGGGTTAAAGTTCATTTTCGGTTGCGAAAGCCTGCGCGAAGCATAAGAGAGTATCCAGAATGATTTAAAATTCAACAACGTCTGTTTATTGGCCTGCCATTGCACGTTAGTCTTCATTAGCCTTCTCAGTTCCGTCCGCCGAAGATCTCGAGCCATCTTACGACTTTTCGGGCGTTTTATGGCCGGCTACCGCGCTATTATGATGTCTGGCCGAGCAGAGAGGGATCAGTGGCGCCGTTGCCTATCTCCAGGGGTTGCTTATTCTCGCAGCGTGCTCTCTCAGATGGCTGGGACGTTTTATAGTTAACACGACGCGCCGGTAGCGCCAGGATAATCGAGCAGCCAGCGGTAATCAAGATTTGC
This sequence comes from Lasioglossum leucozonium, assembly GCA_028454225.1. Classification (NCBI taxonomy): domain Eukaryota; kingdom Metazoa; phylum Arthropoda; class Insecta; order Hymenoptera; family Halictidae; genus Lasioglossum; species Lasioglossum leucozonium. The sequence goes on along the minus strand of CM052220.1, from coordinate 7,510,483 downwards.
ATACGCAAAAGATTGCAGAATTCGTCTTTTACTTCACGGATCGTTTAGTTACCGTGTCCCTTCGTTTTTATTTTAACACCGCTTTTACTAGCAATGCTCACTCGATAGTAAATCGAATGTTGTCTTACGTTAAAAGAGGAATTCGTCTTGCAATTCGGCTGAAAGTTTATGCTTCTCCAACACGATTCAAGCTCTATAAACTAAAATAAATAAATGTTGCCCAATTGTTTCTCCTCCCGTAGATTATTTTAACTGTTTATGGTAGTGTGGTATCTGTTTCTTTGGCGTAGCAAACAAAATGCTATGAGTAGACTGCGGATGTTTATTCAATTTTGTGGAATTAGATAAAATCTTATTTTCAGTAGTGGTAGTCTTTGTAGATCTGAGGTAAATAAAAATCGTACCGAATTTTATATTCCAGCATTTTTTGAAAATTTTTAGATGCCATAAATGCACGTTCTGAAGAACTAATTTCCTTCTTGGTCCACGCATTTTTTAAAATAAATTAAATTGTGTTTGCAAGTGAATTTTTCTCATTTCTGTAGGACACATTTTGCACAAACGAAATGCTGCACAAAATGTTGCGTGTTCTTGCATATTGTCTTCGGTCCTACCACTCTGCTAACAAGATTATTTTAGATAAATTTTTGGTGGATTGTTCTTTGAAGTGAATTGCAATATTGTTTATTTATATTAACGGTGTGCGAACGCCGGTAACAGATACGATATTCGACAAAATTGTTTGTGAATTTTCATCGGTGATTGTGCTTTTTTATTCGTTCTGAATACACTGTATATCCGTCGATGAAGCATTAGACAATATGACACACGCAAGAAAAGAAGTATTAAAAGCGTAGCAGACCGGGGCCCACAGTTTTAATGCACCGATAGTTTATTTTGTCTTTCTAGGGAGTCAGCTCTGCCAATCTTTTCGCAAGGTCTACTCTTCCGGCTTCGTTTTGCTCCTTTTCGGCCGTATCTTCGGTGACGTTCGATAAAATTCGTGATGATGACTCTTTTGCAATTATGAATGCGATATAGGACAACGTCATTACCAGGTACATATGTGCCACTGGTTGCTTGCTGGGCATGTCAGATATCGTTTCGAGATTATTCTTGAACTTTCTCGTTATCTCAAACGCTCTTCCCGTTCATTAAAACCGCTGACGTGTAGACTTCGTGAGCGATTCAAAAGACGGAATACACACGGAGTTTATTATGGGATGTTTATATTAAGTAAAAGACGATGAAGATAATTTATGCCTTTAAAGGCGCGTAAAATTATAATTATTAATATCGCAGATGATTAATTGTTTTAAGCGGGAAATGTAGCAGGTTGTCATCAATCTTCCATGAAGGAAATCGTATAATTTCTTTATCGCAGTTTTATGTAACTGCTACGATCGTTTTTGATAAACGGCAATGAGAAATTAATTATTGTATTGGAGTGCATGTAGCCAAGTAATTTTATGTTGTTTGAAGTATATCGATTTACATATAAATTGTTACGTATCATTAGTCTGCGGATCTTCATGCAATTTCCCATTTTCACTGTATATTTTTCAAAAAATGAATTGATATTTTAATAATATAAATCGTAAAAGCGTTCTTGTATCTCATAAATTTACAGGTACCATAAATACGTCCTAGTGTTCATCATTCTGTAAAATTACTGGGAAATTTGGTTAAAATATATTTACGAATTATTCAATTTTTTTTCTTAATTCGAGTTGGTAACGTGAAAATGAAAAAGATTTTAAGCAGTATGATACTATAAAGTACATATTTTTTACTTCCACTTGCATTTTAATGTTAAAGTCTGGTTAGAGATAGTACAAAATAACGAAATTAATAATTTTCATTTATAAAACGATAGCTAGATATTACAGCCAATAAAGTGATACATTTTATATCTTGATATGTTTCACTTCCTATAATATAATGTTGAAGTATGTTCGAAGCATATAATTATATTTTGTAGAGTACGTTATTGAACAAACTACTGCAGCGTAAAATATTTTACCGTGACGGTAATTGGTTTTACTATCTTTCGAATAATTTCTCGTCGATGATGGTCTGGTTCGAGCATTTAACGCGGCACAAAGCGTGACGTAAATTATTACGGTTCTCGAGCCTCGAAAGAAAAATGCTGGGACTTATCCTGTGAAGAAACACTATAATAGTCGTCTCTCGTCCGGCGTCTCTCCCATCGGGCTGTCAAATTTTTTCCCGCTATTACGTTTCCTCGAAACACCGTGAATTAATTATTACGCGCTACACCAGCGAGCAATAAATCCACATTTTACGACAGAAAAAGGGGAAGGATATTCTTGCGTTTCCGTTATATATTTCTTTACATTATTGCTTCCGAAGTTACACTTGAACGAGTTCTTCACGCAATGGTGGAAACCAGTAAATCTACTTCATTAAAATTTATCTCGTGAACATCCAACACGAAAGTTAAGCAGATGCTTACGGTTGTTATTTAAGCGATAAATAAATATTTCTTGTATACGGTGCATGTAACATTCGAACATATGCGCGCCGCAAAAACGTTGGAAACTTTCGTATTCATAAAGGTTGGAAAGTTTTGTATTCAAAAACGTGTTTCAAAAAATTATGTAATCCTTTGTCTACCAAAAGGTGTTGCAATATAAATTTCGAAGAGAATTGTTCATCCGCGTATAGTACTAGATGAGATACAGATTGTGGCAATAGTTACGAAAAATTGAAAAATTAATTTTATTATTAGTAATAGTTTCGGAAAGTTATACCGGGGATCCCGAGTCTATTTTATTCAATTATTCACTTTCTGACGAATTGTCAACGACCATTGCCTCGCTGAAAACACCGGTTCTCGTTCGATCACCGAAGTAAAGCAGCGTAGGGCGGGGGACGCGCTAGGATGGGTGACCGCTCGGTAAAAAGCCGGGAAGTGGCCCTCTGGGTGCGTTTCACGTGTTGTTGGCAAAATAGGTGGTTCGGAACCCACCTTAATAAAAAGTAGGTCCCGCTGAAATTGGAAATTAGGCGATAGTTGAGGATTGGTAAAGGGAGAAGTGGTGGAATGGATTTGAAACCCTGAGGGGACCAAATATCATTACATACACTTTCTGACGAATTAATTAAACTTGCATTAGAAGCAACAAGAAGATTAACGTGATCTGAAAAAAAATGTTGAAAATTGTTTACTACAGTGGCGTATATTTTCGTTTTCTGAATCTCTTTTACTCGAAAGATTCTTCCGTTCTGTTCGAGTTCTCGAGGTTCCACTGCATAAGGACGGTTTGCCGTTTTGGAGAAAATGCAAGAAAAGAAAAGAAATCGACTTTTCAAAAACGAGAAACCAGGATACCGCGTTAACACCGCGGCAGAAAGGCGAACAATTACGTAAAGACCGTCGGCGTAATAATCGCGTACTCGTGCTCGGGAGCGAACTAGGTTCAGGTGAGTCACGGCGCTATACGGCGGCGTCTGGCTGCGCGCGGTTCGTTAAGAAAGTGGTAAGAAATCACAGGAAACGAGGATCGGTAGCGGTGAAGTGGCAAAAGGAGCCGAGGAACGTCAGCGACACCGGGTACAGTCCGGCACGAATACGCTCGCGGTACAAAGCGGGCACGTGACGCGAGCACCGATTAGTCCTGCGCGCCGAGCAATATGGAATAAAAGCGATAGCAGCCACGAGCGGCTGCTCTTTTTGCAAACCGTTCGAGCACTAGATTTATACGGCGGCTTTCTTGTCGCACACGGCCGAGCCTCGATGGAATTCGAGCCGCGCGGCTCTCTGTGCTCGACACGGAATAACACAACGCTCTCCTACCGTTTTCATCAGACCCGCTATTTCGTGCGATGGCAGTGAAAACCAGTGATTTTTCCGAATAAACGTTGGACACGTTCGACTGGACCTCTTTTGGGAATATAGACGTATACTCTGAATAGATTGGCAGATGTGGAAATAAATAATGAAATTAATATAAACATTAGAATATTCTAAATTGCATATATATTATTATTATTATTATAATTTAAGACGTCTTAAAGACGCAGTTTGAACGTTTGTAATAAGACGTCTCAAAGATGTCTGTTTCGAGACGTTTTAAAGACGTCTCACTTTATACATCCGAAAGACATCTTCTAGACGTCTTAAAGACGTACCGTTTCCTAATAAAAGACGTTGAGAAGACGCGCGGGAGAGTCGTTCGGAAGCCGATGGAGACCTCTTTAAGACGTCTCTGTGCTATCTGGCGGAATTCCAAAAATAATGGAATAACAGGGATAATTACTATATACAACTATTCCGCGGAGAGTGTGCAGCTCGAGGGGCATTCGCTCTATGAAACGAGCAGTGTATCAATCGGGGCTATCAATCCTAACAGCGTCCGGATCGACGATCGTCATAGAGAAATCAGTTCCAGCAGAGCAACCGGTAGAAACGCACTAACGTACGCACGCGCGCGACCTCGCGAATCAAGTCTCTCGACTCGATTCGATTCGAGTTGGGTCCGTAGGTGTGTATACCTGACACGCAGGCACACACGGCACACGTGACACGCGTGCGTACATAGCCGCTTACATCGCGTGAGCACGTGTACGCTGGTATTTATACGGCGTTCTCTCGGGGCCGTGGGAATGAGCGGGCTCACTGCGACCGTTCTGGCACGAGCGCCGCGACGAGCGTCGACTTTCGCGAAAGCGGAATCGGAGAGGGACAGAAAAGCCAGTCGATTACCGTTCCGCAGCGTGTCACGCCTCGCCAGGTAAGGCCTACCTGGTAGGCAACCGCGCGCGCCACGCCACGCCACGCCGCGCCGCGCCGCGCCGAGAGCCAGCCGATTCCGTACCGTGACACGTGCTTTTCCTCCAGCCGTAAATCGCCCAGAGAAACGTTACCGAGAAAGTACCACGGACCGAGAAAGAATCCGTTTCTTGTTAACCGACTCCGTGTAAATCCGTTTCGCGTTTTAACCGGATACCGCTTGCTAACCGGATAACCGGATGTTACGCGGTCTCTCGCCATTGATTGGCACGATGCTGTATCCTTCGTACTCTCGGTAAATTAATATAACGAAAGATCCCTGCTTATCCGACGATACGGAATTCTTGAATTTATTGCAGAGATATGCTGGTTTGCGACCGCGCATTTTGTTAGTTGTTTCATACGCGCGTTCCGTTCAATGCAAATAAGCATCGAGAGATGCAAATGATGAAGTTATTGATTACTTCTTCGACACGGTGGTATGATCATTTTCATAAATACCGTTGCATACAACGACTTGCATGTGTATCCCTGTGGCTATTAGGTGTACGAATTAATGTCCTCTTTCTTCATTTTCTTCTTTATTTAATTATTAAGATCGAGAGGAACAGTTTGTTATGAAAAGATACGGTGGAACCTGTCAAACGTTGAAAATTGTTCTTATCGGAAACTATCGAGCTGTGATTTGTCAGTTTTATCGGCTCGAGATACTCGAAGGTACGTTTACACTGTTTTCAGTTCTTATCAAACTAATCCTCCTCCATTCCCAACGCTAAAGAACCTTCGAAACTTTGATTTTTGATAACTGTGCAATTTCATATGCACTTGGGAAGCAAGTTTGAACCGCGACATTAAATGCTCTTCGATAAGGGTGGATTTTACTGATAAGATAGCTACTTTGTTGGCACCGGTATTGATGTTTGCTCTGGATTTTGTTTAAACAGTACCATAAGGGTGCATTGTGCTTTTACGGTTTGCACGAGAATTTCAATGGTCCCCACTAGTTGATGTTCAAATGCTCGATTTTTATTTGCAACCTTAATTGACGATAATAGATCGAATTGGATATAGAAATAGCTCATAAGAAATTGAATAATTGCTTTTGCATAAATAAGACGATAATTTAAAAAATGTCAATTTTCGTTTAAACTCTTTCGCTTTGTAATCCCCTTAGGAATTGCAGATCATTTTTAAAATTTAAACAAATACTGCTGTAGATTTCGATAATGACCACATTTCTTAGAAAGAAAATCTATTGCCCTTTCAGCGTGACCTAAAAATTAAAAAATAATGCAGCTGACAATTCTTGCAAAAAATTCTTAAAATGATAATACTTAATTTCTTCAACGCGTTACACGAGCTACCATGTGCAACGCAACGGTTCGTTCAATTGGCAATACGTTTGATCACATTTTCTACATAATATTGCATTCACTTGCGGTTTGGGAAAAGAAAGTGTATCTTTAAACGATAGTACTTACGATCGTTAATGGAAGTTCTGTGCAACACGGCCATCGGTAGCGGTGGTCGTGGTGAAAGTGTTTAAAGAAGCGCGAACATTCCGTCAATCGACATCTTGTCGTGGGAATTGCAGTTCGAGAATAAGCTCTTGCACTATAGATACTTGTCCAATATATTATCTGACAGATGTGACATACTGCGGTAAATTTATGCAACATTTTATTCTTACCGAATAAATTTCATAAATTCGTACAAGAAAGTTTCGACATACTCTGCAAATTTTTGGGAGATTGGACCGAAGTTTTCACACCGATAGCTGCATTTTTTATATGGTTTGTGTGCAAAACAGTGACGTAAATGATTTCCCAAATTGCAGGCATGGCAATTTTTCCCTTCAAAGATAAATCGAGATAGATCTTGCGAATGGATCGTACTGGAATGTCAAAGGATTAAAGATTCATTTTCTGGAATAAAATCTTCAAAAAATTTTTAAAAAAACTAGAAATTTTTCACGAAGAAGATGGTAAAGTGCATCGAGGAAATAAATTTGTTGAACAATATTCCTGATGCGTCTTTATGATCTCAATAATTGTAAATTGCAAAATTTAGAACCCGTTGTTTTTATGCGAGTCGGGTTAATCAAATAATTTGTTCCTCGAGACTCAAATTGCATGAATTAAAAAAAAATTGAGAATTCGAAAACTCGTTTTCTCATTTCCGAGTGTGTTTGTGATCTCCCCAATTTCCATTCTGGACCGAAGATGCTTTTGAAAGTGTTTCGAGTCGCGCCGGCACTTTCGAGAGAGCAGTTACCACACGTGTTCGTCTTGACGGTTTTTAAAGTCCATCGACGAAGAATCGATCCACGTCGAGCAACTAATTTCTCGCCCGGAGTCCGTAATCATCCCAATTAGTCGAAGAAAAGGTCTCACGGCGTTGCGACAGAGTGACTTTCCGATCGATTTGCTTGTTCGCTCGGGGATTCGGAACAAGAGGGAAAAGAAACGAGCGGCCCAGTTACGGTGCACCGTGTAATGAATTAATTTCATCGTTGGAAACGCTGTCGATTAAGCCTGATTGCCGTTGGAAGAGAAAAAAAAAGGAGCCCGACTGTATAATTGATACATTTCATGTGGCTATCCTGTTTACTTCCTTTAAACACACACATCCAACGTTTGCAACAAGGTGGAAGTGTGGCACGCTTGATTCCGCTTAATGAGATGCGATAATGGGGTTGGACGAAATTTTTCTGGAAGTGATTTCGACCAGCTGTGTGCTTCCATAATTGATGGAAAGTGTATTTCTCGTTTGTGGAAATCTTGTTCTTTTTGTTAAGCAATTTTCGCTTCTGTAAGGAAACTGCTTTGCAATATTTTTTGCAGGATATATCAAACGGAATAGCGCATTGCGTTATTTTGTAATTCGTAGCAGAAAGCATTATATTATTTTTTAGAATCAATTGTGGATTTTTTTATTTATAAGGAATTTGAATTGGTGAAAATAAGCGCATCTTACCTGTTCGCCTATAAAGAGTAATTAGAATTTGCAATCTCTGAGTATTTCTTATTTAATTATAGATACGTAGAAATTACAAAATCACAAAATCTACATATTTAAAAATCTCGTATATGTAAATGTTGTATTTTGATGGAAAAAGTTTGTACTGTTTCATAGCATTTATTTATTTATTTGTTGAGGTTTAGGTTGTCTGCATCTTTGAATCGTGCATTCAACGCTATGCTTCCTTCGACGTCTGCGGCTCGTGCTCCTAATACAATGTTGCAAGGAGGGTTGCCTACCCTTCAGGCTCCTGTCGCCTCTGCTTTCTGCTGGAGGATATTTTGATTGTTGAACAATTGCCGGAAGAATTGCATACGTTTTTAAATTTAGAAAATACAATTGTAATTGTAACGCAGTGCTATCCAATATTTATTTTATAATTTTCTTTCGTGGAACAATTACTGTCTTTAGATTCTAAATGAATATCAATCGACTGCGTGGTTAATCCCTTTTCACAACCGTGTAAGTTTGCAAATTGTTTGTTAATATTTTTAACAGTACAATTTTATATTTGTGAAATATGATTCCTTGATTTAGTAAACAATGTGGTCATTTCGAGATAAAATATCTTTATGTGCTGGCTACTTATATTCCAATAAAACAGCGCAAACTAATGCATTATTGTGCGAAAAGTAGTACAATTTTTTACTGTTATTCAATGCTAGGAATTAAAAGAAATTATGACAATATCACTTCACGTGATGCAAGCACTAGGTTTTTCGGGACTCGTTAATACTTTTAATTTACGGATATTGAGATTATGATAAATATTATATATTATAAAAAATTTGGATCAACTCATTCCTCTTATTTCTATAAAATAATACAAAAATACCCACTTTTATGCTCCGTAAACCTAGCGTTAACGCGTGATAACTCTGTATAACAATAGCCAATTTGTGGCTTTGTGATTTTTGTTATTCTAATATTTCGGCAGAACTTTTGCACCTTTAAACCTATTGAGGGAGGCATTCAATTCAACATTTGCTCAGGCACTTATGGTCGGCTGACCGTTAAATGAACTGAAAATAGGGATAACCCTATCGGAGAGCTATCCCCAAATTATTCACCCCACATATTATTGTCCTATTATCTAAAGCAGGAGTATCGTGCGCGCCACAATCTTTCGTTATTTTGTCTAACCGTAGGGGCGGCTACCCCCAACCGACCATGGAAAATCATGTGAATTCAGTCCACCCCACCTACCTTGACGAACATGTGCTTGTCGCATATGGGTAACACGTGTGCCCATTCACTACCTTACGTACTACCCTTCATGTTAACAACGAAGCATAGTCAATCGCACAATGTACATTTTTCACTAAATTAAACCGCTTATTTAATTGTTGCACTGCACCTGCTGTTAGCATCGTTACAAACAAAACCAACAGGGTAATTTTCCAACTATGAACTGCTCTACAGGTGTGATATAAGTTGAATAACATTTGTATAATAAAAATTTAATATAGCTCATATTACGTATATGATTAATAAAAACAATAGGCTAACAATTCAAAATTTATAGAAAAATATTGTAAGGAAATTCAATTATTTTACTAACGTTGTTTTAAATATTTATTAAAGGAAGTTGAACGCGTTTTTGTTCAGATTGAACTTATTTGTCTGTGCATTTGCCCGAGCATTTCAATAAAAATGTCACTTCTGCGTGACATTGATTTCGCAGAAATTTTTACGATTTTGAGAAACGAGCTGTAATAAGTTAATTTAACGTTACATCATAAGAAACCTGTTCTCCCGTAATGGGGAATTGCTGGAGTTCCCGCGTGAAGTATGTGTACATATAAATACACGGAATAAAAAGAATGTGCACATATTTATCAAACAAAAATATATTTCTTGTATATAAGATTTGTAGGTAAAACTTTGTAAAATTTAAGTGTGCTGAACTATCAATCGATTTTCTCAGTAAAAGCTGCAACTCTTCCGCCGCAAGATAGGGGTGCCGTTTAGGGTGACCGTTACCGGAAAACGGCGTGTCGTGGGAAACTTTCGAAACGCCGAGTTTCCCATAATTTCGAGCGGGAACGTATTGACCAAACTTTCTCCGAATACCAAAGCGCTCCGGGACAGAACTTTTTCCGGACCGAGTGAAACCGAGGTTCCCGCGAGATTTCGTGAATCTTTTTTTCGACGCATTCAAAGGGGCTGAAAGGACCCCTAAGGCTTTCTCAAACCAGTCTCGAGTATGAATAGATTTCTTTTCAAAGGCTGAACCCCCAAAGCTGCTTTCGGATTCGAAGGGCTAACGATTTTCGATGCAGGTGAATTTGTCGGAATGAAACGATTTTCCCGAAACGAATCCCAATGTACTATTTTCGAAAGGAATTTAAACGGATTCTATAAAGACGCGTTCGATTACAATTAAGGCCTTAAATGCTAACGAGGGTAAGGTGTGCGAGTGACGAAACAGGTGAAATTGTGTTACGAGTAAATTTATTATCTTAACAAATTGGAAGACAGTAGGAAGTTGCGTCGGGGCATGCCGACGGCATTAAAGCCGATATCACAATGTATACGTTAATTAATAATTAACCTAGTAGGTACAAATATCACAATTGCGAGCAACGTCGCGATAGCGTCGCAATATTAAAAAAAAAAAACAGAGGATCAGAAAAATATAATATTTTCAAAGTCGTCGAGCTCCGTATAAAACAATCTAAAATACGTGATACTCGAGAATTTCGTTCTCGATGAGCAACGGTCAGTCAGATCGTAAAAACTAAAATCTATTTATCACAGTTTCGAAACAATCTTATCTAAAGGCAGTCTGGCAGAACGAGAATCTGCTGCGTATCCTCGGGGCCAAACTTTTCTTGATCGCCTTCGTCAACTGGTTGACAGTGTTGGCCCCCCTCCCTCCTTCTCCGGAAGCTCCGAGTCCCCTTTTCCTCGTCGAATAATCTTCGTCGTGTCAGGGCACGACGAGAGGAATTCTGCTTGCTGGTGCTCCTCGAGGAAGTTGCGGGGAGACCTCTGACTCGAGTCTCCGCGTGAGGTAGATGACGTTTTCGTCGTGTGTCGAATACACCCGGAAGGGGTTGACCGGTTCACGCGACTTGCATCTCGGGCGTTTGGTGTTGCGAGAATGCGCGCTCTTTGTAGCACAGATCACTATCGGCCATGCTCAAGGTTGTCCAGTAGAAGTCTCCGGCGTGGGTGTGGGCGAAATGCACGGGCACGTAGCACTGACCAGGTACAACCGGCACCACCGTCATTTGCCCGTCAAGACAGACAGTGATGGCAGCACCCTCTTCAGCGTCTTCGAGTTCCGCGAGAAGCCTTCTCTCGAGGGCCTCGTTCGCGTTGTTCTGGTTGTCGACCTCCTCGGTGAAGACCTCCACTTGCGGCACCGCTTTCTGATCCTTGCATTTGCCGGATTTGCCGCCGGTTGTCTTCTTCTTGAGCAGCCTGAGGATCGGCTTCAGAGCACGTCTGAGCCGCATGCTGCTCGCCTTGCTCTTCCCGGACATCTTCAGGTTGTAGAGGTTGTCGTTCAGCTCGTTCTCGTACTCGAACACGTGGTTCATCGTGGTGGCGGCCATGTTTGTTCTGATCGTCCTTCGCTGGAGTATTATACTCGACGACGACGACAACGACGCACACTGAACCGGTTTTAAAGGAGCGTTGCACGAGACGACCGCGGTGTACACGGTTGTCGGTATGAATCGACCACAACGTTCGTTAACTCGATTCACGAATGTAAGCGTCCTCTAGCGAGAAATGCTTTTCTGATGCTGGCTTCCGATCGAGAAAAATCTCGGAGCAAGCAAGAAGAGTACCGTGTTGGTATACTTTTCAGAAGGATGCTTTGGAACGAAGCGCTAGTGAGCGAATGGTGCCTTAAACCAGCAACCCCGGACCTTATATAGGCCCGGCCGAGCAGGACGGGGTGACAGAGTGGGGAAGGCAGGTGCACTCTGGCTGTGGGAACTTGGAGAATTCGGAGCTTCCCACGTCAGGATCCACGCCGACCATCTGCCGCTTTTCTCCCTCCTCTGATACCCTCCGACACTAATCCAACCTACCACCCCGACCTGCACAGAGTTCTTACACCCCACCCCCGCGATCACCCCCTCGCTCGTAGAACCGAGAGCTCTCTTTCGAGGTGGATCCTTCCTTTCCTAAGGATCTCTCGTCTCCTCTCCCCTCTTCTCCTCTCCTCTCCGGTTTCCAGAGAAGAAGAGAAACCGGGGGTCTCTTTCGGCTCTTTTGCGACCCAGCACCGTGATCAAAAGGGTGGATATTCACCCATTTCGGAGCTGGACCAGTTCGAACCTGTTACGACAGGTCTCGACCGGTTGCGCGGACTCGGATCACGCCGAGGCTTCTCTGTACCTCTTACGTACCGTGCAAGTTAACCCCCCGCTTACCCCTTGCTGTATGACCCCTCTTCTTTGATGCTGTAATTACAGCTTCTTTGTCTCTCATCATTTCCTAGATGAATTTCTAATTATCGTACAGGGTTCGATGGGACATGCGAGACTAAAATAATGAAAAAAGTTCATGTAAACATATGTTTTTTAGCTGTTTTTGTTTATGAGATTCAACAAATTTTGTTAAACCCTGTTTCCATCAGTATTGCACTTTTGGTATTGAATTCGTGTCGCGCTGGCCACAAGGGAGCATTGCTGACACAAGTTCAGAGGTAATTGTTTAAAAAAATATTAAAAATTTTATAATTTATAACATTAATTTATATTTATTGGAAATATTTATAATATGGCATGGCTAAGTAAGTGTTCATAGAGTAGACTAAGTGAAAGTAGTAGATAGCGAACAATTGTTATAGTGTTTAAAAATGTAGAAGGGTGTGTACAGTAGGAACTGTAAATTAAATCTGTATCTAGGCTAGAAGGGCTCAAGTAACAGTATATTACAATATTCATTAACATTGCAGTATCCTGTATTATAACATTGCGCCGACAATCAACATAGACTGCACGTGATAAGACAAATGTCGTTAAACTGAGAAAACATTCAATTCACTAAACTCAATTTCACTGAAGCTACGCCTACATTAAGATAAATTTGATCAGTTAGCATCCTCCTCTCACTCCAAGTCGTGCAAAGTCGCGAGATCATCCACTGTTTTCGAGTTAGATTAGCAGGTCGTCAGAGGGATTAATTTAGCCAATTAGACGAGACAATTTCTCTCGAAGAGGAATTCGTGCGCGAGTCGCGAGCTACTTGAATCAACAAGTTGGCGCAGGGGGTTGTAAGCGTAGTAATTAACGCGCGACGGTAACGTTCTCCGTCCTCGTTAATTCCTCGCGGGGCGCACAGTGGCCGGAGAAATTTAGGGTCGAGTGTCTAGACGCGTCAAGATAGGCTCCGACACTCGTCACAGTCGTTAACTGCGCTTCGGGTTTGGTTTTTCCCCCTCGAAGAACCACGACGCAGTGTCCGCGTCCCTTTAGGGCTGCGCCAGACACCCTCGTACACGCATAACCGTGCGTAATAAGCTACGAATAAAAAGTATGCTCTTTTTGCCGCGTTTCTTCGCTTCCTTTTTTCGTTCTTGGTACCGCTGGGCTCTCCCCTCGGCCGCCGTTGAATTAACAAGTTTTTCGGGGGGAGGCGCTCTTTTTTCGAGCGAACCTGCTCGAATCAGGTGAATTTGCTATTCAACCTGTTGATGCGGTCGAACACTTGTTCACGTGACGTTGTTTAAACATTCTGGACTCGCTGCTCTCCTGAAATCGCTGAAATCCAAATACAAAATTGAAGTGAGAAGAATTATTTCGACTTTCTTAGACGATTCAAAGAAAAAATGTATTTTTATTAACCTTCGGTTTTTCACAATTTTTATTCTGCATAAAAATTGATCTCTTAATAATTTCAAGAGGTTGTAAATAGGTGTACCATTTCTTCGTACGCAACAATCTAATGGAATAAAATTCGATTCTGTTTTTATCGATACGCACAGGCGTACAATATAAATTTCCTTCTTCTGTTAAGAAATTACGAACGACTACGAAGTTCGTGAGACTGTAGAGTAAATCGTGAGTGGTTGGTATTTGACGACGAGCCTCGTAGGCAGTTTGGAAATCCGGCAGTAGGATGGACACTTAGCCAAGACCCTCCCGAACGAACCTGTTGAGGTTCGAGAAAGAGGGTTCGTGAAGGTCGTGCCAGATCCCGTAGGGGCATCGATGCGCCGCGCCGTGCCAGCAGGATCTCGCTTCGTGGGGTACCGGCTGCCCTCTTCGGGGACGACAGGTACATCGGGGGTATTTGTTTTCACTTTGCGCTTTGGAACTGCAGTTCGTGACAGGTGAGGCGGAGACGCGCTCTCGTCAAACCTGCGGCCAGGAACGTCTCCCTGCCGGCAGGAAATGATTTTACTTTCATGAAGACGCCGCCGTTGCTCGCTTCTCCTCGCTACATTCCCGGAGCCAGTTTATTTGAGCGCTAACAGATCCTGGTAAGTTCGTACGGACGTTTCGCTCGGGGCACGATGAAGCGATAGACATTGCCACGACGGCGGTGCTAGTGCTGCAGGTCAGTTTTCTTTTTTTATTTTCCCGTTGGTTTCGTATCTTCTTTTCTCGTCGAACGGATCGAGCTCTGGCTCGTACGAATATTAATACGTCGCACAACATATTTCTTTTTAATATACAGGGTGCTCTGTTCATTTTCCGTATTGCTTCAAGTGATACCGTACGAATTCGTACAAATCTTTTTTGTTAATATTTTCGTTCATTTGTGGTAAGTGGAACATGGAACCACGAATGTGTATACAAAATAAATATTGTATAATGTTTGATAGTCACCTGCAAGAAAGTGCATCGCTGCAAAATCCAAAGTTTAATAAAAGCAGTGAATTGTATATGCACATTTTGTTACTTTTTGATTTTTTGAAATTTTTTACTTGTCTTTGTGCCTATGAAATGTTTATATTTTGTCAAGTGGATTCTAGGGTAACGTTTCTGTGAATAAATATCATTGGTCACAGTTTGCGTGTTACATTAGAATATTCTTCTCAATCTTTCTTAGTTACCATTCTTTGGATATAAACTGCATACGTGGAATTTGATTATACATTTTTAGAGTACGTAATATGGTCGGAAGCATTTTTTTATATCGTAACATTATGCATGAACTATATTTAATCGACATGTGTAGGCATCTTTAGGAATTTTTAGAGTGCGCAAGACAGTTCAAGTCTTAAAATTATGCATGAAGTATTAACATATGTATGTTCTTCCCAGTTTCACTCCTGATATATTTCTTTTTATTCCCAAATTGCCGAGTACTTAAGAAATCGAGCGATTTCTTGCATTACTTGTTCTCTGGGAGGTAGAAACCGGTTCGCTAAGAAATATGCGAATATGTCTCCGTGTTTCGTTAGAATAGTAGCCGCGGTGCATCGCCGTTCTGCTGCACATCAACTTGAACATCTGTCCTTCGATATCATTCTTTCGTGGCTGTTGAAAACTGCTGTGGTGGATCTCGTTCCACTTTGGGGCTGACTATGCAACCAGTTCCTAATATGATCGGATTATAATCAATTCGATGCTCCGCCCCTTTCCCTCTGATTTAAAAGCACGGATTTAATTGGCACACGTGCAAGGTTGGGGTGTCGTTTGCGGGAACGATTTCTGAACAGGTTAAGGTCAAATAAATATTTATTTTTTTTTTTTTGATAATCTTGATAAGTTGAGAATAATACATTCGTGTATTGAAATTATTTTAATCTTGTCTAATACTGACTGTAAATAATTGTCTATTTATTATTTACTGTATATTTCGGGAATTTGTCAAATGTGATTCTAATGATTCAAATGATTCAAAATTGATTTCTAATGATTCAAAATTGATCTTCCTGCACAATAGCTTTGAACAATCTGCAATGTTCTCACGCAGATAGTGAACGGCGAGAGATAAGAAACGAAACCTATCAAGGTGAAGGGATTTCCATCAGGAAGAGATAGCACTATCTATGTGTAGGGTAGTCAAGGCGATATCCATTTTGGATTTGGAGGATATAATCAAACAATGAATACAAAAGTCTACATGCCATAACCTACCATGTTAGGTTCGAAGTTATAATGACTCACAAATTTGTTTAGAACTAATAGAAATGCATCGCGAAAGAATGTTGCAAACAATGTTATAAAATAACTAGACAGCGAATGCATTTATGACAGAAACGAGTAGTTCAAGATAGTAGAAACATTAGAAGAATTTAAAAAATACTGTTTTATTGTTTCATAGTGAAATTATTAAAAAAGAGAGCAACATCTTCACATTACTGCAGACAATTTTTGTTTAGCATAAAAATCCAGGGTGTAGTTTAAATCTCCGTTTAAAGAATTGTTCATTAAAAATAGCTACAGCAAGGGCGGGAAATATTACATTATGCAAACGTCCATGATAGGACGAAGGTCCATCAGATAAAACACCTAGCGAGCTAATAACGATTCTAATGTTGACGGTGGCATTATGCGAACGAAGTGACACGATCTTGATTAAAACACCGTTCGCAGGATTCCGATTGTATCGGTTCACGGACGTTTTCGCGGTCGTTTCGAATAGTACACGTGGAACGGCTCCGGTCATGCATCGTCGCTCCTCGCAGCAGTACCTTTGGGCGAAATGGATGAGAAATTGCTTTGTGTTTTGTATGATTGGAGTCGTTTCTTTGCTCGTTTCATCGAACTCGCCTCGAAGACATTTCCATTTTACATTCTTGAGCAGGGACTGGCAACCAATTGTAATTTAATTGTCTCGATAATTACGGGTTAGCAACGTGTAAATCGTCGAAATTAAAAAATTCTATAGAGTGTTAAAACTTCTCAATACCGTCATAATTCGTTAAGATTTATTGCAATTATTATACAGTGGATCCGAAAAGTATTCGAACTTTTATGAATATTCGAAATTGTCTACATTTGAAATATAAAACAACGAAAGATTAAAAAATATTCAAGAATATTTTTTTTGTTTATTTATTAACTACTAGATCATCAGCTACCACGGAAGAGCTGATAAAATTGATAACAGTGGAGTTTTGTTAACGTAACAAAGTCGTTGAGGGATGGAATCAATTTATTCTTATTTTGCATAAAAATCTTAGTGTTCGTCTTAGATCGGATTAGATATCGACCAGCTTTTTCCCGAACGGAAATCGAAATTTCCGCTGGGAAGTACAGAGAGGAATGATCGAGCACGGATGGGTGTGCGTGCACGGTTGTTCGCCGGTCAGGACAAGAAGTTTTATAGCCGGCTTCCTTGATTTCGCGATCTGCCTGGTGGTTTCTTATCACGGTAGCCCGTGTTACATCACCGTGGGCCGAACTGGTCGGAATCGGATCGTCATCGTGTCGTTTTCGCGTCGGATGGGGTCCGGTGGCTGGGCTGGCTAGCGCCGAGAGCCGATATCACGCCTTTTCATGACTTTTCATTAGCATATAAATAATACCGGAGTCGAGGAAGAAGGGAGACGAGTGCTCTTTTCTGCGTAGCGCGTTCTCCGTGTGGCCGATTCCGTCGGGTTCTAAGGGGAGAAAAGGAAGAGAAGAAAGAGGAACCGAGATACCGGGTACTGAAACAGTAGTAGTGACCCCCGGGGCTATGTAGCACCAAACAAGAAATCCCTTCTGACGTCACCGGCAGGTGCATCGAACAGTGCATCCTTCTCTGGACGGTGGTACTCCGTTGCACCCTGTGGAAAGGGGGGGCTTCTTCCCTCTCGTTCCCCGACATCGTGGCGCGGCCGCTCGTTTTCCTTCTCCCGCTCGACCGTGTAATCGTACTGATTTCATGATCGAGATACCAGGTTTCCCTCCGCTCGGCACGGATTTGGTTACCTGCTTACATGACGCTGCCTGTTTACGTGTTTGTTTTACGGTGGTACGGGTCGGGCCACAGGTTCTCTCTCCCTCTTGCTCGGGGACCGCGGATTAAAATTATAGCTATACGTCTCGTTGACTCCGCGCTCAAATCTTCTTTAGATTAAAATCGTCACTCTACGGTGCCCACTGCTTCGTGATGCTCCCTCGTCGCGCCACCGACGCGCCACCACGGTGTGCGCTCGACATAAATCGAACTTTTGTTCGATTTTCCTCTAATTCTGATATCGTGTGGTTGTAAGGAAAAACGTCGCGTGTCAAAATTTTAAAAAATTCAAATTCATGCATTAATTGAACTCTAGAGCATAGGATTTACGTATCTACCAGAAAAAAAGTCATGAAAAGAAATTCGACAGGTTCGAAAAAGTAGTGCAACTTATCCGACGTCCTGTAAAATGAATAAGAAAAGAAATCAATTTTTATGCAATTGTATTACATTGTGTTAGTAATTGTTTATTAATTATTTTTTTGCATGAGTAAGTAATGATAATAGTAATATCGCGGTGCATTAACATACACAGGTCCAATGATCCTCCAGTGAATCTTTGTAGATCTTCTGTGATTTTAAGATGATTTATAAAATTTTTAACGAAACTAATATGGTACAGGTGTAAGTAGAAAGGTACTACGAATATGAAAATAATGCGAACAAAAAATTGGGGAGATGATGAAAGTAGGCGTCTGAAAAAAAATGGACCAAGGTCGACCCTTTAAGCCCGATCGAATCTCTCATGCCTATTGTGAACGTCGGGGCACTATTAGTCTTTGTAATGACGAAAAAAAACGTGAGGGGTATAATATTTGTTCACTACAAGTGGTTGCTCGGATTTCATTGGCCCATTTGTAATTTAACGTGAGCGTGTTTAACGTGTGTTAGTGTTCACGGGAATCTAGAATACTAGATATATTAATTTAAATAATTGTAACTGAAATATTTTCCTCAGTTTATCCTTTTTGCACTGTCCGCTGCATGAAAAACATTGAAACTTATGAAATCGACGTGTCCCGTTTTTATTTATGCAAATAATATTGCGGCCCCCATTAAAAATTCAAGCGAGTTTGAAATAATATCAGTTCAACTTTAAAAAGCGAGGCGAACGATTTCGTTTTTCGAAATCGCCAATTATATTGTTTTTTAGGAGAAGCAAGACGTTTAAAGAAAGATAATTTTAGTTATTAGTAAACACATAATGATTAAAGCCGTCCGTTACCTACAGCAGCAGTATTATCCGATTGAATGACAGAGATAATCTTGGCAAACTGGTTCCTGACAGTCAAGAGTTCATTTATGCAAATTTCGTTTCTTCTTTTGGCAAAGAGTGTAGACCGATCAGTGATAACTAAACGGAATTACTCCCGATCATATTAATACGAAGATAAGATTTTTCAAGGTCCTATGAAACAGGGATGTTTAACTAACCGTATTGGATACTAATAAACTATTCTATGAACATGCTTTTGTAAAAGAGTATAACATGATGCTAGTCCAGAGGCGCGAGATTAAGACTTGTGTCCTCACTCTACCTTCCCCTTCTATCACGTTATTCCCCCACGTTTCCGTCATGGCCCGGTCACGTGACTAATCGATTATTGAAAATGAGGGGGGAGGGGAGAAATATTCCCCTCAATTCTAGTAAAGTCGAATAAACTACCACTATTAAACATTACGATTTGCGAATCTGAAAATTGCCTCAATAATATTAAAATAAAGTGCTATTTCGATCAAGTGCAAAACAGCGAAAACATTTAAAGAATTTAACGTCGCATTATTAGTTCCAACTGATTGAAGTTATTAAGAAATTATGCAGCTCCTATACCTCGCAATGTTCTATGTTTTAAATAAATTTTCTCCGCGGATACAATGAACCGTAATTTTAGGGCTTTCGAAGGTCCATAAATTTCGAACTAGAATGATAATATGTAATTTTCGATGGTGGAAGCTGTAGAGAGAGGGGGCAGCGTGTAACCCCATCGAAAATGGGATCTCTAAATTAGAAATAAAAAAGAAAAAGTAGAAGGTCGCCCCGGAAAAGGAAAAACGTTGGGGGGAGGGACGTTAACGAACAGAAAGATCGGCAAAAAAGGGTTCTTTCGTTTTGCTCGGGGCGAAAAATAATCTGTAATACGGGCTACCGTATTCCTTTTTTGTTTCTCGCTCGTACGGGGCTGGTAATCGTTTTCGGCAGGTAGGCAACGGCTTTTGAGATAGAGATCTTCGTAATCGGAATTTTATATCTTTCTCCCCTTGCTAGGGCGAACGGGGTAAATGTATAGTAGCCTCTCGACCCTATTACACTTTTTTCCCCGGTTATTAAATATTTTTTAGGTGTGCCCCGCTGCTCATCGATACGAATTTTAGGTTATTAGGGCGGCACCGCGTGGCGCAATCGCACCGTATTACATCCTGAATTTCCTATTCGACAGATGGAGGACTCGAACAGGCGTTTCTTTTAATTAGTATCTCGTTTAATAAAGCGCATTCGTCAGCGTTCGTTTGTCTCGTTTTCTTTTCTGTTTATGTATATCGAAACCGCCAGTATCGTTTGCGTAACGAGCGTTGCTGATTCTGGTTTTATTGCACGAGCATAAAAGAATATCGTTTACGCCAATCACATGATCGAACCGAGTATAAACTTTCATCGGAATTTGTATCATCTTCTACTCATTTTTTAGTCTGTACCATAAATTCAATTATTTGCATCGACACCTCTGAAGAATAAATATGTAACTATGCAAATTTATTTTTCAGCTGGTCTTTATAAGTTGGTTGGTACAAAACAAATTCGAAATTAATCTTAATGATATTTTTATTTTTTATTCATATAAAATAACCACCAAAATTGGGAAGAGATCAATTTTTACGTGTTCGTAAAATATTAGATAGAAGCAGACTATGTATTAATACTTTATCTACTGGAAACCTATTCATAGGATTTTTAAAATTATCTTCTATTTAATAATACCAAACGAAATTATTGAATCATGTTATACTTGTTGTAATTATAATTGTTATAATTGTTATATGTTGTAATTGTTTATTTCGCGTCAATTCTTAAAAATTTCATTCATTGCCGGAATGAACTAAAATAGTGTCTAAAAAATTAAATACTTAGTATATATTTATTAATATTTCTGATATTTCGTTACAGCTATTCAAAGAGTGAAGTGGTACCATCAACTACTTCAAGAAATATCTTGATGAATACATCGATAGGTAAGTCGGACAATACTGTTTATAAAAGTTCATGGCAATTTTCGAATTCTAATGAGATGTTCTAATTTTTCTTATGAATCAACAGTGCATTATACGTACACGTACAATGTATACAATAATTTTCTTCTGCCAACAAACTCAAGATAAGAGAATACTACGGTGTGCGGTTACGGACGTTGGTGCTGCAAAATAACACAACAATTTCGGCTGATTTTTCTCACGTTATTGCGTAGACTTTCATTTGCATTTCCACGGGATCGTGAAAATCGAGACTGGTCGAGCGTTTTCTCGGCGACGACGACGGGTCGAAATCCTTTATACGGTTCGGCTGAGCTGTCCATCCTCTCGAATCACGCAGAATCCTTTGTCCCGTGGTCCGTTCGAAGTTTCGGGGGCACAATAATAAGGGCCCGACCGAAAACCAGAGACCCTTTCGATCCTTTTGAAAGGTTCATCCGACACCAGAGAAAGGGGGATGCAATATTATTCAAAATCATGAAATTCCCCGATGGAATTTCGTTATTTCCAGGCCTATTCAGGCTCGTAGATGCATATCTTGCGTCGATGAATAGGGGCTACCGTACGGGGTAAGCTGTGGGGTCTGAAAGTTCCCGCTTTGAGGGGCCCACCCCCGCGCTCGCACCGGTCCAGAACCGGTGAAATCCAGGTAAAAAGGGTCAAACCTGCGAAAAGGGCACACGTGCATCTTCGTGCGTGCGTGAACGTATGTATTTGTAGACCACTCTGTCGGACGCAATCGTTCCGAGGGACATTTCGATCGCCGAATCGAACGAGTCACTGTGAAAGAGGTTCTTCAACCCCCGCTTCGAAGGGTTGCCGTGCATCCCCCGTGCGATACTCTTTCTCTCCTTTGAGCGTATACTGCGCGTACACGAAGAAAATACACTTTTCGCAGCTGCCGGAACAGCGACATGTGCAGCCTTTCTTTTCCTGTTTTGTGGAAAAAGACCAGGTGCGATTACGCGGCTGCGCGATTAAACGAACGGCTGCGCGAATGTCCCTTATCGCACGCGTGATAGGAATACGTGATTAATCTGTGCTGGTGCACTTGTTCCTGCGGTACTGATTCTTTTGTCCCCGGACCGTAACCCTTTCACAGGTGAACCCTTTCTCGGGGAAGAACCCTTTCTCTCATTGTCCGCCGCCGGTAGGCCGCTAACCCTTTCGAAAACGTGCCAGGTAAAGGGTTGGGAATGTGGGTTAGGGGATCGCGGCAGGTTTAGCCTGTTAACGGTACGGGTTAACGTGTAATGTTACGTTCGGTTCGTTAGATGCTATTAGGCTCTCGAGGCAATAATTTTACCGATTCTGGACGGAGATCTTTTGAAATTTTTAGCTTGTCCCTATTATAGCTCTTTTCGGTTCCAATTAACGCGATACAATGCAAATTCGAAGTAGTTTTAATTTACGGTTATTGAGATTGCAAAGGTGCATCTAGGTGGAATTATTTAATAAATTTATTTCCTCAGGTATACAGTCAGTGTAAAAAATATTCGTACACTCTTTAAATCGAATAACTTTTTTCAAATTGAACCAAACGATTTGAGTTTGTCTAATGTGTAAATAATTGTTTGTAAAAATTTAGTTTCCTTCTTAATATGTTCAATATGTAAAAAATATTAGAATAGCATTTTTTAGTTCCCCTAATATTTCTACTGTTTTAAATCACAGCTATTTATTGTTGCCTTAAATGGATAAAATCGGTAATGTAATTATAATACATATCCAGACTTCAATTCTTTTAATCTTGTTATTGTTTCTGATTGGAGATATTAATTTTTGTAATAAATTCGCGGTCTCAATAAAATCAGTCATTGACGATTTACAGAATCGCGTGTTCGCAGTTTCTCTTAAGCCAATCAGAAGTACAATTCGTTATAAATAATCAATGTTAACATGTTTAATTCATCGTAGTAGCACGTTGAAGACGTTCTGTGTGCGTTTTACGCGTGGAAGAACTTCCTGCGCTCGAACGCGTTGTTTCCCCTACGCAAGTGGTCCTGGGTCACGGAGAATTCAGTCGAGGCAAAATGCACCGCGTCGAATCGACCTGCTTTTCTCGGTGCAGGTTCGAACCTGCATCATTCGGTTCACTTTTCATCTGCGCCTGCAAGCTGCGTGCGGAACGTGTTCGAGCCTGCTCGGCTTCGATATAATACAGAACCAATGCTGCAGGTAGGAAATGTTCGTATACGTGTTCGACGGGGAACTCGTTAAGTAGCTCGGATATAAATGCACTTGATCAATCGCACAGAAACTTTTCGAAACTGGTCCATAGGCCTATAAATTTTCTTTTGTGACATTTGCAAGAACGAAGACGTTCTAATCACTGTTACCACAAAGAAAATGGTTAACCCTTATCACTCGAACGGTGACTCGCTAAGAAAAATTTCGTAATTATTATTCACAGTTTACATTATTGCACAAGTTGGTATATCTAGTTAATTACTGAACATATAATGTATTTTATAAAATGAAAAAATCGTAGAATTAAATTATTCCAGATCGGGAGAAATGTTTAATATTCTAGTTAACCATTATGTTTCTCTTCCTTCAATTTCTCTTTCAAAAAGTTCTTTAACATTTTGATTTTATGTTCTTGAATCGTTATAGATTAACCTGCATTT
Organism: Lasioglossum leucozonium; assembly: GCA_028454225.1. Lineage (NCBI taxonomy): Eukaryota > Metazoa > Arthropoda > Insecta > Hymenoptera > Halictidae > Lasioglossum > Lasioglossum leucozonium. Next base: position 7,486,969 of record CM052220.1, on the reverse strand, counting down.
GAAGAATAAAAAATATGCATCGAAACTATAAAGTAGAACATCATTGAATATCGTAGAAATTTTGGTTACTGAGATAACGACTGCAAAGGGTTAATTTTGTAACAACTGGTTCTTCTTTGTTTGTTGAATAAGAAATATGAAATTATATCAGACCTAGACGAACGGCTGTAATACTTTCAATACCGACACCTTTAGAATGTATTGAATTTCACTGAAAGTCGCAACGCCCATTATCTCCCTAAAACGTCTCGCAGAGCGTCGGTCACGTCTCCTGCGAGTTTGAAAGGGAGGTGAATTTTCCGCGGAGGATTACGCCAGCAGATAGCATTGCGAAGCAAGTTCGAGCCTGCAACCAGCATTGAATTTCTCCCGAGGCAAGATATAGTCCGGTCACAGTAAAATGGAGCGCGTACGGACCTGTCCGACAGTGGACATAGATCACTGTCCACAGTTTTTGTCCGAAAATCTTCTGCCCGGGTGAAAAAGATCCTGCCGGATGCACGGGACCTCCGAACCTGCCGCATCGTCGTTTCAAAAGCAAATCTAACGCGCGGGTGGACGGAGGAATCCCGTGAAAAAAAGAAGGTTCCTCCGAAGGGTCGGGCTTCTAACTCTCGCGCTCGATGCAACGGCACGCACCGGTTTCAATGGCGAATTTTTCAAAGGGATATGTGAAATGTGGATACTCTTCGTGGCGCGATTGATGGTTCTGGCTGTCGGGCTTCAACTCGTCCCTTTTATTAACTACGGAGACCCTCATTAATATTCGGGCACACTTTACAATAACTTTTTTCTTAAATGATTCGTACAATGAGAATATGTTTGAGAAGTTGCAGGCGTTAGTTTACTGGCTGACGTATATAAGAGATTTTGAAAAGATCTGCTTAAACCTACAAACACGTTTTTTAAATAAATAATAGAAGATCAGTAAGTACAGAGACGCCTGAGTAAGGGAGATGGCTTTTTGAAAAATGCATCGAACGACGAGAATTTTTTTGAGAAGTTGCAGGGCTTAGTTGTTGGACGACATATCTAAATGTGTTAGCACATATCTTTTTTTAAACGAAAAATTGTTTCAGTGTCAAAAATTGACAAATCATCGCAGCAATTATCGATTGCAACGTGGAGAAATCCCAAGGTGTCACCGACTAATTGCGTTCTTGTTCCACCCCTGCGTACAGGGTGTAAAGAAATGTTTCTTCTTTCTGTATTTCTTTACACCCTGTCCATCGCAATTCTCCAGCCACGCGGAATCCTAGGCCGATCATCGTGGAGACCTCCTAGCATATTTGCAATCTTCAGAATCGAACAACAAGAGCCCACGCGTCATCTAAATCGAACGGTCAACAACTCGAATCGAATATCAGGTGAATGCGTCGAATCTGAAAAATCGTTCATCCTCGAATCCTATTTCCCAATACTCTCGAACCGGTCCGATGGACTCCGAAGTCAACATGAACTCTTCCCGCGATTCTACCAAGACACACGATATACCTCGAGAATCCGAATATCAAACTTTGCTCGGTACACCAGGCTTTAGATCGCTGGAGGGTGTCGGTAAACGTTTGCGGGTATCCGGCAAGATCTCGTTTAACGATCCCGTTGGATTGTTAACCGGCGACGGCAGGGTAGAAAGAAGAAAGATTCATGGTTCCTCCGTGGGGATACGTGACGGAGCCCGTAGATCCGTTTCCATTTAGGAGGTCCCATTATGCAGCTAAAGTAAACACGGTCTCTCGCGAGTCTTGCACCTATGTAAACACCGTTGGTCCTGGCGGAACCTCCTGATCGACCCGTCGATCCGAGATTCGTTGGCGGAATCCAGTAAAAAGAAGAAGAAGAAGAAAAGGGGAGGGGAGGATTTTTGAAAAGGGACGAATGAGAAACGCAGAATGGGGGTGACGCGCACACACCACCGGTGGTGCATTCAAGGTCGTAGAACCGTGAATCTGGCTCCGGAGCACGGACCTATTCTTAAAGGATTATCGTTATAAATTATACTATTCCGTTCGAGAACCTAACCGATGTCCTCCCGCGTTGGATGACCGGTAGCGGCTCAGAGATTTCTATCGGCGGATTAACGCGGACCGTGTCATCGCGGTATCCTGCCTATTCGATTTCATCCTCCGTCTCTCGCTAAAGGAGGTCGACTCGCGACCCTTTTTTGGACCTTGCATTTTTTTTCCTCCCTTCGCCGGTGTTTTCATTTCTTCTTTTTTGCTTCGTTCCACCCCGGATCTCATCTCTCGTGGCCATTCGAGGGCTGATGCTGCGTTCGGAGTATGAAACACGATCTCCCGGCCGGCTGTTACGAATTTTTTTACCCTCTTCTCGATGGGGACACGGAGGACCCCCGAGCCCCTTGAAGGACGTTTCGACCGTGCGGGAGCGGTCACACGTGGTCACCGATTTCAGAACTTCCAGTTCGGTATCTCTAGGGTTGCGGTGGGGTTCTTCCGGACGGCGTTGTGGTTCTTTCGAAAATTCGTATCTTCTAGACAATCTAGACCTTTCCGACGCAACGAATTATTTGCGAGTTCGTTAATACCTCAGCTTTCTATACACGGAATGCTCTGTGAAATTGACATTTGCGTTCGAAAAATTTTTTGTCGAATTGAGTATTCTGGACGATATTCCGCTACAGAACTTCGAAAAATTGCTATCTGTTTATCGCAGAGGGTATAGCAATGCTTCGACAGAAGTAGCGAAACGGTTACCGTAATTTCCTCTCAGGACCTATCAAATTTGAATCGAATGAAGACACCACTCCGCGTGCCCTGAATATTACATATTTAAAAGAGGAACGATTCGAAGCATGATATCGGTTCGTTCCGGCAAGCAGCGATAATCTAGCCGTACGCCGTTTCGCGTCTTCAAATCGATTCTTCGCGGGGACATTTGTGCATCGAGGAAGGCCTATTTGAGTGTCGGGCCCACAGAACGCCCGACGCATCCTCCCGCCCGATTCATCCGTTGATTCCTGCGCCCTTAAGGTCCGCCGCCCAGACCCACCTCCAGGATCATAGAATTCGCGATAACAGTTAATTCAGGGAGTTGTGCGACCGGTGGGCTGCATTCACGGCTGCGTGGGCGCAACGCGTTGCAGATAGGTCCATCAAGCTACAATGACTTCTTGCGAGAGAAGAACGGCTACGGGGCCCGGTAGTTTCGCTTCCCTTTGCTCTCGCTTCCTTTTCTCTGGTCCTGGCGCACAATGAAGGCGCTAGAGAGAGGAGACCGTTTGATGGATTTTTCTGGGCTCTCTCGATCCTTTTCTCGGGCGGGAAAGGTCCTGTGGGCGGAGCGGTCTGCCGAGAAAAGATCTCTCGTCCGGCTCTGCCAAGGATCCCGGAGGTTTCTGACCAGCCGGATAAGGAACGCCAGCTCAAAGGGGCTGAAATCGAACACGTGCAAGGGTGACTCACGAAGGACGATGGACGAAGGGCCGAGAGGGACGCGTGATAGACTGCAGGAGCGAAACGAAGGGACCCTTCGAAAACGTCGAAGATCTCTAAGCAAGATAGAGACGCCCTTAGCCTCCTACGAGCAATCTCTCTTCTGTTTCTCTTACCCGACCCAGACAGCTCCTCGAAATATTTCCCCTCGCGAGACGAGAGGAGAGGAGACGCGACGCGACGCGTCGCGACGGTTCTTGTTTATTTTAGGACGAGTTTCCAGTGGCTTTCGGACCAGGGAATCTTGTTCCAGACGACCAGACGTTTTTCCTATGCTGTAATTATTGCCTCCTCCCAGCCACGGCCGCCGCGCGCGCGCTTGTCCATCTGACAAACTAGATTTACTACGACTTTTTACTCGTCTTCGGGAAAATTGTTGGCAGAGGGGAACTGGATTCTCCAACGAGTTTTATACCGTGTTCATTAACACGTGGCCGGCGAACGGGTGACTAAAATTAGTTTCGAAGCCAACCACCGCCGGCTAAATCATTAATATACTGGTCGTATCATATAATTATATATTTATATAATCTTGCCATCGCCATTTTCTGTTTGATCGGTTTGTTGTAAATGCATGAAATACGCAGTTCAGTCAGTGCGTATTGTAATACATAAATACAGTGACTCCGATAATTGATCACACACATTTTAGATCAGAATAACTTTTTTTTATAAATGGACCAAACGACTTCAATTTCTCTGTAAGGCTGGAAGAATTAGTTTAGATGGCTAACAAACATATAGAAAAAATGCATTTGGTCGGAATTGTGAAAAGAAAAATTGAAATTTTTACCTCAGTCGATCGTTTATAACTCCTAAACCAATTAAATGATCAAATTTCTTAAATATCATCTTATTTTGTCATAAATATTTGACGTGTCAATTTTTAACTCATTTTGTTGCATTGATTGCAAGGAGAAATTTAATAGAGATTAATTTCTTTAATAGCTTCATGGGGTTGAATTTTGGTTGTCTTGAATTTTCAAATTTCATAAATATTTTACCGTCGTGTTTCATCTACATGTTTCGTCGTGAATGCAAATTTTCAATAGACGGTCGTGGACGATCTCTTTAACGTGTTTCACTTCCGTTCGCGGAGGAAACCCATCTTTCTTCCGCAAGAAATATTTAGAAAATGATTCTTCTTCCTCAACGTGGCCCATCGCCGAACCGTATTTGACGCTCATTAACGTTTCACAATGCGCGATTATTCGAAAAACCGATTTCCTCCGAGATAGCGTGCCATTTATCTGTGGGCCAGCGTTACGTGCCTGCAAAGCGAATTAAACTAACCAGCGGCAGCGGCTACGAGTTCCCTTTGAATTGGGAATTCCTTTGCTTCTTTCATCGGGAGAGAGAGAAAAGCTGGATGGCTAAACAGCGGAAACAAAATTACGCAAGCTTCGGTGACGCTGAAACTATTGTGCGACCTAAAAATGGTTATTCGCAGCGAGCAGAAAAAGGCCGGCTCCTCGTACAATCGCGGAGAGCGGAAGTGGATGATCAGGCAGCTTCGGTCACGAATTTTCTACGGATTGGTGAATGTGTGTGGCTGTCGAGAGGGGCCTGAACCATATAATTTTGAAAACTTTTATTTGTTCTAAAAAAAAAAAGTCATTCACCAAGTGTACCGGTTAATAATTCTTAATTTCAGCGCTGGAAGGCACAGGAAGTATATTCACGGTCTAAACTCTTGTGTTATTTTGTTGCTGTGACAATACCTTTCAAAACGCCATCGATGTTCAAACGATTTCGAGTTAGCGTCATATTTTTTTTTGTGGTAAACATGTCTAGTTTCAAATCAGAATGATGACCTCCATGACCTTGCTTACAGTGCCATCCAGCGCAGAAATTAAGAATTATTAACCGGTACGCCTTGTATATCTCGGTTCCGATTTGCAGTCACTTCGTAGACATTGTTATCTATTTTTCGGAATTTTTTAAAAACATTTTCGCATGGACCAGACATTTTACAATCTAGTACAAGTTTTGGGGAAATAAGTTATCTTAGGACGTTTATTAAAAAATCTTAGACAATCTTATTTATAATATTAGAAATATTACAAATAAATAAAAGTAATAATTAGATTTCGGATCTTTATTTACATGACATTCATTAAAAAAGTTCTACGGTGCATGGTTTAAATAGACCATATTAAAGCATTTTCTATAACTCTTTCAATCTCCAGTAATAATTATTGCTTTTCGTAACAACATCAAAGTATTCCGTCCACGAATAATATTTTCTCGCCAGAAAGAGCAGCCACGTTTCAGGAAACCCAAGATAGTCAGTGGGATATTTCAAACACGAGGAGGGTCTTCCTCTTACGGGCTGTGTCCATTTTTTATGGTGTTCCCCTTGGGAGGTTGCAGCGGCCACTTGTTACGTCGGTGGGTGCACGTGTTCTAATGGCGTGTTGGGGTTCCGGGCGGAAAGGTATGCAGGAAGAAAACAGACAAAAGTTGTTTTCTCTTGGCGGAGATTAGATTTCCAGATCCCCTCGAAGATGATGGAGATCGAATGCACGCGGGAGCGCATATTCGTTATTTCGAAAGATTTTTTTCATGCTATTCCTAATTTACTGAGATAATTAAGCGTATTCTGTTGGAAAAGCATTTTTCAATTCCATCAATTTGAGAATAGTTATTTCACCCTTCGAGTACGTCGGTATCCATTTTCGCCAGAATCAATTTCTTCGACGACTTCCACTTTCATTATAAATTGGTGTACGAAGGCACAGAAATTTTTCGTATTTAGATAAGTAAACTTGTATTCTGCAGGATCTTCTGTGAAGATTGCAGTTGAAGATCTAAGTACAAGATCATAGTAGCCACACATGACAACTGGTAGCGAACGTGTAAATGCTACTTGTGTGTATCGAAACATTTGAATGTATCCAACAGCTTAACGCAAAACCTACCGAGCAATAAAAATTGCTACTATGCGTTGCCATATATAAAGATTACACAATCGAACTTATTCGGATATTGTGCGATTTTTATTATAATGCGTGCTTAAATTATAGAATCGTGTATAATCATTTCCAATGGAAAATCATCTTTGTAAATTCAATAATCGTACAATACAAAATCTGGAAACGGTCGTGTGATGGTAGGTTTAGTGTTAGAAATGGCCGACGTCGTCCTGCTCGAAGCAAATTAAAACGTATTAGCCAGCACAGTAGCACCCCGCCGGTCCGCCAAGAATCCCAGTGAATAATCCTCACCTCAGCGGAACGAGGTTGAAAATCGAAAGCGAAAACTGAAATTGTCGAGTCCCCCTCGAGCTGGTGCAAACACATGAAATTGACGAACCCGAGGAAAAAGGATCCATGACGGTGTAACAAGGCGCGATGGCGCGCCGGATCATGGTCTCTGATTTGGCACGGTGGTGCTCCGTCGATCAGCACCGGCGTGCTGCGCTAGAGATCGAATTGAAGGAATTACTCGGATTCGGTTCTAGATCGAAATAATTCTCTACGGCGACTAGACACGGTGTCGCCGCAGAATTTCCGCGGCTGTTTTCCGCGCTGTATTAACCGGGTGGAGAGGCTGCCGGTTTCAGCTGGCAACTGGTGTGCCGTTTCGATTCGCCACGGTTCCAACGCGAGAGGCCGCCTGGTCGAAGGATTTATCTGCTGGGACGACGGCCATTGTGGCTGAATCAAGGTGTCCGTTCGGTATAAAATACCTCTGGAAAAAATCTGCGACATCGAAAAGGCGATCGCGTCACGCCGATTTCCGCGGGATCCCCGGCGAAACGACCAGGCCCGATCTTCGAGAGTCGTTCAAAGGCAAAAAGGAAAAATTCTCCACGAATGGGACCACCCGTTCCGCCGCGTTAGACCCCGGTCGTTTCCTCGGGCTCTCGTTCCTGCCTTTGAAATTAGCCGGTACGCCGATTTCGAGCTTCATTCCCTTCCCTTTCTTCCTGTCCTCTATACGGTGCGTAGGATTCGTTCTTTTCTTACGACGCCGACACCCCCGTGTTCGTCTTTCTCTCTCTCTCTCTCTCGTTTTCTCTCGCGTTCTTTTTTCGAACTTTCGGTCCTTCTTACAGTGGCATTTGGGCGAGGCGGCGCACCACTTTTGTGGCACCCTCCCTTCCTTTCAAAGTAGACGAATGCCGCCCTAATATGCCGTGACGACAGGTCACTCCGCTGCTTTTCATATTGTTGCGAACAGCGACTCTCTATCCAGGATCGTTACCCGTCGACGCTCACGCGTTATTTATCGCTGCTTCCTCGTTCTCGAGGTGAATCAGATACCCGTTATCGGATTCAAGCTGCTTGACTGGCATGCTGTTTTTCTGCGTATAGAATTATTTTTTTATTACACTTTCGCTGAAATTCTTGCGACAGTTTTCTGATTAAAATGAGCTCGAACACGATACAATTCCATGCACGATTGCTTGTTCAATCCACGATTCGGTAGAACCTCGATTATCCGAACTGTTGATGTGCGAATTCGTTCACGTTTCACATGCGAACAGTTCAATCTAATGCGATTTATTGTACTAACCAGGCAATCTTCTTCAATTTAAATTCAGACATCATTGGTTCGGATAATCGAGGTTTCACTGTATCGTGAATTAAACAAGTAAATATGAGGAAGATGGTGTCGTGTTTGGTATCATTTTTACAAGAGAAGGGTCACGTAGTAATAACAAGATAACAACACAATAATAAACAAAGAATCTAGCAGTTTTGTAATATTTTTTGAAGTGAAACATTGTTGAAGGAAATGTAGTAGATGGACATGGCTACACAGTTGCCTGCATAAGGGTTAAAAGTGCTAAGTAACATAAAGAGAAGAATTATATTGCAACTTTAAACGAGTATGAAAGAATTACTCTATAAGATATTGGAAAGTTCACTAAAACACGTCTATCCTCTATATCCGTGTATAATATCTATAATATGAACGCGTTTCAATGTCTTTTTTCTCAAAATTCCAAAATCCAAAATGTTCACCGAACATGGTCTGCTTGCTGCATACCTGTGGCATGATAAAAATGTACGTCAAAGTCTGTTACTACCGCACCCGGTCTACCCCTAACAAAAATGAATAATCGGCATTAGAAGTTCCAAGAATGGATCCGATATTCCTCCAGTGATCTGTTCGTACGCGTCACCTATTGTGCGTATTTGTTAATGTTTTTTCTCCAGCGGCACGGCTGGTCGGTTGCGCAACCATGCGTCTAAGTCCACGCCTTTCGGGGGTAGTCTTTGTAAAATCGTATATCGTTAAGTTTCTCCAGTGGCGCGTGAAGATTGCCGAGGTGGGACTCGTGTTTTCCAAATAGTCTGTCGCGCCTACGAGGCCTCCTCGGTTTAGGCCGGGCGTTTCGGCAGGGTATAATCTCCGAGCCCCTAATCTCCGATCCACACGAGGCGAAGGATTGAGATCCGGAAGATCGTCTTTGAGAGGGGGTCAACAAGCGTATCGCGCATGAACGATTTTCTGTCGCGCCTATTCAACTCTACACGATCTCTGTATATTCAAGATTTTGGCGAAACGTGCAAAACCTCTGGATTAACTGGCCCCGACAGCTCTCCGCGAAGATTTACTTGTATGGCTAGCCTAAGGCGGCTTAGAATGGCTCGCGTGTGATCCCTATATTGAGGTACACGTGAACAACATGTAAACGTAGTTTCTACAGAAAAATTTCAGATCGCTTAGAAATTTTTACCGATTTCAGTCAATGTCGTTGAACATCTATTATCCAGAAAGTGAACAACTCGAGTTTCACATTTTTCAAGCTGCGTTCCTGCGTCTCGGAATCATGTGTTGCGATTGACGACGCAGTTCCGACAGATTCGAAGTCGACGCTGCAGGATGTTCGACCCGTTCGAGTACGGTCATCTCCGCGGTGATAATAATAAATAAGGGAGCAATTACGTAGCACGGACTGAAAACAGACACACCATATAAATTATCCGCGGCATTCACGGCGCGCTTTCATAAGAATCGAGGTCGATATAGGGGTCCTTTGGAGTAGTAGATCGAACACCTGCACCGGACTTAGTTAGGTCCGATCCTGCTTGCGATCCTTTCTCTCGGTTGCCAGGGGCAGGTCTCCGCCCACAAGTCCGTGGGCCCCCATAGAAATCGTGCTCCGGTCCCAATTTACGGGCTCCACGACTTTTTTCTCGTCTCCCACTCGGTTCCTCCTTCTCGGACCCCATCGGGGTCCCCTTTTACGCGCAACGCGGAAAGGACGAGCTTACCGTTCGAAACTAATTTGACTCATTCGAGGACCCGGGCTCCCCGCCCGCCGGAAGTAGTTTTTCGGGATTTCGAAGGGGGCCAGAACGACGGAGATCCTGCGCAGGTCACTACCCCCCGCCAATTAGCGGCGTTAAATGACGTGACTCCGCTCGATTTCCTTCATGATTTTCTAATTTACCCTCATGTCTGATCGTTTTGTACTCGGCGCGCGCGGATCGACGCGATGCAAGTTTATGGTAGAGCCAATTAACTCACCGCGCCTCGATTAATATCTTCGAGTGACCGCGATCACCAGTTAGCTATTAGGCGTACTAATGAGTAAACTGCAGAACTGTCAGCTTTTACGACCGACAAAAATCATTGATAAATTACCGAACCCCCCCTCGGTCGTGCTCTTCAAGACGTCTGATTTCAAACGTTCAAATCTCGCTTGCTATCTGGGTACCTATAAAATGAAATTAATATCGTCTGATTACGAGGGTCACGGTAATAATTGGCATTGTAATTAGAATTTAGAAATGCTGTTATATAATTATCAACCTATTAAACATTTTAAGAGAGACAACAATTTCTATTGCACTCCGGTTTCCTACAATTGAGGTAGAAAATTTGTATTTTTCATCAAGATTATATAATAAAAATCATTGTCATTTTCACATGGTAACACGTATGTTAGTCGCATTTAGCGCTCGGGTCGGTTCAGTAGTGTTGACGTGAATATCTCTGTTCACCATGGTTGGAGTCTGCTTATCGAAAACCGAGAAACGTTCACGAAATTATACGTGTCCATTAAGGTGTCTTCGGAATAGGAAACACTTGGCTGGCTCCCCCGGTTTATGAAGGGTGAGATAGATTTTTCAAGAACGAAAAAACAAGAAAAAAAGAACGGTGACGTTATCCAGATTAGCTGGTGCTTTTAAAGTGACGTTTTATGCATCTCTCGACTCACAGCGGAACACACGACACTTTCTATCTAAATAAGTGGGCCTCCGTAGAGGCGAAGCAGAGCTCTGCTTTCACTACCTATCTTCGTTCCGAGTGAGACATCGCTATCCCTCCTGGCAAGGAGATTTTAACGCCTGGGGACTTTTATGGGCGAGATCACCTTGGGAGGTGAAGGGCGGCCTGTTTTCAGCTCCGAAAGGGCCACGGGTTTTATTGCGTGCGCAGACGCCTTATAATGATACTTGATCGTCGTCGGTTCTCTTCACCGATGGAATCACTTCAACCACTTACCGACTTCTGTCACTGCTCGAGCTTTTGCAGCTGGAAAAGTGGAAGACGTTCAACAGGGATGTCATTAACCTCTCAGAAATCAATTTTTCATTCGGCCGAAACATTTCTCAGAAATTCCGTGAATAATTGAACACTGTCAGGAACGCATCTTCGGGGAACATCACCGACGATTTCCGAAGTAATTTACGAATTATTATTCAATTATTCAACGTCTCGCGGCGAGCATTTTATTCGTGCACAGTGCCCGGGAGAGTTATGCTTTATGCAACGGCTATTATTATTTATTCCTTTTTGTTGGACAGTTTCGGCAGCTTTATTCAACAGTTTTAAATTGCACCCACTCATTTTTCTCATAAATCCATAATTATGTGACAATTGTATACATGTATCGTTTCATCAAAGCATCTTCGAACCGACTTTTAATTTTTAACAAAGGATCCGACCAATTTTTGTTTGTCACGTTCGCCTCATGTTTGTTTTCGATACTTCTCGTTCGATTGCGTTAGTAGTCACGTGACACTCCGCGTATTTGCGCGCCGAACAGCGTGCGCGCCTCGTTGACATAATTCACCATCGAAGGCGTCCTCTTCACGTCATCGTCGCCACGCCAACACGCTATGCAAATAATTGCGCAGGTCGCACAATAAGCAGAACAGGGTCTGCTTTGAGCATCTTTGCCGAAGAGCAGGATCCTTCTCCTCGACACCCTTGGCCTCCTTATCCCTCTTACTTCAGCGAACCTTTTACGAGGGCACTTTTATCGATGCCTGTTGAGTTTCTTTTTTGGACTGACTGAAGCATGGTTAACAGGGAAGGTCTTGGTTAGGGGCGGCGTGTTTTTTTATCTCGGAAAAGGGACGAGCTTCTTTAACGGCGACGTTTTAGGGGAGTCGGCAGCTCATGCGTGGATAAGAATGATCGCGGATCATCGAGCTCAAGGGCGTCGAAAGTGACACCGTTGCCAGTCCTCGTGACACATGTCTCTATTTACCTGCTGCGGCTGCTTCGAGATTATGGGGCTGAAGAAGCTGCACAGTCTGGAATAGTTTCGTACGTTTCATCAACCGAGTCACATCAAGTCGTAAATGTTTTGTGTATGATTCAATTCACCATTTCCAACTCGTAGAAATGATTAACACTACCACTGCCAGTTGTATATTTTTCATTTTACAATTATTGAGATTATAAAGTAGGAAATTGATACGGTACACATTTCATATTGAAACAAAAATTGCACAAAATCGAAATAAAATAGAGCCTTGTCATTTTAATAAGCTAAAACATTTTAATCGCTTTTAGTGCAAAGATAGGTTTAGCGTTGAAGATAGAAAACAATTTTTTTTATTCAGCCACTGTCCCTTGAGATTTCGATTCTGCACCGAGGTTTGCAGCCCTGCCCAATCATATTTACCATTTCCACGACTGCTGTTTCATCGGCTTCCGGCTTTGTTCGTTTGTTGCGCAACGTTCTTTTCAAGTTCAGGCATTTCGTGTCCGATTGAAGCGCGTCTGAAACGCGAATCAATTTGCGGAAATCTCTCCGCGGGGCGAAGCCATCTGTTCCCCGAGCGCACGCTTTCACGGGCGAGCGCACAATGCGATCGCGAACAGCGTGGGACAGGCTCTAAATAATACGTAACAAGTCCCGGAGTAAGAATCGACGAGGCTGCTAAAAGGACGCGGTGGGTAAATTTTGGCCGAGAGAACAGCGTGACGCTTGGCAAACTTTGCGTCTTGACAAACTCCGCGAACCCTGAAGACGCAGGGCAGTGGGATCAATAGGCGACGGGGGCCGCGCTACGGGGAAAACGACGCAGGACATTGTCCGAGAACTGTCTAGGACAATATCGACTGTTGTTAAATATTTTCATCGACGTGGACATCTTTGTGGGACTGGCCAACCTGCGGTGAACACTTGGATGCAAACACGGGTGGTCCAAAGAACCTCGTTAGGTACAGGGTCGCAGGCAGACGGTCGATTATGCGATGAAGGAGAGACACGATTGGTCTTCCTTTTTCCACTTCCGATCATTCGTGGTTGACGCTGGAACACCATTTTTATCAGTACAGAGGATTGTTCTGCAACTTCTGCGTCGTGAATTTCTCAGGAACTTTCGTCGGCGACCGTACGACCGTCGAACAGTATTTTCTGGAAACGGGAGATGACCGTCTACGTGGATAAACTGTGAATCGAGCCAAACGGAAGAGCTGTTACCTTACGCTGACTACGTCATTAACAGAATAGCACACGTGTGCGCTTCCACAGGGTGTAAGAACCGATCTCTTTGAGAAGCCCACTGTCGTCGAAGGCTACCGATACACCTGGAACAATGACCACCGGCAAATATTTTCGTCCCCCTGGACATCTCTGTGAAACTAGCCAGCTCGTGGCCTGCCATTCTACAAGAGAGAAAGGTGACGGTGTCCCTTGAAACTAGCCGGTCGCTTCGCGCACGGGACGACGACGGACCATTCATCCTTTGGTCCGATTGAAAGTGACCAATCCCTGTAACGTTGTGCCTACACGACGACCTTCTTTTCTTTCGCGCGTGTTCTTATAGCGCGAGCAGATGACTCGAGGCCCCGGGTCTTCATCGCATTGTCCTCATCCCCGTCTCTCGAACCTTCCTGCACGCATTAGCCGTGTCAGCCAGTTTGTTGGCCACTCTGCGGGGGCGATTACTTGTATCGAGGGTTGCTGTCGACCTGGATTCAAAAGATCATGTCAATGGCTTCTCGCGGAAAAACCGGACCGCGCTTTGTTCGGGTTAGGTCATTGCAACCGGTCTTGCAACGGAGGTGTTCACATTCTGCATTAATATCTTTCCACGTTCAATTCCAGAAAATTTTGAGCGAAAATATTTTACTTATTTTTTTATGAAATCTTCAGCAATGTTCTGTGATTAAAATGATACTCGACACGACACAATTTGGATCACAGTGACTCATCGTTTAATTCGCAATATAGTAGAACCTCCGAACTGATCGGTGGAACTTGAGAAAATTTAGAATAGAATAGTGATCCAACGTTGGATTGTATCCTGTAGATCAGTGTTTTTCAACCTGTGTGCCATTTATTTGTAATTCAACGGTTACTAAAAAAATTTTTTTACATTTAATTTTCCTGCGTTTGATTAAATTTCTCTGAATTGATTTCGTAAATAAATAATTTTTTTGTATCACACAACTTTTACATTTTTTCTATTCAGGTGTGTCGCAAATAATTCCAGATATATTTAGTGTACCGTCAACCATAAAAGGTTGAGAAACACTGCTGTGGATACAGAAATAATAGGTCATATTCAAGAATGTCTTTCGATAAACTTGGTTTTTCGAAAGAAGAGATTCGAGATTCGTCAATGGTCATAATAGATGTCCAGACGTCGTAATACGTGGGTTGTATGAATACAATGGACATCTATTATGATTGTCGATGCATCTCGGGTTTCTTCTTTCGAAAAATCGGCTGTTCATTGCAATAGAACATTTTTATTCCCCATAAAGATTTCCACTCTCTTTTATAGACGAAGAATACAATAATGGAATAACATTGAAAATTAAAAGAAAAACGTACGTTCTGCGCGTGTATCATTTAGCCTATTTCGCATTAGCACCTCGTAATCTCGCGGTGATAAAAAATGAACATCGACGCCCGGACTTTCTCGTGAGATTAGGGAAACATGTGTACGGAATTAGCGCCGGAGTTGTGTCTCGTGGACTCCCGACACGAGCGTTTCGTAACAGAAAGATCCTAAAGCGCGATCGAGCTATAAACTCTGCGATCCGACCGGAATACGAATGCGACAGCCACGGTTCCTAACGGTTGAACCACGGGATAGAGTCATCGATTCTGTCGCTCGTAAAGCTGTTATCTGGATACTCGAAGTGTCCAGTTTCTAACGAGCCACTGGACTAACGGCTGCCGTAGACGGAATATCGACGAGTCTCGACTAATTGGTCTTAAAGGAAGCGTAACAGTTTTTCGAGGCAGCTGGAGGTATCCGGTTACGGGCGACCTTAAAAGAATTTCGTTTAACTACCGAATAATGAGATTTCCTGCCTTTCCGTATATATTCCGGTGAGTTCTCATTACGGGTGAAATAAGTGAAATTAACGGGCCGTTTTTAGGGAATTAGGGTGACGGTGAATTAAGATTTGATGTAAGAGCGCGTGTATGTACTTGTGAAATTCGAAATGGCCGCCGACTCCTTTGCATATTTACAGTAAACCTACCGAGCACCAAAACCGATTAAAATGTTTTAACTTAGAAAAATGATAAGGTTCTATTTATTTCGATTTTGTGCAATTTTTATCTGAATGTGTGCTTATTGTAAAACAAAGAATATAAAATCGATTATTTGACAGGCAGTGGTAGGTTTAGTGTTAACATAAATATAAATATTAATAGTATTCACAAAAACATCTTCGCAAACTGGACAATTGTGAAATCATCAAATCGGTCATTTCGGCGGTTCTAATATTAATCTTTGGACTGCGGAAGTTGGGTACATTGTGACTCAGGGTTGTAAACGTCCTATCCAAATTCCAATTGAAATTAGCCATTTTAAATGACTAGTTATTAAGGTTTAATGAGAGGATTAATCCCTTGCTTTAAAATAGCGGCTCCGAGCTGTCATAGTTGACGTACGCCAAGCTCGATTATATTTTCAACATTTCATCATAAATTACCGTATGCAATAGCAATAATTTTCCATCGATTTTGAAGCGATGCAATCGTTGTTTTTGGAATTAGTAGACAGCGGATCTTTATGCAAAATAAACATTTTCTACCGGAATTACAATAAACTAATGTGAAATAAAAATTTATTTTCCTTCTTATGTTCAATAGGTTGAGAATAATATAATAGTTTTTTAAAATTCTTCCATGGTTTTACCGTTTTAAATTACAGTTACTCATTATATCGTCATAAATGCATAAAATCCGCTGTCTACTAATTAGCATCGTCGTTTCCGGGGATGACAGCTTAGTCATCCAGGGTTAAATGATTGCTCGCACCCTGAGAGGTGTCACGGCGGGTAGGAGCAGCGCGTTTAACTTGGCATTTGTCCCCGTGTCTCTTAATCCATCGGCGGCTAAATGGATTTCCAGCGGTACACATGTTCGCGAGTGAAATAGTTGTCAGTGGTTCCCATAGGTGGGCACAATGGGTGACTCCTCAACGAGCGGAATGGAGGAACGGTAAGAAGGAGGGTCTTCTCGCAGAAGGGAAGGCGAGGAGACGAAGAAGAGAAGAGAAGAGGAGGCGAGACGCCCCTATGTTTGCTTGTGTTTGCTCGACCTCGCGGAAAATCCATTCAGCCTATGGGCCAACAGTGCTGCGTGCTCCCTATTGTGGCGTGCCACGGTGGTTGTTATGGTTACCCGTAGGATTCTGTCCCCGTCTTGTCTCTTGTTTGCCCTCGCTGCGTGGGTGTACACGGGGCACGAGGGGGCACAGTCAAATCTTTCGACCCTCGGCCCGTTTCTGACGTCTCTTTGTCGTACTCCAGAATTTATGTCTAGGATTTCTCGAGAAATCACCTATTCATCCGATCGTTGCGTTTAAGATCGATTAGGTAGACGATCGTCGTGGCAGGAAGTACATCCGTGCTCCGCAACGGCCGTCACATATACAGTCGGTCAAAGAAGTCTTCACACACCCTTTGAAATGATATAACTTTTTAAACAGTGGACCGCATGAGCTAAGTTTTTTCAACAATTTAGAAGAACTAGGTTACTACATGATGTGTAAAGAAAATTGAAATTGACAGGACTCGCCTAAAAAATTAGTAAATAATTTTACTACTTTTTTATCTGGGTCTGTAATGAAAATTAAAAAAATATATTTTGCAGAGCTGTGCCAATTATACATACAGTGAACATTTCCTCGAAATCGGTTAACGTTGTCGTGAGCAACAAATATTTCAAGATTGCGGCTTAACCCCCATCCCACCCTCGGGTCAATTTGACACAGTTTTCACTACCAGATAAACGTATTGTAAAATCGATATTTACTCATTTTTTTGGTAAGTCCTGTCAATTTAAAATTTTCATGAAATTTTCTTTACACATCATTTAGTAACCAGAGGGTGTGTGCAGACTTTTGTCTGCTGACGTTCCAAGTAAAAAATCTAGAAAACCTGTCTACCACGCTCGTAAATGTATTAACGTGGACAGTTAAGGAATTGAAGTACAATTGCGTTTACTCTGAACTGTGGAAAAGAAAATAGTCAAGGTGAAGCGGTCATCTTGAGATTGCCTCACTCGTTCACTGATCGACAGTTTTACGCAGCGAGTCACCTTATCGACAATTGCATTGTTCATACTTGCGTCCCGCATCTTATTCGCTGCTCGAACAAATCCCGGATTTATCTGGACGGTCCCGTATTTGTCGAAGACCGTCTCCGCGGGCGATCCCGTGAGTCATTTGTCGGGAATAAGGAGTCGCCGGTGGACAATGCGAACTCGACCGTCGAGAAACGTGAAACCGGATGTTGGGATTACAGATCTTTGCGAGATCTTTTGGCCCGAAGACACCGCGAGAGGATCAAGAAAAAAGGGAATCGCGTTTGTATTGTGTAACGTTTCCTGGCCGGCAGCGTAGGAATGGCCTCCTAATATCAAAGAGAGAGAGAGAGAGAGAGAGAGAGAGAGAGAGAGAGAGAGAGAGAGGAAGAAATTATAGTAATTCGAGTAGCGGATCGGAATGGTTGCATGTGTCCGTTTGGACTATCTACCTACCTTTCTTCTCCCGAACCTCTTCCGTTCCTAACACGGCAACGGAGAACAATCGCAGGTGCGACCGCGTATAATGTTACCGGAATGAAGGAGAAGGAGAAAAAAGAGAAAAAGGTTGGGGTCCTCGGATAGGTGTAACAGTGGTAGCAGGGCTAATGCGTGAATCTACGATGTTTTTAGGCCAGATTAGGAAGAAGCGGGATCAGGGTCGCCGCAACAGGTGGACCCTTTTGCTGTCCGCGGGTACCTTCATTCATTTTTTCTAGCGAGATCTCACAGCCCTCTTTGGTAGTAATGGATTTGCTCGAGGGAACCGAGGCACGTGAACAAAAAATAGTGCGCTCGCTACGCAACGATCACTCTTTAATCCTTGTACGGTTTTTCAAGCTTTCAGCAATTCGTTCTGCTGCTTTGCGAGCGCAACCCTCTATCTGTACTTCTCTGAAATCACTGAAATAAGACTGAGAGAGAGAGAATGATACAGAGCGACGCAAGTGTAGCAATTACTTGCGAAATTAATTTAGAATTGGTCAAGTATAGAAATAATTTCTGAAACCGATTGTAAGAAACAGAAATTAAAAACGTATTTCTTCTTTCAATAAATTTAGTGAGTCGGATGTAATAATTTAAAGATAAATGATCTTATGAATTAGATGTTACAGCAAAATTGTTTAAAAAATTCGAGTTTTCAGCTCTCGTGAAATAAAACTAATTGTTGCACAGTTGACTGGATCACTGACAGTCTCGAACTTGATATCGCCGAAACTCCTGCAATCAATGAATCACAGAGGTGCAGAAGCAAGGATTCGACGCAATAAATCGCGAGTAGAGTTTCACAGGGTTACGATGTGAGGTTTCGTCTGATTAATAACCCCTGAAACGTGATATTTACCTGCCTATCGCAATTTGAGAACGGAAAGGTTTCTCCCAATTTAAGTTTTTAACGATGAAACTGGATATTCCAGATGAATTTACGGGCGGGACAATTGCGTTCGAATTTCAAACCGTGCTGCGAGCGTCGCAATTCTAAGGACGGCTAAGGCCGATTTATAAGGGAAGCCTATCGGCAAAAAATGGCAACTTCTTCAAATTACTCGCTGCGATTCAGACGGAAATCGCTGGGTTTACCTCTCTTTTATTTCTACCCTTAATCATTTCAATTATTTAAAAATAACACGTCTACGTCCTTATACTATTGCTTCGACTTCGAATTTTAATGTGCCGTTTTTACCGTATTGAAAAGGTACACTGTGCTTACGAATAAAATGAATAAATGAATAAAATAAAATGCAGAATTAAAATTGACTGAATAGTATACATTAAAAATTATGCATTAAATTATAAAATATATTCATTGAGAAGTGACATTAGGGACCTTATTAATGTATCCCTTCGCGGAACGGGACGAGTTTTTTTACTAAAAATTAATACATTGTACAAGATATTAATTTTAACATTTAAGTTTCTAAAAAATTGTCAACACTGACAAATATACTTCGACCATTGTGAAAAGCTAACGTTCGTTTCAATCAAATTATAGTGTTTAGGGATCCTAAAAGGATGAGGGTTTTGATTTTGTTAAAGAAATTATTACTATTTCGTCAGCTTTATCGAAGCGGTGTGACAGTGCACGTGTTGCACATACGGAATATAAACGCGTGAGTGGTGAGAAATCACTGTGAAGAGTTGCAGCGGATTTACAATGCGTAATTGTCGCTGGTCGGAAGGAAGGGATGATCAGATTTAGCCTGAAGATTTGGGTCGCGAGCATGGTTATCCCGCTGCCGTCATTCTCGGGTCTCTCTTTTAAACCACTTTTTTTTTCATAGCGTATCTTGGCTTTTCCCACGACGTCATGTGTACGGGTGCACGTGGTCAGTCGGTTTTTTCTTCGATGCTTGCGGCTTCTTCCGAATACTTTTTTCATCGCGGTTGTATCTGGAAGAGATTATCTATTAATAGATGAGAGCGTGCTCTGTTCTCGTCGCATGGATATTTTTTCTTGGATTTAGAACACCGACTGCTAGATCGCAATCATAACACGAACCGGTGGCTGGAAGTGCTTAGAAGTTCTCCATGGTGTTCAACCACCTTCTGTTAGAGTAGAAATGAAGGCTTCATAACTGTAGCAGATGATCAAATGATTTGAGCCATTTGTGGACAAATCTGTATTAACGCTAAAAGTAATATATGTTACTTCATAAAAATGGCAATATTTTCTATTTATTTAAATTTCAAATGATTTTTATTATTGATTCACATTCCTTACGAGTAAAGGAATGAGTACAATCATTTCCAATGCAAGCATCTTTATAATTTGAGTAATTTTAACACTAAAAATGGTATGTGTTATTTTATAGAAATGGCAATATTATAGCTATTTAAATCTCGAATGATTTTTATTATGTATTCGAGAAAAGAATCGGTACAATCATTTCCAATAGAAGCATCTTTATAATTTCAGTAATTTTAACACTAAAAATGGTATGTGCTATTTTATAAAAATGGCAATACCAAATTTATTTAAATCCCGAATGATTTTTATTACGATTTTCTTATTCATTTTATACGAATGAATGTACGCAATTATGATCGTGCCACATGAAAAGCGGTTGGCGTCGTGTGGCTCGCTGCCACCAAAGACGCGAGAATAAAAAGCGATAGAATAAACGGTCGAATAAAAATGTATGCCGGTTCCTCGTGAATGGCCGTGGTCCCCGTGAACAGGAAACAGAAAGCACGAAATCACCGGCATGAAGGAACGGAGTCAGGTGATCGAATTTCGATCGGGAATTGTCGCACGGTTAGGCGAGAGAACTTGACGATGAAAGAGGACCGGAAGTGGTCACTCGAGACCAATAATAATTGACTGCGGAGGACAGGCGCGCACTCTCGGCCACGCTGTTCAGGCATGTGCGCGAAATTTCGAACAGTCCACGGAAAAAAATGCTGGACGTCCGTAATGCGAGACACACGTGGTCGAAAGTTGAAACTGTTCGGCGAGCCCTTCCCTTCAGGCCCTTACTCCTCGCTCTTGACAAATGTATTATACCATCGACCAGACACTTGCGACGCCGAGGAAGACACTTCCACGCCCTTAACTCGACGATTTGGGGAGTGATAAAAGCCACTAGTTTTACTTTCCAAAAATAACCAGAATGCGTTCAACATTTTCTAGAATATTACCTTAATCCATAATCAAACCCCTAAAATTTAACGACACTAAACTATTCATTTAAAGGTCCGCGGTCTAAATAGAGTTAAGCAGACATTTATTTCTCCTGTTATAATTTTGAAAATAACATGCTCTTGTTATCTAATTTTCGAATGTTTTTACTGGTTTATGTTTCAATCTGTTTTGCCATGAACGTATAAAATCCTTATCCATACTCTGTATCACATACATTTTCGATTGATTTCGATTGAGGTTCTACACTGAATTCGTGTGAGGTAGCGACGCACGTTTCTTCAATTCTAGCTGCATATGTGTTACAAGGTGGTGGCGGTGGCACACAAAACGGCCACATAAGTCAGTCCGTATATTTAGAACAGTCGTTGAAAGTATTTGGACGACAAGCTTTAGCGAAAGATCGTGTTACTAGCCAGCTTTTCGTCGTTCTCGCCTGATACGCGTTTAACAGTCGACGTGTCAGAAATGTAGGAGGGTCCAGACCTTTTCAGTCTGCCATAATTAATGACGGTGTTAGGTGGGTGATGATCGATATGCTTCAGCTTATCCTTCTGCAGGCTTTTCTTTCCTTGTGCCTTGAAATGTTCGTATTTTCCTCAAGATTGAATTATTAATAGACTGCAGATTTTATGCATTTATGACAAAAATGAATAGTTGCAATTTAAAACAGTGGACACATTTAAGAAATTTAAGAACATCAATGTATTAGTTGCAGTCTACGAACATTATTAAAGAATAAAAGAAATTATTATTTGGTACTTGTTTGTTGCAGTCGATGCAAATGATTTTTATTCTGCATAAAGTTCCGCAGTCCAGTCAATAATAATGTATTTTTTTTTCAATCTTTTCAAGGTTCATTTTACATTCTCATATAAATATGAGCAATGCATTTGTACATTTCGTGAATATAATCAAATTACACTGAGGATATAAATTGAAGAATAAAACAAACAAAATTGTTGAACTGACAAGATAGAAATTTAATGTAATGTTATTGGCAATTAGAAAACGGTTGCAAAAGTTGTTTATCGGAAGTTCGTACGATCAAGGAAAGGGGACAACAATGTTTGGTCACAGTATTTATCGTTCGTTAAATCGGCCAATGATTGATAAGCGGCCGTTAATCGCCGAAGTAATTACGTTCTCGAATGCGTTTCAGTTTCCCGTATATTCGTACTCCCGGGGATGATTTATGAACTTTCCTCGTTCGTTATGCGAGAACCTTCGAATATAAAATTATGAAGATGTGTCTCTCTTTGATCGGGTTCTTGTTCTCCGCTTTAAAGTTCATCCGCGTGTTCGGTCGAACGAAAAGAAACACCGTGCACAGGACGGAGAGAAGAGAGGTTAACGAAGGCGACGTTTTTGTTCGAATTAAAAACGAATTAAATCTCATAAAGAAATGATTGATGGATCCATGTTCATTGCGATCTTTTCCTTATTCTTGTAAGTACCACCTGTCACCGTGCTTCATTAATACGCGTTTCGTGAGTAATCAGAACGCGATTTGTGGTTGGTTATATTATAATTTTTGCAACGGTGGTCGGAGTCCCCAATCACTTTAGGATTTATTAAAGGGGCGTGGACCACGCAGACGAGCAATCTACATCGTTCGTTACTTAACGCTGAGTCAGCCAATCAATGCACTACTTTTTGACGTCTTTCCAAAAAATATCGATATTTTATACAACTTTGACCAGCCCATGGAAATGAGAATATTAAATTCGTTGTTCCTTTTGCAACACATTCAATTTAATCTGCGGTCTAACTGTTTCAATGTACCGTATTTTATGAATAATGCAGCTGTTACTGGGATAATCGTTTTATTCTATCAAACTTCGTGCATGGGAAACATTTAGAGATTTTAGTAGCGATTTTTCAATCTGCGTGA
Source organism: Lasioglossum leucozonium (assembly GCA_028454225.1). NCBI lineage: Eukaryota > Metazoa > Arthropoda > Insecta > Hymenoptera > Halictidae > Lasioglossum > Lasioglossum leucozonium. The sequence continues at coordinate 7,464,227 of CM052220.1, read as the reverse complement.
CAATGGACTTTAAACAGAGTTGCGCTTCTTATAAACCTATCTTCTAAAAATTATTGAACAAGTTTAAAGTTAGTTTTCTTTCATGTTATAACAGTTTGTAGTATTATTTTGTAAAATTTTTGTAAATATCACACGAATAAAATAAGTATTAGCGTAAAATAACTTAAGTCCGCATCAATTCCAATAACGTAAAAATTCCGTAAAAAAATTGTTATAACCGTCGTTTCGTAACAATTCCATAGAAGATTTTTCAACAGAATGTGAAACGTTGAGAATGACGTAGTTACTCCAAGAAAGTGCTATGCCTCTGAGAGGGTTAATCAGGCGCAACGTACGAAGCTTTGCCAGTCACAGTGTCCGCTGTTGTGTCAGTACTCGAAGCTACTCGACAAAGATAACCGACAGAGGCTGCTGAAGGAGCAGCTTGAGGATGCTTTCGGGTCGGTTGGAAAGCTTGGTGCGCGAAGTTACAAATATTTCTATCATTCAGCCGTTTTCTACAATGCCGGCTGACTGACAATGGGCGTTAGACTCGTGAGTTTAGTGGTCCTTGGTGCGTTGGCTACCGGCATAGTCGTAGGCCGCGTCTCCAGCGACAGGAAAGCTCTTTGAACACCTTCGGGATGTTCCGGGTCGAAGTGTGCTACGCCAATGGCCTATTATCCACTTAGTGTAGGTTTCTACGAGCCCTCGGCATATATGGGTGCGCCCCGAGTATTCCGACTGGTCTCGTTCTCCCGCTTCTTCATTTTCTATGGGGGTTTTTCTTTGGTTAGATTTACGATTTCTCGTGCACGTGTTCACAAAAGGAATTTTGTAAAAGGATTCTTCGACTCGAAAGGCGAGAGAAAGAGTGAGTGAGAGAGAGAGAGAGAGTAGAATGATGTGTAACCGAGTGCACAGGACCGATTCTTCCCTCTTTTCTTCCGTAAGAATCGCCCGGAATACGTGGGAGGGTAGCTGTAAGGAGAAGGGCTCGTTTCTGCTCGTCGCGCACGGCACGATTGTCACGGAACGCAAGAAAAATCGATACCTAAGTGGCGAGGGATCTCTTTGATCGAGCTAACGTTTTCTTCGCCTCTATCTCCCCACATTAAGTGCCTTCGTATGGCGCCGAACGCTCGGAAAATTCGCTGGAAACCTCCGTCGAAGCCGACTGGGCTCCTTCCACGCTATTTGCCATGGCTTCTGGACGTCCTGAATCTTCACCTGGATTCTCATTAATGATATCTGAACATTTCGTCCAATCGCGCGCAAACGCATTTACCGCTAGCCGAAAAGAAGATTAATTCAGCGATGAAACATTGTTGTTGATAATTGTTACGTTACGAAATTTTTACTAGCCGCATTCTTCTCATCAAACAACACGAATTGTACTTGCTTAATCCACAACCGAATAATTGAGAATTCGGCTGATCGGTTCGGATGATTGAGGCTTTACTTGGTCGTCAATTGTGAGCAAGTTTGTGTTGAGCTTATTCTAATCAGAAAAATATCACGAATGAATTGGTAAAACTTTGTTGCAGCTGAAATTTTAACACCATCATTTCTGCGCCCACATTAAGGAACCATGGCAGCTATAATAAGATAAACAAAAGCTTGCGAGTCCTGAAATGGGAAAACTTTTTGCATGTCCTAAAATGCAAAGTTGAATATACATGTAAAGCCTGTAAGTCCCGAAAAATATACAGCTCAAATATATGAAGCGTGCAAGTCCAGAAAAATAAAAAGCTCAATATGCGAAGCTTGCAAGTCCTGAAAAATGAAAAGCTTAATATATGCAAAGCTACGTGAGAAGAGATGCGCACACGAAAGAGAGGACTTCTTAATATTTTCCCGGCTGCGTCGAATCTTTCACCCTTCGATAAGTCGAGCCTCGAGAAGAATTATTTATCTTGTCATTCACAGCTAAAATGTTCAACGAACTTGATCCCTCCGACTGCTTTTTACTATTATTCTGCTTTCAGCTGACCGTCCAATGAAAGCAGCTAAGTTTGACTTTGAGTGTGACTTAATACGTCTATTATCAGAGCCAATAAGCCATACCGCCACCTGGCAGCGGTCTGGCCTCTTTCGATCGGCTATTTCAAAAATATTTCCGTAGCCTCGAGCAAGAATAACATCCCGATGCGAATTTTCGCTCGGTGAGCTGATCCTTTCAAAAATATAAATTCCAGGCCAGTCCAGCCTAGGGGAAAGTCTATAAGTTCGTTTTGCCAGGTTTAAACGGCGTCAAATAATACAATAATTGTCCCTTTTAGGAGTCGAAAAGGTACATTTTTAAGAAATTTGTCCTCCCATAATATTGTAGTCGGGAATTCGGCTTGTTGAGCTAGAGTCAGCCTGTCCTGGATCCTGATGCCTAGATCCATTGGCGTAGCGATCTATAAAAATCCTACAACGTATTGTAACTTGATACAATTTTTCACCAGTTTATTAACATTAACTATTTAGTTCTGACATATTCGTATAATATTCTTGTTGTTCCAACTGACAGTGTCATAAAATTCATGTTTCACAAATGAGCATACCGATATTTTGAATAATTTAATGTAATCGTACTTTATTTCTTGAAGTAATGATGTTTTTAGAGTTTTGCTTTCAATCGTATAGTAAAATTATACGAATTATTTGGTGCCGAGATGTTTTTTCAATTTACGCCAGTGCTCGGAGTGCGCTACAATGGAGATCCGCAGCCTAGGCCACCTTTTGTCGAAAATAAGTTGGAATAACTCGAAAATCACTCCATAATGCTGGGTTCTCTGACAATAGAAAGTCCTTTAGAAGGCCCGATGGATCCCCCGACTGACTAAAAGGACGTCTAAATGTGACACGAGTGTCGGAAGAATCGAGTGGTCCTTCGTTCACGAACTCTTAAAATGCAGAGTCTTAGCTTCCTAACTTTTTGCAAAAATTTTTTTATCCATGTTCAGGCATTACATTAATAATTATCGCGCTATTGTGTACATGCAAATGCGAGATAATTTAATTCTTACCTTTTACAGGGTGGTCCACCTGAATATAGCCACAAATATTTTTGACATAATATAAATGATAACAAACATTTTCAACGCAATGTAAATGGTATCGCGAGGTGACTTTTGGCAAAAGTTACTTTTCTGTCAAGGTCATTTTTATCCTGGAAATCCGAGAGATATCGTACCTCATTTAAATTTTAGAGATATTAACAATATCTCCTAATACGTTCTAATGTCAACTCGAATAAGCAAAGAAAAGAAATATACATTGGCAAGAAAAAAAAAATTTCGACGACCTCGGAAACTCCGAAGAAATGTCCTTGAGAAAAAATAACATTTACAAAACGTTCGTCTTGCGATAACATTGTATTAAAAATATTTGTTATGTCGTCACAAAGAAACGAGACATCTGGCTAAAATAATCGCGAGCAGAACTGCAAATTGTTTATGCTGGAAAATGATGCAAGCGCATGAGGTAGTCCGTGGTGTTCTCAAGCGATTGAAACGCGCGATCGGATGACCATGAAAGCGTGCATCGCGCTCGAACCCATGAAAAATTCTACACTCGCAGAGAGGCGGCTTCAAATATTTGACAATATTTTCAAAAGTTTCGAAAACGTAACCCAACACTCCGCCACTTTCGGGTGCAGAGATTAGGGTCCTGTGCAGCAGTGGAATTCCTTTATGCGGTGTAAAATCTCCCCAGTGAAAGCGCTCTTCTATTGGCGTATCCCCGAGTGATGGTATCATGTTGCGCGCTTCCTGAGGGCTGCGCAACAGGTTAGATGCGCGAAGATCAGAACGATAATCTAAATGGAAAATTGTATTGAATCAGCAGCTACGTGATGAAAGCCTCCAGGTAGTTGGCTACCCATATAATGACAGTTAATGCTCGCAATCTTAACCAATGGCGGCCATTTTTCTCGATCCCCGAAAAAACGGATCGAATGTTTATTCTTCTTTCATGAACCTGTGTGTCTCTCTTCTCCAGTTTCCTCGTTTGCTTCATTGTCGTTTGATCCTTCGATACCAATCTCCTTTGTGGTCGATGTAGGAATAGTTAAATGGTTCCATTAGTGACAAGGATTTTCTATTCAATCAAATCATTAGGGGTTGATCGGGAGACGATAATGCTCCCTTGTTCACTGACGAATAATATTTATCGAATAAACATTTTGATTGTAATTGTATAATAATTAAATGAATAATAACATGTATTATAAAAACATGTTTTGGTAGTACTTTTCTATTAAAAAATTCTTCAATATTAATAATAATATAATTACTGGTACTACATGTAAAAATTGTTTATCAACTCGAAAGTGCATGTACACGTATTGTTGTTCAATATAAATTGCACACTGTTATCGTTAATATATTGTTTTTAAATACTTTTTTTACTGTATGATTTCGTTTATATTTGCTACAGTAGGTTTGAATAATTGACACACATTTTAAACAATTGACTTCTGTTTGGTTATGGACATAATTCATACAGTTTTTTATTTCAAGTTTGATCGCGTAAATCATGATTTTACGCTTCATAAAAATTACAGTTCGTATGGCCGGAGGTCCTGCGACTGCGAAGGACACGTTGGTCCTTCTTGCGATCGCCATCTAACGTTGCAGGACTAAACTGTGCACTTTGGGGAAGTTAGAAGAACTAATGGTAGATGGTGCAACGCACATTGCCAAAATATATATTATAAAAAATAATTGGCTACTTGGTAATGAAAAAATATCGAGAAACCAATATAAATTCTCCAGTATTACAAAACATATAAAGAAAATTTTCTATTTTGTTCATACAACTATCCTGAACACTCATTTTTCTATGCATTGCGATTTTTTATAAATGCCAAAAATGTGACGATTTCAACAATAGTAAGGCAGTTATAAATTATAGTACTTTAACAAAACGTACACTGTGTAAATTACTATTAGTAGACAATAGTTCCCGCAATAATTTGTGAAATGCAAGTTTAATCATTTTTTTATTTTTTTAACGATAAATATACAATTAATATATAGGTTTTTAATTCATTCGAGTTTAAATAAAGTCTGTAAAGTCCAAATTATATGATTAGCTTGAGCCTCCAAAGGTAATAACAATAACTAATTTCTTTATTATTGAGATAAAGAAGCGCGGTCAAAAGATATTTAATAAAGTATATATAATATTGGTGTCCGTATTTAATTTAAGCCTTTATTTGATACTAAAATATTTTGCATTTCAATCTACAATGTTGTTTACTGTTTTTAAAAAAGACGATAAGTTTACGAAAATATTTACGGAAATGTATCACTAGAAAATAGAATTTGCAATTCGTTTCTTATAACCGAGATGCGATTAGTGAATTAATTATTTTTTAAATTGAACAGTACTTGTTTCCTAAACTTCTTAAAATACTTTTAATAACGTTGGAATAAAACATAGTAACAGTAAAAGGAGTGGTAAAGGTGGGTAATAAACAGCAAATGCAGATAATTTGATTGTCACACATATTATTTGTTCAATACGATTACAATGAGTAGCCTAAACTTAAAGCTGGAATTACACCATGCAATCAATGTACGAAACGAAAGAAAAACGGCAAAAAAGAACGCAAGACGATTACAATATATATAAAAGTGCGAATACAGAAAAGAAACTACGAACGATAGTGTACAAAATAAGAAGAAAGCGACGAAAAACCAAAAAAAAAATAAACCAAAACGAATACAAATACAAATTTTGAAATTCAAACAACGACAAAGAAATTTCGACACACCAACCTCAATTTTGAGGACCAAGAAAAGCAGAACGCACATCGATGCGAACTCGATCGATTCTGCTTGGACAATTTATATCGTATATCACAAGACATCGCTCGAGCTGGTTCTACTACTCTAATCTATCTTACAAAATTATCGCATATCTATGTGTTCTCTACGCAATTATCACAGTTTCTCGAAGATCGAATGTTACGTGCTAATATTGCAAATTTCGGAAGACACTGATCGGGATCCTTAACGCTAGAAAGATCAAATTTCCTTACACGCTAATATTGCAACTATCGGAAGACATACGTAATGAGATCATGATTCACTCTATCACAGTTTTGCATACTAATCTACCAGCTAGTATCACAGAGTAAATTTCTTAAATCGGCTACTATCACAGTTATTCGGAAATTCGTTTCCCAAGATTGATCACAGATTCGACACTTTCTCGTCAATAAATGTTACGCAACCTCTTTACAGAGTATCACAGTTGTTCATATTAAAGAATATGCACTGGGCGGCCTATGTTCTCGAACAGAGTTATTGTTCGATGTTGTTACGTCTAGCAATAATCTACATCTTTACCTAACTACCATTAATATCACAGTTTTAAGTCAGTCCATCGATACTGTCTAACTTATTAATCATGCTCCACGGTTATATTGCAACGTGCTCCTTAAAGCTACATCTACTATCGAGTAGTCCATCACGGTTTTAAGTCTACCACAATTAAAGCTCCGAACCAGGAGTAAGTCAATTGATGAATCAATGTACAAAGCTAAGTTCTACCGAGAGAAAGTGATTCGACGAGGCTTAAATCTATCCGAAACTCTACGATTACGATCGGTTATTAAAGCTATTCGAGATTCCACGGCGTTGTATAATTGGAAGACCTTACTAAGTCCGTTAACGAGCTCCAAGAGTATCGGCACACCACATTCAGCTCTCCCGGTATGATCCCTCGCCGAGAGACACACGACGGAGAGCAGCAAAAACCTCGAGATCTCGATCCCCGATGTCAGTGTGCAATTTTCGTTGCCAATTCCCTGAACTCGTTCTCCAGGTTCTCGTTCCTCAGATTCCGTAGCTCTTCCTCGTCGAGCTGCATCCGTGGTGCTGTCAGTCTGCCTCCCGTCTCGTTGACACGGTTCTGCCGTTCGATCTTGTCATCGGCGCGACGGATCCTACCGCACAGCCGGCGAACACTGGACAGAGCATTCTTGACAGCGCGTCGCGTGAAGAGCGCACTGTCAATACGTCGATCGGTCATCGGACTGACCGTTGCTCTTGCGATCAGGCTCTTCATGGTGGCGCGGCGTCTCGTACAGCGGAAAAACCGGTCGTGCGGTGCTGTCTCTTGACGTTTCGAAACCAGACTGGCAGGAGTCCGGAGTATTTGGCGTTGACTGTACGGCGTACGTCAACAAGCTTCTCGATCTATGTGTGCATTCGTATGCCGATCTCTGTGTGTGTGCGTTAGTTTTAGCTGGTGTCCTGTGCGTGTACACGTACGTGTGTGCTGTGCGAACTTTGCGCAAGCGTGACAAGAGAGGAGGAGAGAGCAAGACGGAAACGGAGTGCCGACCGAACCACGTGCGCACTGCTGCAACGCGAACTCCACGGATACGGTTTCCTGTTTCCCTGGAGAAGCGCACGTTTTGAGTAGGTGTGATTGAATGTGAGTTAGGATCACGAGTCTTCCTCTTATATAGCCGCGTGGGACCTGCGCATGCGCAATCGACAACTCGTGCAGAGGGTGGAGACACCCGTGCAGACACTCGCGCACAGGTACATGCGTCGAACCGCCTGCGCAGAGGGCAGGTAGTTTCCACCCCTTCGGTCTTCTTCCCCTGCTCAACGTCCACCGGGATAAGGGCGAACCATCGGCGAATAATTTGCATCTCGCATGACGACACCCGGGAATTTTCCCTCGAACCCTTTGTTAACTGTCCTTCCGGTTGCGCGACCGGCCGGAAGGAATTACGAATGTTTGCGGGAACCGCAGGGACGACTTCGTTTGGCTAATTATCTGGAAATTATATTACATACGTGTTACATTGTATGTTACAAAATTACACGCTGACATTGTCCTATTGATTATTGTAAACGGAGGCGAAAATCTCGACAGTCGAACGTTTGAAGCATGATAATTATGTATTTAGAGGGTTATGGCGAAGTTTATTGACAACTTAACAATATACCGAGAATATTGTTAAGATATTGAGCCCATAATCAGTGGTCCAAGTCAAAATTAAAAAAAAAAACATGAGTTGATCAGTTATTTTACATCATATTATTTTAAATTTAATTCATTGTAATTTTTAGCATATGGAATTCATAACTCTTTCATAATTATGGGCTCATATCGTTAAGGCAAATTAAAAAGTATTGATGACATACGGATATTATTGGCGCTACTCGATAACAGTATCAGTAGTCACACTTCAATTTTCAAGTTGCCAATTACAGTATACTTACATGCAAATTCATAACCCTTATCACCGCTAAGAATTGGTGTATCATTATTCACAATATTGTTTACATTATTGAATACGTTGGTATTTGATGAATCACTAAACATTTAAGCATTGTATGAGGTATTACTACATACATAAAACCATAAAAATCATGTACAATGGAATTGTACTATGTCGGAAGAAATGTTTAATTTTTGAGTTCAAATAGCTTCGACTGCGAAGTCACGATGATTCGCGTGAGTCTTTTAAAACCAGCGAAGATATTACATCACGATCCCAACTCACATAAATTAACAATACCTTACAGCGGACATTCTATTAAAAAAAAAAAACAATTTCACCAACCAACAAGCATTTCTCTACTCTCATCCATAATTAGAAAAATTCTCTGAAAGGGTGATAGTGTCATTAGAAAGAATCTGCAAATTAGAAGGAGAGAGACAGAAACGTCACGAAACCGGATATAAACAGGATTGACAGTCGCGTTCATCTCGGATTACGCGCGACTGGCAGGCAAAGGCGGATCGCAGAGGCGATCGAAAGGAATAAAAGAAGATCCAAGGAAAACAAAAAAAAAAGACAAGAAACGCCGGGAGGATGTCAGAGAAGGTGGAGAGGCGAAAGAAAGAGGGAGAAAGAGACGGAAGAATGAACTATTAGCGAGGTGACGAACGAGAGCAAAAGAGGAAAGAAAGGTTGACCGTGGCGTACGCGCAGCACGAGCTGCGCACGGTGCTGCAAAAAGACAAAAAAAAACCGCGAGATGAGAAGAAAACAAGCTTTGTTAGCAGAGGAAAGTAAAGCGAAGGACAAAGCGATGGGGTGGAACGGGAGGGGAGAGAGAGAAGAAAAAATATTACGGAACCCGAGCAGGAAGTTAGAACGAGTCGGCCGAACGACGAGAGAGAGAGAGAGAAGGAAAGTAGGTGTTTTATAGTGGCATACGCGGTGCACGAGCTGTGCGCTGTGGGATAGACGAGGAGGACGTTACTGGAGGAAGAAAGACGGGAAAGGTGACGGACAGAGAGAGAGACGAAGAGGATAGAGGTTACGGTGGCTGCGAGAAGAAGGACTGCGACGCAGCCATGGGGGATGGAGAGAGAGGGAGAGAAAATAGATACTTCGCGGCGCACGCGCAGCACGAGTTGCGAACGGCGCAGTAGAAAAAATGCAGATACGAGAAAAGGAGCAACGGGAGGCAGAAGAGGACGGGGCGAACGATGAAAGCCAAGAAGCCGGTGTGCGAGGGAATAGCGCGAACGATCACGGAGAAAGGAGACACGGGCCAGGAGCAAGCGAGAGAAAAAAGATCGCTTGTTCCGGCGTACGCGCAGCACGAGCTGCGCACGGTAACGCTTGGCGCATGCGCGGCACATGCCCGGACGTACAACGGAGAAACGAGTGCGAGCGAAGCACGTGGTAAGATCGTGCTGGAGCAAGAAAGAACTAACCCCGAGACTTCGAGCGGCAACAAAGGATGGAGAGCCTCGTATCACGTAGGTGAGTGAAACAGCACGATTATCTCCGAGGAGGGAAAGGGATATCTCTTGATAGTTGTTACCGGACAAGCTATACAGCGCGTCCAGCCGAGGAGCAAAGAGGACAGCGTCGTGTCCGAGCGAAAGAGAAACGTGTCGATTTGACGATAGGGTGGGGGCAGAAGGATAACTTGTTGCATGCGAGAGACGGTATTGCCGCGAACTTAACCTTAAATCAAAAATCAGAAACGGGACGATGTTACGAACTTTCTTTTTTCTTTTCTTTTTGTTGTTGCTTTTGACTTCCTAGCGATATTTTGTAACAGAATCAGGTTTATCGAACATTACGAAATCGTGGAGGCTTGACATTTCTTTCTTTTTAAAGCAGCGGCAGGTCGATTACCAACTTTCGGAAATCGATCTTTCTCGCGCGTAGAGGTTATGTTCGCAAAGGTTAGACACGTACAGTGACTCGCGTAATTGATCACTAGCTTTCACTGGCTTTTTCGCAATTTCGACCGGATGCAATGTTTTCCAAAATTTTCATTATGCGTCATCTATTAAACTAATGCTTTTATCGTATTAAACAAATTGTTACGATTTACAGTGATCGTTCGTGCAAGCCACTGTATGTACACTGTTAATTGAAGTGTCTCGATACATGGAACCCATACTATTTCCACCCAGAGTATCAAAGTCTGATTGCTCAGTTTCCGGCGATTAAATGAAAACTGCCTCGAATTTAAAAAATTTGATAAATAATTCGAACGCCTAGTTACAAACATTATCGATTACAATAAGTATCGGCGTCCATTGTCCAAGCTAGGCGAACACCTGTTATTATGCGTTCATGCTCTAATAATTAAAATTGTTTTCATTGAAGCGCTCGCAATAAATGTTTCGCAGGATGCATTATACGAATGCTCGGAGGATGTTAGATGTTCGATCGTCCTTGGACAATGAATTAACGTTCGAACGCGTTTCCGACGATCGAGGGGAAATTTGTAATAGTTGCATTCGGTGCGAAAAATTGCGAAACTCAATAAACTGAGGAGCAGCGGGTTCTATTGAATCGAGGTTCGGGTTACAACCGGTAACCAGAAGTTATTACCCAGTGCCGATCAGATCCCGTATCGTTGGAATAAGTTATAAGATCGACGGATCGCACGGATAATCCGATATCGTATAACTGCCCGGGCAGAATCTATCGATCATTAACGCCCCGTCGAACTCGAACATCCAGACGGGATTCCATTTCCGACAGATATTTTAATCGAATCCCTCAACGAAGTCCCCGTTCCAACCACCACGTCACACACGATCTATCGATATTCCAACGTGTTTCGTCATTTTCGACGAGCTAGAAAAGTCTAGGCGTCTTCATTTTCTATGCTGTTCAAATGAATTATTAGCGACGACCTGACGGGTCATTGATAATGTATAAGGACTGGTCCAATCGATGATCACGGTATTATTATACTTTGCAGTATTATTCAAATCATTATACAGGTGGCCACCTAAATATCTTCTTTATTTTTAATGGCACAGCAAATATTTATGACAATTTATATGGTATCGTGGGAGGAAGAGCATAGAAGAAATTTTTTTTGCCCGGTTATATTTTCATAGTCTTTTCAAGGTCATCGTTATTTTTTTATCAGCATAGAAGAAAATTTTCTTGCCCGGTTATATTTTCATAGTCTTTTCAAGGTCATCGTTATTTTTTTATCAGGAGGGCTTATTTTTTTCTTATTCCATGTTGTAATGGATGAAAAAATGGAATTGATTACGCTTAAGTCGTGACCTTCGGCTGACCTTAATTACCAAAAATGCGATAAAATATTACGAATAAAAAAATGTACGTAGTCGTATAAACCTTCCTGAACGAAGTAGTGCCTACATAAGCATTGCAGAACACAAGTCACGAAAGTCTCTGTCTGTGTTCTGTATTTCCGAGCTAATGTACGAGATTTTGAAAGTGTCTGCACGGATTGACACGCCATTGAAATGTTAATACTGTCTAAACAATTTCTGGTCACGTATACCCTAACCAGCGATTATTTTAAAAACGCGCACCATTTCTATAAGATACAATTTGTATTAAGCAAACACGAAGCTGCGAGAAATTTAAATCGTGGACATTGGAGGGACTTGGGGGAAAAAAGGACTTTACTAATGGTAGCCGCGTTCAAGATGAATGGGATGCGAAGGGTGGTATTAAAGGGGTGCTGTGGTCTGCTTGAGTCGCAATATTTAGATTCCTGACCAACCGCACGCATCTGTCGGCCGTTTAGTGTCCGACGTTTCTCTCTCTCTCTCTCTCTCTCCGCGGCCGACATGCACATTCATACAAAACACGGGTATACAAGTTTATGCGCGCGGTTGCGCAGGAGGTTCGAATAGAAACGTTCGAAAAACAAGGACATCGACATTGCGAATTTATACTTGAAAAATATAATTTAAAAAAAACTATTTTTCTTGGTAAATAAAAAAACTCATCAGTTCTCTAGGGTTGAGCAATATTTGACTTGAATACACACACACACACACACGCATATCGGAGACTTCTTTGTACAGCAAATACTAGACCGCGGATCTTTATGCATAATAAAAATTTTCAACAGCGATTGTGGGAAGCAGAAGTTAAATAAAAATTCGTTTCATCCCCTAATAGTTTTTTTACACTGAAAACAACGTAACGCTATTCTTGGATTTTTTATATTTTTCAGTGTTTCGTATTTCACCTAGCAAATTTATTTCACGAATGCATGAAAATCCGCAGTCTAGTGAAATTACGAACGAACAATTTCGTTCGGAATGATTCGCTACCAAGGTCAATGAAAATGGCCGCGTTAGAAGAGGACCTTGAGAAAGTTCCTTCCCTTATCGTTCGTTCCAGCTCGGAAAGAAGCTAAGCTTAATCAGGTTCTCCGTACGGACACATCTATGAACAGCAGCAGCTCTCCGTGTCAGCCTGTTCTTATTTCCGAGCCCCGCCCAGCGCGGTGCAACAAGTTACGCATGCTCTCAACAACGAGAAACAGCTTCAGGAAATCTGCGAGATTACAATCCGAGATTAAACCTGGAGAGCTGCTCGAATCTCATTACTCGCGGCGGTGCTTAAGGAATCGGCAGCGCGACACGGCGCGGCGCTTCGAATTTGTTTTCCGTTTAATCGATTAATTGTCGAACACGAATGTCCCGGCTTGTATATTCGACAACTATTAAACTTTGAACAGGTTCGCGAAACGTAACATGTTCGCGGGTGAACATTTTTACGGGGCGGCGGTGAGGGAGGGGGAGGAGGGACACGTATCTACAACTCGCATACCGGTGGGCGCCTTGCACCGGGTGGTAGTATTTGCATAGCTAGCGAAATGGTGGTTGCAACGGTATCTATGCCACACCATTCGAGAGATCAGAGGAGAGGATACACGTGCAAAGCGCGTGCACACGCACCGGCACACAGGGTACACGCGGGTGCGTTTTTCGAGGGTATGTTCATCGGCTCGTTCGCTCGCTTGCCTGCCATCGGCCCCAACAGCGTGTGTATATCTCTTGATGGCAGCTGGAGGTTTCGCGCGTGAGAACTCGGTGGCTCCGAGGTTCCCTGGTTTCTCGTCGCCACCTGTCCTTGTGCTGCTCTCTCGAGGCGACTGCCAACCCTCTTTCCTCGTCCTCCTTTTCTTTCTGCTTCTTCTCTCGCCCTCCCCCTTTCCCTCGTCAAGCAACGCCTGCAACCCTTCGCAAAGTAATCACGCCTTGCCAGGCCGCAGGGGCGAACGATCCCGAACCGAATACGAGAAACCACCGCGCCCGGGGTCTTTAACTCCTGGTCTAATCACGCGCCTACCTACTACTCTAATTCGATCGTTTTGATCCGAAAATCTTCTTTAACCCTTTCAGTGCCGCACGACGATATATCGTTGCGTATGCGACGGCGCCTTGCTACTCGCATCGCGAGGGGACTCTGTTTCAACAGATATTGAAACACAATTGGCTCCCCCTGCAATTTAGTCTCTCTTTCGGTGGCGCGCTCGCCCAGCACCCCTACTTTCACTTGATATTATCGATAACATTTAATATAACGAGTCCTTGTTTCTTTGATTCTTTATTCATAATTCAGTAATATATCATTCTTAAGCTTAATGTCAGTAGCCATCCCCTTTCCACACAATTTTAGAACAAAGGTTAACAATTTTCTATAGCAGCACCCCCACTAATTTTTGCCACGACATCTCCGCCACTGCTCCCTTTATTTCATTATATGCTGCTTGTTGAATTTTTTTTAAACATCATTCTTTTGTTTTTTATTAGCTTGTCTCCGAACCTTGGCAAATTCGTCAAATTGGTCCGGCATTCTTCGCATAAATAACTAAAAGTTATTTATAGTCAGCGGACGTTTATGCGAAATAAAAATTGTCTACCTGAATCGCAACGATCTGGAGTGAAACGATAATTTATTTTCTTTCTTATTGGGTCGTCAAGGATGAAATTTGTAGAAATTTAATTGAATTTAATTCATCCTTGACGATCTAATAATATGTTTAATAAGTCAAATATTAGATTATAATAGTATTTTAAAATTCTTCTAAACCTGCCAATTTTTGTCATAAACGAATGAAAACCGCTCTGTCTCTCCAATTATTTATTTCAACAATTCGCAACGTTTGCGCTCCCCCTTTACCGGATGTTCCCGGTGATCGGATCGGCAAGCATTTTTTCCGGGGTTCACCCCTGGCTTCCGAGGCAGGGGAGAGTGCCGGCGACCATAAGCGTGCACGAAGCGTGGAGGTCGTGTGCGAGAAGCATGTGCGTCTTTTGAGGCTGCATCCCTCGTGGGCCTAGGTGACCGCACACCCTCCCTTTTCTCCCTCTGGTTCTGGTTCTCCCCATGGGCCCCGTGGACCGCGCGAGTATAGTACGCACGCACTATACACAGACACACCGACACGGACACCTCCGATCGAGTAAAGAGAAAAAAAATTTGGGCCTCATAACGGTCGCGTACAGGGCGTAGAGAGATGCTACCGCAGAGAAGAGAGAAAAAAAGTGAGTCGGTGTGCCCGGGCTCAATGTCGCCGAAACTGGCAATAAAGTTGCCCGAAGAAACGGAAACTGTGCCGCGGCCCCCGGTACTGTTGCCAGAGATACTACACAGTACCGTAATTTCGGGCCCTGAAGACCATAAATTACCTGCGGATGTTGTAATTTCCGTGGATCTCCCCGAACGCCCTGTGTGTGTATATTCTGACCAATGACAAGTCATTGAGGTCAACGATAGGGAGCCGAGCAAAGTAGATGTAAAACGCTATACCGTGTACAGGCGAAAGAGTATCCTCGGGCGTGTTTCGCCCGACAGAAAAGAGAAAGAGAAATAAAAAAGAATGGAGAGAGATGCGTATACGCCGGCGCTTATCACCGCTGGCCATCCACTGTAATTAAGGTGGTGAAAAGTATCGAGCTGTGTATCGATGTAATAAAGGAGTTGCGAACGTGTGACACAGTTGTGTGCATATTTGCTTCCGGGCCGTAACAGGTATATAAAGGGATTTTTCTCCGCGTGGAATATTCATACGGTTTTCGACGCCTTCTTCTGGTAACCGGCGCGGCTCCGTTGCTTCGTGCCATATATTTTTAAAAAGTGCTGCAACGCGGGCGCGCTATACCGTCGCAAGAAACGCGGCAATTTTTTCGACCGTGCATTAAAAATATAAATGGACTGCTGCGCCGTTAATGATCGATCATAAGTAGCTCCTTCGTGTCCCGCCTTTCCTTAGAGGTAATTGCCGCCAGCAGAGGTTCCTGCGAAATTTGAAAAAGTTACTTTGTAGAAACTGGTGGGCGAGCGCTGGACGGGATTTTCTGTGCGAAATAAAAATCTTAATCGTATCCATTACAAAACACGCCGCGCCTAACGTAGACGTTCGTTTCATTTTTTAATGATTTTAATGGTAAAATAATACAACAGTTAGATTCCTCGAATAGTTTCACTGTTTGCTTCGATCTACTTAAACTTGCAAGTACATCAGTTTATTGTTACTTGTACATAAATGTGCATAACCGCGGTTCTTTCTGCAAAATTAAAATTTTTTACATCAGTTACAATCTATAGGAGCTAAGTAAAAATTGATTTTCTTTTTAATATTTCTATTATTTCGAATAACACCGACTCAGTTTCGTCACGAATGCATAAAATCTGCAGTTTACACAGAACCGCTATTGCTGGAATATAATTTGCAAGCACACAAGTTATTATTATTAGTACATAAACCTGCATAACTGGACTGCGGATCTTTCTCCAGAATTAAATTTTTTTACATCCATTGCAATCTATAGGAGCTAAGTAAAAATTGATTTTCTTTTTAATATTTTTATAATTTTGAATACTCAGTTTTGTCACGAGTGCATGGAATCTGCAGCGTATACAGAACCGTGATACTTGGACTACAATTCTGCACTTAATTAGTAAATTAATTACTAATTACTACCCACTTTTAATCAGTCGATTATTGAAATTGGTAAAAGAAGAAGTGACATTTTCACTTAACTTGTTGCCATTACGGTCGGCTCGGAGGCCGTTTATTTTGCATATAGAGCGTATCGATAAACTCAGAACTGGTAAAGATTACGCGATACTGAAAGAGTGCGCGTCGCGTACCGATCGGATTAGCTCTCGCGTTGATAGAGTCCCGGAGTCATTGCTCCCGGATTGAACGCGTCCCTCTACGTGTCTCGAAGAAATCATCCGGTAGATCGGGATATTATAGTTGAGGGTTCTCTGCGAGTATTCAGCAGGCGTCGCGACTCATGCGAAGCGACATTATTCCCTTGGTGGCTTTGGCAGGAACACGCCATTCGTCAGGTGGGGAGACATCTAACGAGTGACAGCTCGATCCACAAGCCGATATCCGCGTGTCGGTTCGATCGAAGGGAAGAGATCGTTGGATCGTTGCCAGGGACCGGTAGAACGGGCTCCGGGATGGAGCGTCGACGATGTTGCAAGAAAGTCACGCGTTTTCGTTCTCTCCGTTCTTTCGCTCCCTCGACGAAGCTCTCGATTTAATCGGCTTAATCTCCTTCCCCTCCTGTTCGCTAAGGAAAACTGCGATATTTATGCTGTTCGAGTGTACACGATCGCCTATGTGTCGTCACCGGTTTACTATCAGCCTCTGTCCGGCGGTTAAGTCGCGGGTTCACGGTCCGAAACTCGATTGCATCATTTACAGTTAAGCTTGCTCGAACACTTTGCCGCGATGTCCTGTCGATCCCCGATTTTGGCCGAGGGGGTCCACCAAACAAGTTCGAAATTATTAATTAAAAAATAAATTTTCTTTTCGGTAGTTGTCAAATAAAATTGGAGATATTTAGCAGCATTTGCGTATTTTCCGTATTATTTAAAATTAGAAAATGGCGACATTATTGGTTTGACACGACTCCTTAGATGGCACTCAGCTTCGAAAGCTGCTGGATCACAGAAGGCGACAAATTTTCATGTCGATTTCCTGGATCCCTCTTTTTCACCGTTATATTGGTCTACATTCTAAATCGTTCTCAGACCCGATGCTCCACGTATGTTTGGCATAATTTAGAATGAAGGTTTGCAGCACTTAGATTACCTTCTAGGCGTTCAGCTCGGCTCTTCTGCGAGAGATCTTGCAACCTGCAAGGGACTTTGCCCTCAGGAATTTGTATAGCTGCTATGGATTATGCGGAGCCATTCGGCAGAACTTGGGATGATTCGCATGCAGAGCGGGAACAAATATTGTATGCACAATTATGCGTCTTGCGTGATTCTTTCGATCCCGGTGAAACGCGGCACATAATGCAAAACCAAAGAAAATCCCAATTCGAATGGCGCGACTCCGGCCAGGTGATGATTTGCATTAAAATTGGCTTCGACGCTTTCGGTATCGACGCATTGGCATGATACTTTGTTTATGCTTGCACACGGCTCGCGCAAATTGCTGCGGCATCTGTCACGCCTCGTCGCACATTGGCAGAGAGCGTTCGAGGTGCAGACGAACGTACCCTTAATTAAATCGCGAAGCAGCATACGTGCCGTATATCTCGTTATTAATCAGCTGTATGGATGATTGCTAGACGGCGGACTTTTGTTATTTTTTTAAATTATTTATTTATACCGGTCGCATCGACATCAAGGTCATTAGCTGCCTGCGGACATTTGCGAGCGCTGGAAGAATGATCGTTGTTCAAAATCGTCACAATTAAATTATTGCCAGCCGCGATTCTGCTCCGGGCAATAACCCCATATTTATATTTCGTGTACGAATCGGTCGGCGAGGCATAAGAACGATGATCGCGTTTCGGGCGTTCTTGTCTCATCGGCGAGCTCAGCTGTTTGCATTCGGCGACAACAGACGAGGTGAACAAACTCGCTGTTGTCGCGTGAGCCATCGTATCCTATTTTTCGTTTGTCAAATCCGTTGCCTATTTGCCTAGGTCGCTGCCCCGACGAACGCTGTCTGTTCCTTTCAATTTCGAAATTCCCGCTGCTTCTTCCGTTTCCAAAAAACCGATGGCCCACCGAAGTATAAATAGGGCTGCTCTACTCGTCCGCATACTCGTTACGCTGTCATAACGTTCGTTTTTCTTCCACAAAAATTTCGTTCAGTTTAAAACATCTACTAGACACGCCCGCTAAATTTACTTAGCAACCGTGCACAGAACGCTCCGGCGCCATTTCCGGTGCAGCTACCATCGGCCGAAGGCGGCGGCCAACTTTCCATCCAATGACCGCGAGCACGTTAGAAAAGCTCGGCCGGTTCGCTGCTCTAGGCGACCCGTGATTATAGTAACGAGCCGTAATTCGTCCACCATAAAAAATCCTCTTCCTCCCCCCGCGGGGCATGATCGACCGAGGTGTATCGGGCGCGTAAACGCCCTTGCCCGATTAAACGCGTATTCTCCTGAAACGTAGGCGTTAACTTGTTGCTCGCTATAAATAGCCGCAAGAGAACGGAACGTACTATTAAGTTGTTCCAACGATATCTACCCTACCTGCCGTTGCCGCTGCTCCTCTCCTATTTTCTACTCCGTTCGCGGAGGATCACGGTCACGTGAATCCTGTAACGTCCCAAGAATTCGCCGAGGACACCTGGCCCGGCCCCGCGTGCTCTTGCCGATCACGACCCAGATATATCCGCCAGTTTAATTGAATTACAAATATTTCATGTCCGCCTGTCAATTTATTCCTTCTTTCTTCCGAAGACCCAAATTTCGAACTTTCGGCACCGTGGGACTTGATCTTTCCACGTGGACCACGCTTTCGACGATTTTACCGCAAGTTTTAACTGCAGATGTTTCTTTTGTGTAAATTTTTCAATTTACCACTTTCAGATCCATGCTAATTCTGGTATTTAACATAATTGTCTGGACAAGTTGTTAAATAAAATACAGCTTGGAACGTTAATCACAGCTGTAAACATTTGTCTGCAAGACTGCGACAGAAATGAGTGGGTAAATTGAAAAAATTTAAAGAAATTAAGAATATTATAATTATTACTAAAGGAAATATGGAATTTCAATTGCAGTTAGTGTTTTAGTATTTTCTTTTCTTCACTACTCGAGTGATACGAATTTGTTGCGTCCAAGGTCATTCGAAGGTGTTGCTATATACGTTTTTGCCCTCATTTAAGAAACATGTAAATATTGGAAAAAACGGCGGACAAAATTTACCGATACGAAAAGCAATTATGAAAGTTCGTAAATCGCATTGCTGTAAAGTGCGCCGCCGATTAACGATCAGCGATAATAATTAATGGACCAGCTACTTCTTCTCCCGTGTCGACCTTATAAAATACTTTGCAAGAATATTGCAATGTTGAAGCGCAACGTTACCCGGTGGGCAACATTAATTGATTATTACTGGGCATCGATAATTTCTTGCGTGTGCATGTTCAACACGTAAATTTATAGAAACCGCGAGAAGTTTAAACGGTATACATGTGTTTTGCAATGTGTAATTATCTTAATTAATACATCTCCGTTTACCGTATTGCACGACGCGGTGGGCATGAATTTCTTTAAATTCGAACGGTCGCAGTGTTTCGAAATTACAGGGAACGGAAAATGGAATCGACATGTACACGAATTTATTAGATTGTGGGTAATCATTTTTATCTGCGCCGATATATCTACTTTCAATTCAGACCGAAGCACGCGCGACTACGAACATTATTATATCTTCTCCGGTAATGTGTAAAACGGGTAGTTCCTTCCTTGTTTTTTATTGTATTTTTTGCATCGACACCGTCGGACTTCAAAAAGCGTTACAAAAGATGTAGTTTCTTACCAAGAAAAATGATTTCGAACCACGTCTCCGATATATCCGAAAACAATCGAAGTCGGAGGTAGCTTTTTTCGTAGACATCCACCACGATTCGAAAAGCAAAATTCAAAACAGAATTACAAAACGTTCCGTCTTAAATTCTAATTTTCTAGTACTGATATTAATTTGTTATCAGACGTCTCTTATGCTCGAGCAATTTATTTTCAGGAGGCTGACTACTGGGTACCGAAACAGGGGACCGAAATGAGGCACACTTACCCCATTACCCGAATAATAAAATCATCTACTTTGAATTCTGTCCGAGCCAGGTAGCCTAATCACAAGTTGCGATTCACAACACAGCTGTCGTTCGTCCGGAATGACCGCGAAACGAGTCTCTCGGTTATTAAATTAGTTAGTAACAATTAGGGGAGCCATGGGCACAGGGGGTTGGTAGATCAGAGCGAGAGGGGGGTATCTGGGTTGGGGGGAGGGGGGTCTGAATCACGGTTCGACCGTGCCGGTCGATCGGTAACTACTTTAACGAGAGCAATTACGCGCCGCGTGAAATCGCGTTGCCGCGGAGTGATCCATCGATCAGCGCACGATGATGACCAATAATAACCCGTCACTCCTGTTGCTCGTTTCCCCCCTCGGGCAATTCTTATCTATCGCTGGTCCCCTCCAGCGCGGCGGTCTGCGGGTATAGTGTACCCGGGACTCGGGCCTGGCTCGGACTGCGTGTACGCGCGTGCGTGTGCGTCGCGATCTCCTTTTTGCTCGTGGTGCGGATATCGTCGTGTTTCACTGAACGTTCGTTGGCGCGGTGGCTCTTCGTTCACGCACGCCCACCGCGGCCGCCGCCGTGACCACGTGTTCCACACGCTTCGTCCACACGCTCCGTCCACACGCTCGCTACGCGTGCGGTTCGACTGAGTGTGTGCGCGCGCGTCACAAGCTCTACCGAGAGAGACTCGACTCGCGTCGCTCCGCACGGAGTCTCGCTCGAGTCACACCTGCTCCTTTTTCCCACGAGATCGCTTTGCCCCCCAGCCACCGCTCCTTCCTCGGACGTCCTCGGCCACCCTTGGCTCCTTTCGCTCTCCGGCAACCAGCGACTCGGGGCCATGGTCGCCGGAATTGACTCGTCCGAGAGCCCCGCTAGCGAGTAAGTGAGCCAGCCAGTGAGCAAGTAAGCCGGCAGAGAGAGATTTCCTTCGGTTTATCGGCCGCTCTTGCTCCCTTATCCGCGGTCCCCTCGGCCAGAGAGTAAGCAACAGTCGCCACGAACATTTCCTCCAGTTTCTCGGTCTTTTCTCCTCCGTCCGCATGTCCCCCGAGCTACAGAGTAAGCCATCCGATAGAGTTCGCCCAGTTCATGGTACTCTCTTGCTCCCCTATCCGCCGCTGTCCTGAGCTAGCCAACTACAAAATGGTTGAGCTAGAGACTAAGCGAGTCGGTAGAGATATCCTTCAGTTTTTTTTTTATCTTCCTTGCTCTCCTAACAGCGGTCTCCTGAGCTAGAGAGTAGCAAGCTGATAGAGTTCCTCCAGTTCATGGGTCTTTTTAACTACTTTATCCGAGGCATCCCCGAGCTAGCGAGCTAGAAAATAATTGTACTAGAGACTAGACGATCCGGTAGAGATTTCCTCCAGTTTTCTGATCTTTCTTGCTTATCCGCGAGCCCCACAGCTAGAGAGTAAGCGAATCGCTACGAATATTTCCTCCAGTTTCTCGGTCTTTTCTCCTCAAGCCACCCGATAGAGAGAGAGCTCCTCCAGTTCATGGGCCTCTCTGGCTCCCGCATCCATGCCTTCCCCGAGCTGGCAAGCTAGAAAATAATTGAGCTAGAGATTAAGCGAGTCGGTAGAGATTTCCTTCAGTTTTTTTTTATCTTCCTTGCTCTCCTAACCGCGGTCTCCTGAGCTAGAGAGTAGCAAGCTGATAGAGTTCCTCCAGTTCATGGGTCTTTCTTACTCCTTTATCCGAGGCATCCCCGAGCTAGCGAGTTAGAAAATAATCAACTGATAGAGATTTCCCCCAGTTTTCTGAACTTTCTTGCTTCCTTATCCGCGAGCCCCACAGCTAGAGAGTAAGCGAATCGCTACGAATATTTCCTCCAGTTTCTCGGTCTTTTCTCCTCCCTCCGCATGTCCTCCGAGCTAGAGAGCAAGCCACCCGATAGAGAGAGCTCCTCCAGTTCATGGGCCTCTCTGGCTCCCGCATCCGCGCCTTCCCCGAGCTGGCAAGCTAGAAAATAATTGAGCTAGAGACTAAGCGAGTCGGTAGAGATTTCCTTCAGTTTTTTTTATTTTTATTGCTTTCCTAACAGCGGTCTCCTGAGCTAGAGAGTAGCAAGCTGATAGATTGAGCTCCTCCAGTTCATAGGCGTCTCTTGCTTCCTCATCCGCGCCTTCCCCGTGCTGGCAAGCTAGAAAATAATTGAGCTAGTTCTCTGCAATTCAACCGCACCCGAGCAATTCCTCTCTGAACATCGCCAACCCTTTCATGCTTAATTCGTCGTTTGGTTGTTTCCACGGGTACCACCGGAGGATTTTCTTCCTCTCCGGCTGGCGAACACACCGACCGAAGCAAACACCTGAAAGACGCGCGCACCCTGCTATTACGTAGATTGCGGATCTTAACCCAGATTTTACTACCGTCCTTTTAAAAGACATTTGAATTCCTTGTCGAATGATGCGTTCACGTGACCCATATAGCAAGCTTGATGGTTCCGCTTTCGAAATAACTATGTTTACGGATTTTTGAAACTGTCCAGGTTTGTCTCGCTAGATAAATGTATCAAAAATTATGCAAATATCGAAATTCTCTGCCTCAAAGCAAACTGAAGCAGAAAAAAAATTAATTGTCTTTCTCGAAGCATTGTCTACTATATCGCTTACAGTTCCTGAGGGAAGAAACGTTGTCGTTAAGACTTTTTTTATGCTCGGTTCACTGATACCCGATCGACAATTTCACGTATCGTCGTCGCAACAGAGGAACGCACTTGTACGACGTATGCAAATCTCGCGAATCTCATAACGTTCAGAAGGATTCTGTCAGCTGTCGTGTAATGATGTTCCCGCAGGTATCCGGTACGCGGAGTTCATGTAAATAGACGTTGATGTTTACCGTCTGCACACTCGAGCCTCGTACTTAAGCGCGCAACACTTCTTTTTAATCGCGCGGTTGTGTACACTGAACTTATCTGCTGTTGAGTAAATTACATCGGGGGTCGGGACTTAAGGAGCCTACCTCGCGGAGAAGATACTTTTCATCGTGATAAGGACTTCGGGTCGAAGGAACACCAATGGGAACAGTACCCGCATCGACACGAAATGTACTGCTCCGGTGGACTGATAATTTAACCATTGGTAATTCGAGAGTGTCGTCTGCGATTAATTTAAAAAGATTATAATAACTAAAAAATTGCAACTCCCAAGTGAGCAGGCAGTTGGAGATGTGGTTGTAGGAAATTAATTTTCATTAAAACTATCATAAAAACGGGTAGATCAAATAAAAAAAGTGAGCACATTTAATGAAATTATGTTGCAGCATTTTCACGAATGTCTGTCTTACGTCTTGCAATTAATGCAAAAATCTGTAACTGACGGTGGCTTCGAAAATCCTTGAACGCGAAGATTCAGAAAATGGCGACGCGAAATCTTTGGCGAAACTCGCGGGACGAGGTTCGGCGATCGCGACGCTTAATTCCAATTTAAAGACGCCGATCGGAGCCTGATTTAGAGTAAGACATATTCGGGAAACTCGTTCGCGTTCAATTAAAATTCGCGGAGCGAAACTCCCCGTGGAATATTGAATGGGTCACTGCGTCGTTATTAAACGGTGCCTGCGCTGTTGACTGGGCGCTATGTACCCGAACGGAGGGAGCGATTTCCGATGCCATACGTTTCTTAAGGATACCGGCGAGGATCGAGTTTACGAGGTAGCCCCGCGCATGTTTTACATACTTATCGTAATAATTTTAATAAGGCAACGAGCGCTGACAATTCTCCCGTGTATATGACCTTTATTCGCTTGCGTTGCGGCCGCGGAGTCGCGGTAACAAATTTACAAACTTGTTTATGTAAATGTACGTTTATTCCCAGGACGCTGGGCTACTGTGTGTGCTTCGGAAATCGTATACTTCTATTTTGCTGGAATTCGAATTACACGTGGACTAATATAGACACGTGAGAAAACTGCGCAAATTGCCTCTCGTTATTTTTCTAAGAGTCTCTCGGGCTATTTAATTTTCATGAAGGTGTAATCAAAAATATGAAAGATTTAATTCTTGGATCGCCGGATATTTATGGAAAATATTATCGACGTCATTTCTGGAAAGTAGAAATTAAATTCAGGCAATATTTATCGTTATTCACCTAATAATTTATTAACACTCAATGCTAGACTATGCTAGACTTCTTTGTTAATTAATTTGACATTGAGTCCCATATCTGGTCGCGGAATTAACAATTCTAATAAGTCGAAAATTGTGTAATGATATACTGACATTTTTCTAACGTCTTCACAGTTTTCTGTACTTCATCCATTCATTGAAATTTTAAAGATGCTTTTAAAAATGAATGGATCATACTGCACGACTATAAAACAATTTTTACCATCGTAAAAATAAATGTTGCAGAACCTGATTCTCAAAAACATATACTCCGTGCAGTGACCCTGGGGTCGAAACGAGATCGCAATTCTCTGTTCAGACCGGAGAATGAATTCGTTGTTGCAGCCTACCATATATTCCGAGCGAGGAAAAATTTAATGGTCGTCCATAAGACGGGAATAGTTGAAATAATTGCCGGGCACGATAAATCGGCGTTTCATTAAATCAATCCGGTCGCTACAGTTCAGAATGAAGCCCAGTGGTGCGCGCATACCGGCCGCTGGAGATACGCGTGTGTGTCTTGTTTTTAACCGGCGCAAGAAGTGCATAACGTCAGTGGTCACGGAACGGCGACCTTGCAGGTTCAGCCTGAAAATGCATGTCTTTGGCTGCGAAATTTACGCCAACAATTAAACTCTACCTTGAACGGAGAACGCGTCCTGCACCTGATGCCCTTTTTTAAAAGGCCTCGCGTACCCTCGGTGTCCTTGACCTCCCCCTCTTCGTCCTTCCCTATCCACACGGCATTCTTTTCGGGGAGGAAATCCAAGGAATTCGCGCCCGCATTGCGTTATAACCGCGCCTCGGACAAAGTGGGAATCGAATACACGCGCGCACCTGTGCGTAAATCAACGGTTTAAAACGCACCGATCATCGCTCGGTGTCGCGACGCCGCCGACGCGACGCGACGCGTTCAACCGTCCGCACCTTCACCACCTCCTTTTTTACGTTTTTTATTTCTCTCCGCCTGTGCTACGCTCGTTACTGGTAATGCCCCGATAATGTACCAGTGCACGGTATTTTTTAGAAGTTTAAGCCCCACTACCGTCAGGTATACTTTTATTATTTTCAAATAAACATATTAACACTAAACCTACCACTGCCTGTCGAAAATAACCGGTTTTATATTTTTCATTTTACAATTATCGAACGTATGATGTTGCTTGCAATGGAAATTGATTCGATAAAATTCTTTATCCAAACACACGTTGTGTTAGAAATCGCACGAAATCGAAATAAATAGATCCTTGTCATTTTTGTAAGCTAGAACATTTTTATCGCTTTTAGTGCTCGGCAGGTTCAGTGTTAAGAGAGAAAGTAAATTTCTATTTCACTTGAGTTCGTTGCAATTCCGATAAAAAGACAACTTTTATAATATTGGTACATGGCGACCTGAATTTTTTTTTTGAGAAGTTGGAACAATTATTTTATCGCTCGATGTAGAAAGAAATTTGTTCAAGATTTGCAATTGGCCAAAATCATATCTGCGAAACGTAATGCAAGTGATATCATTTTTATTGATGTCGCTTCGGATAATCAGAGTTCCACAGTATCGCGGATTAGTCAAGTTTAAATGCAATCGAAATTCTGTGAGAGAAATGTCACAAATCTATTGACAAAAGTTTCGTAAAGAAATAATTAAAAACCGCCTTGTTCTTTTTTTCCACTAAATTAGCATTATCTGTGTGTTCTTTCCTTATTTTTCCTTTTATCCTCGCGAGTTTTCTTTGGATCTTTTCTTGGGTCTCCTTTTTGTCCTCTCATCCAACGCCCATTGTTTCTTTCGGTCGGTGGTGACTCATAATGAAACTCGCTGGAAGTCAATCTACTTTTTACCGTAAATCGCAACCTTAATACACCTCCCAGATTGCGTTTCCAAAGACTGGTAGCAAGGTATTCATGCAAGGAGCTATTTGTTTAAGTATTTCACTCTTTCGATTGGACAAATGCTTGTCACGTTTCTGATCCTCGCTGGAAAACTTTTGGTTTTACGGTACGCGAGAAAATAAATCGGGAAATAGTTGTCGCGAACATTGAAATTGTTATTTGTCCATTCGCTACGCAATGGCACAGTTTCGTTGGATACATATAAATAATTGCCCGCTTCAGACTTCGGACACGTTCTTGTGCAACGTGTTCGAGTGCTGCATTCAACAGCCTTCGCGATTCAGACAGATTATTTCCCACCTCCGAGAAACCGCACAATTCGACACTGTCAACGAAAAAACTGACGTGCTTGTAATTCGCTACAGGGTGTTTACCACAGGCGAAGGTTGTTGACCGCCGTGCCCTCGATTCTTCGTCAAAGGATTTATCAAGAAAGGCGAATCGATTCTGAACTCCATCTTTCGTAGAACAAAATTTTCTCAGGTTCACTACTCGAATTAGCTCGATTGAGGGGAAATTAATATCGTTGCTATTCAAGTTTTCGTGAGACTCTTTTTTTTCAGTAACAATAGTAAACTAAAAACAGAAACAGTTTTGCAATTTCTTTTACAGTTTTCCAATTCCTTTAGAGCTGAAGAAAAAAATGAGAAAAAGAACCCCTCGACGAGCAGACATTCGAGAGAACCAACTGTGGTTACTATGGAAAAAAGAAAGGGTCCGTCGGGACTGCAGTTCGATTGCCAAAATAAAGTTAACCAAGCAGAGGGGAACAAGGTTTCGGTTTTGTAAGCAAGCAAAAATGATTTGCAAAATAAAATATTTGCTTTGGCGCTGCTGAACAGGTTACGTCGGAGAGGTTGTTTCAGTGCGTAAGACAAATATTTTCACGTACTGCTGTTTACGGAAAAAACTTTCCAATTCGACTTTTTATTCTTCTTGTCCGACGAGATTTCTTCAAAACTGTTCGCCACGGTTTAAGTAAAATAAAATGTTTAATATTAATACAATTTATTGGAACGTGAAATGGCATACGTGCAAAAATTAATCCAATTCCAAAATAATTTCTATCACTTCCTATGCAGTTATTCCAAGCAAAGTATTTCTTGATTATTATGCAACAGTTACACGATATTGTTTCACGGGATATTTCGTTCTCGGATTAACAATCAAGATCAGATTTCAATCAAGTTTTACATAACTTTAGTGCATTAAAATACAATTACCGAACGCAATCAAATTTCACAATTATTTCTCTACTGTACAGTTGTACAAAGGCAATATAAATGTAGCAATCAGGTGAACACAACAGAGAAGCAGTTAATCGAGGTCTTCCTGTATTGTCGAAGCCAATGTTTACCATTCTTCTTCTCCCGTGGAACAGCATCATTCGAGATGATAACATACATTTCTTATTCGAGAAGACAGATAAAGCGGGAATACCGTTATGGGTCCGTTTGGACCCGGTACTTTTCGAAAGAATTCCCCATTCAACGCCCGATACCTGAAATACACGCACCTGAACACCAATAACGGATTACGTTAGGAATCGGAGCACACGACAGGAACTGTAACTCGTATAGCTCGCAAAATTTTGACTAAAAACATTGCTTATGACGTACGACGTGCACGCATGTTGCGTGCCGATGTCACGTTTGTCCCAACGATGAATGCATTCTTAATGATACGCATATAGTACCGTGTATGCTTATGTCGGACACACACGCGTAACGTGCCAGAGACCGGTCCTGTGTCGCAATGCGGTTCAGAAATTTTGGAAAGTTGGCGGAAATTCTGAAAACACATTTCTTTCTTCAAAAACTGATACAGGAGGATCTTGAATTCTTCTTGTACACTTTTAAAAACTCATTTCTACTTTACCAAGAAATGTCTATTGAATACGGTATACAGTAAAGTGAAGTTTTATGGCGTAATTTCGACCAATTGCAATTTCTCCAAAACAATTTGTCCACTAAACTAATTGTTCTAATTTCCCCCCCAAAAAATCAAATCGTCCAATATTAACATCGTGCTTTAGAAGTAACCGGTACATGTTGCCTTATAAAAATAAGAAGATTAAATTGATTTGGATGATGTGCGGTTCATATTACAATATCTGCTCTACCAAATATATTTGTTTAATCATTTACCGCAAGAGCAACTTTATAATTCCAATAATTGTGAAATTAAAAATCTGGAACCGGTCAGGTGATGGTCCGAATATTAATGTAATTCAACATACGAATTTATTGGGTTGGCAAGAAAGTACTTTATCAACTTTAATCAAAAAAATATTTTAACTTCTCTGCAATCTTATTATGAAATGTTAGTTATCAAATGTCAGAAAGAAAAACATTATAACGTTAACAGAAGTTATTTAAACAAAAAATGCACATGTCACTATCTAATAGTGAAAACCGAAATTACTTTCTTGCCAGCCCAATATGTTAGGACCACTTTTTTGCAATTCATGCAGATTCCACGTTGTTTCTTTTGCACGAGGATGTCTGCTGATCGATGCTACAAGAACGACACTGGTAATTCCTATGATCCTAGTCGAATATCAGTCGAGTGCTACCTACGTCAACCGAAACGTCCCCTCGACCATGACAAGATACTGTCAAAGTATTGGATTACTTCGACGAAAGAACCCGTCAGAATTCCTAACCAGAACGAGACATCCCCGAGTCGAGGTTTCCGTTTTCTTGTTCCAGTTTACATGCCCGTCTTTTTAGTTTCTTTCCCCCTCGTTCGCGTGTGTCCCCCTGTGCTGTTCCTTTTACGTTTTCGATTAAACGAACACACCGTATAACGAACGTACCGTAACAGAAAATTCTTAATTGACAATTACACCGCTGTTGGCGATACAACTCTGAAACTACCCAGACCAGGTTACAGACGTTTTCGCAGTTAAGCTGCATTGACCCGAGGAACCACAAGAACGGCGAACAAGTTTGAACTTAGGCTATGCAAAACGAATTCGCAGACGTCGTTTCTCGTTCCGAATCTTGTTCGGTACCGTGCGATAAAAACCAGAAGAATTTCCCGAAAATGATCAAAACGACTTCGCCCAGCGAGATCGACGGTACGCAAAACCGTGCCGAAGATCAATATTTTCCTACGGAGGTACCCCGAAGAGAGCCACACAGCCCCGGGGCGCGGCGAGCTCGGCCAAGCAATTAATTCGTCAAATTGATATTCCTCTCGAGGAATTCTCGTCCGAGGACGTCGGCCGGGGGTGATGGCGGAGGGGGGGCATGGAGGGTGGCGGCGGCCAAGTGTCCCCCCTTGAAAAACATCGTCGAGGTTCGTCGTCGTTCGAGATTCGTGGTTGCGCAGGGTGTACATCTCGCGACCGCCTGAAAATATCTAAAAATAAATAAGCGTGCCCGTTCCCCTCGGGAGGAGAGCCAGCCCGTGGTGCACACGTGTGTTGTTGGCGTTGCCGTTGGTGAGAGAGGGTCAAACGGGGTGAGAGCGAGAGTGAGACGGAGAGAGACGGATAGATAGAACATTGGGGCCCGAGGGGTGAGGGGGGAAAGAAAGATCGAGCAAGGAAAGGGGGAGGGGGAGAGAAAGGAGGACTCGGGAATAGAGAAACGAAGAGTTTGTGGTGGGAGGGGTGTGGAGAAGGGGGGAGGAGGAAGGACGAACAGAGGAAAGATGAGGCGAACGTGAGTCTCGGCGTGGGAATAAGCGGCAGGTGCGCGACGGCGCTACCGGGGAGTCACTTGTGGGGGCAAAGTCCCCCGGTTGGGCCCCCTCCGTGCCCACGGAAAGCCGCGGCACCGGGACACGCCGGGCCCCACCTTGAGGAACCCCCCGGCCTCCCCGCCCCACCTCTCCTCCGCGTCGCCGCCGCCGACGTCGCAACCCCCCCGCGCCACTGCGTAAAATAATCAAAAAGTATTGCACGTGTAAAACTGATCGTAAGCTCCGGGAGCGCGGTCCAAGACGACTCTCCGAATCATTCCCTCCCGAAATCGAATTTCTTCTTGTTGTACCCCGGTTACTTTTTATCATTTCGGGCGAGGAGCAGCAGAGGGTGCACGGGGGTAGTGCGCACACGTGCAGAGGCCGCCGCCGCCGCGCTGGCGGGAACAACCGAGCTCTTCGACGTTGATTGTCTGGACAAGTGAGACTGCTTATCACACTCGCTTGACGATACCAGCACCTAGGTGCACTGGGAATACTTTCTTTGTTTTTGTTTGGCTGAATTAGAAGCTTCATATTATTCTTCAAGTAATTGTTGCATTTGGTAAATCGAACGAGCTCCAAATTGACATCCGATAGAAGCACTGTGCAGCTTGATCGCGAGATGATTAACGTTGAATTGATTTTTATATTTCAATAACGGAAGAATACTCGGAAGAAAGTTCTGTTTCTCGGTCAGATTCTCATATTCTCGTTAATAATCGATACGCGACGTAAAAACATTAATTGGAAATAAGGCGAACGTTGCACACTACGCGCGGAATCCGTTCTTTATGGTTTCACCGTGTTCCTGTTATCGGCGATTTAATTCACGCGATATGTAAGTAGCAAATAAACACCAACATTTTCAACTTCTTTCAACATGCACTTTCATTCATGCCCGTTCATACCTGTGGCGCAGGTGCACAGAAACGCGGTAAAACGTTAATATACACACATACGCAGAACAACACAAAAGTTTCGCGATGTTTGTAACAAAAATGGCACGTAATTGGTTTCTCGGAATTGTAAATCGGAGAACCGGTCTTCATTTTCCATGTAAATGATCCGAACAGTTCTTTATGGATCTCGGAAATGCACAGGGAGAACGGGGACGTATTCGGCATAATCGAAAGAATATAAACGTACGAGACGTTACGCGAGTATTAAGATTTTTAATGATATTTCAACGCTGCAGTCGAAATCGGAGAAAGCGTGTGCGTTCGCAAAACTTATTTACGTTTACGTATATTTTATTACACGTGCTTAGCAAAATTGTAACAAAAAAAAACAGCGTTTTCTTTAATCATTTAAAATAACACTTGTTAACGGAAGACCCTGTGACAAGAACAGCGCGTTCTAATTGAAACATTCGCGGACAAGTCTCCGCGAAATATCCACAAAACGTAAGATATTCGGACATCGAGACAATTGCTACTCTAAAGTTTATTCGAGTACTGGTAGAAGTGCAACGCGCAAAGACAGCTCGCTAAGTGAGAGAGGGGACTGCCGGCAGGGATAATAGAGCGTTCGGATATTAGGTTACTCGGATACGGCGGATTCTGTACAGTAAATTCCTCTTTTCATTACCCGTAATGCCTGGTTTTATATTCCCGGTCGCCAGAGTAATGCTACAATACCACGCAACCAGAGATTAACAAAACTATCGAGGTTCCATCTCGATCGGACACGCATCGGCTTTATTACTGTTATACCGTGGGGAGAATCAAGGACAGGGGGAGCCTGTGTTCAAGAATTTCTATTCGGGGAGGCATGGTTCCCCCAGCGACCGTATTAGGGCAAGTGCGCCTAGCCTTACAAATTTTCGAATCGTTCTCAAATAAAGGGGAGACATCTCTTACATCGAACTAGTCTCCAGCGTTTAATGTACATCGGGTTAAAACAGTTTTAATGCAAACGTGTATTGACCTTCCGACAGCGCTGCTCTACTTTGATTATCTCAGTTTTCGGTGATTAAATAAACAGGTGGATTACATTAGGGACGACAAAAATATTTTTTTAAAAAATTGATAAGTAGAGCATAGTACTAAATATCGTTTATTATCGTTGAGATTAACCCTACAATGACGAGTCAGACTCGTGATAAAGATTCTGCATAGTTTTCCCTTTCAAACGAAATAAAATTCTATCTGGTTGTAGTCGATATAATAGGCTTCGAGGAAAAAAATAGGCATAAAATATACATAAACTTTCTTCGTTCTCTATGAAATTCTGAACAATAAAGAATTTCTTCTAATCGCTGTAATCACAAAATAAACAGTAGTGCAAGGGGTAGAAGCTGTTCCAGCTGAGAAATTTTGTTTAATATCCATGTTTTTCCATGAGAAATGTTCACATAGGAACCATTCAAGAATTTGTGATTACATTTTTATTTTTTTTTTTAATTTTTCTCATAAATGCATAAAATCTACCGGATCTCGCACCCACTGTATTAAATTACAATCGGTCGTTTCGAACTCGTCATAAATTCCCGGATGCACCGACCGTCGAAATCAGTGGCCGGGGGTCAGAGGAATCCCGCATGTAACCCCTATTGTGGTGCGTCAACCCCACGCGAGGGTTGCTCGCCGGGACAAGTGGCATTGTGTGTTTTGGAGGAGAGGCCACGGGTGCACAGGTGTACAAGCCCGCGTAAAGTGCATAATGTAAAACGACGAATAAAGGGGGGCCCCGAGGGCGCAAAAGAGAGAGGTGAGGTCGGAACGGTGTTCCCCTCTCTCCGGCAGGAAAATTAGAGCCTTTTTAGACCCGGGGGGTGAAAGAAAGAGACGGGGTGGAGGGATGAGGGGGGCCCACCACCCTCCTTCTCGGGAGGCGAGACGCCGCATTTTTCTTCCCGCCCAGAAATTGCTGATACGCACCGAAAAGAAACGAAAGTCCCCCGGCAGCCGATTTCTTTTTATTTCGGTACAAAAGGCGTCTCGAGTTTTTGGCCGAGTTCGTGCATTCTCCATCCGTGAGACTCATCTCCGGTTGACTCATTTTCTGCTCGAAAGGCGCAGCCCCCCGGTTCTTGCCGCTTCGAACCGGAATTTTCTTATCTCTCGGCGTTAATTGACCGTAATTTATACCTGTTTCTGTTGTAACGCTTTAAACGGTTGTTAATAAGCCTCCCAGGTTTATTACATTTCGTATAATCGGGGTAATTCGATTTCATTTCGCATTCGTCATACCGCCGGCACGGTGCGGCGCTGAAAAGAACGAGTTCTCGTCGACGACGCATCCGATTGTTAAACTGTGCGGAAATTCGGTGGGTTCGTAGCACAACATAGTCTTGAGTGATTATATTTTCGATTCTTTTAACACTGATAGACAGTTTCTGGTAAAATGATTTTAATCCCGTGGATATAATGGAGAAAGTGTTCAGACATTTTCATGGTTTATTGTATAAAAACCAGCATGCGGAAATTCTCAATTCATCAATTAGGAAATTCCTTACAGTGAGCATCGAGGTACATTAATTAAAACGTACCATTAATTAAAAAATGTATAAATACTATAAATCTTACGTTTGATTGAAAGAAGAAGATTTTTCAGCGTGTCTGTAAAGAGATTTATTGATGGGACATAAAATACGTAGATCCTGAAACCTGTCCAGGGACACGCAACGCATGGCCGGTCTCCGAAAATCATGGCTCCGGTGACTATGAAACAGGGCAGCTATTAAACCGTCAAGCCTCGTCGAGTCCCATTCAAGCTCCCCGAAATGAAGCAACAATGTTTGCATACGTCCCCGGGTGGAAATAACACGTTCGTGTAGATCGGAACGGCGCTGCGTGTGGCGTTTAAACTAAAGATGGCCGAACGGAAGGATGCGCTTCGCATCTGCCTGACGTAGCGAGTCGGCCGTGAGCAGTCAAGCAAAACGAGCAATTCGATCGTCGCTGATCGACTGCCTGGCAAAACTCGACAACGAAAGGGTTTTAGCGAGCGATCGCCAGACAGAACGGTGGTTTTATTTCGACGGGACCAGTAAACTATTGTAATTCTTCGTACGAGACGGCGCGCAATTGGGGCCGCTCGGGCTCGGGGCCCGTTCGCCGGCCCCGCCGCGATTGGTGGGAACCGGTTGGAAGAGGTCGGGGCCCGAGAACACGGTCACGCCCACTCGCTTGTCGCTCGCTCGCGATTGGCCGGCCGCTCGGGCCTCTCTAGGGCCCCCCGCGTGCTTTTCCCTCCCTCCGCCACCCATTTCCCCCCACCACCGCCGGCGAGTAACCCCTTCTATTGCTTCTCGTACTTTCCTTTCGATTTGGTTGACTTTGAAACTCCGTGGCCGGGGCTTTGGCCTCGCTTTTGCTTGTTCCACAACCTTTCTCTTTCCGTGCGTTCATCATCATTATCCTGGTCGTCATTATTTTCGTGTCTACGCTCGGATTGCACCGCACAGCACCGCCTCGGTGTCACGTGACCGTCGTTATTTTCACCATAATTATCCCCGCGGTCCCACCAAAAAACCGTCGTTCCCCCTTGGACTTTCGAGGCATTGATATTTCATCTCGACGGATCATATCTCCGGGACCCTTTTATTCGCAGAGTCTTTGTCGTGCCCGTCGCTCCTCGAGTCAATGCGAGCAGACCTTCGACGTAATTGCGATCCGTGAATAGTTTACGTATTCACCTTGTTAATTCGGGAACGGGCCCCGAAACGAGAACATCAAATGTCAGTGGAGCGTTAACCTTTTAAACGTGTTTACAAGACGATGTCGGGGGCTGATCGCCTCGACTTGCCCACGAAATATCGATCGGTAGACTCACGATTTTATGAAAAGAATCTCAATTAAAAGAAGAATGAAACTTCTATTTAGCTCCTGTTTTTCAATGTACAATTTCTGCTGACAATTTTATATATGACTGGTTTCGCACCTTTTCTTCCATAATTGTTTAAAGACTATTAAATTATAGTGGTAATATTGTTTTTTTATTAATTCATTCTGGATACATAAAATTCATTGAAACAGAACAATATTTTTATGATAAGCTGTTGGATCAGATTACTTGTTATTTTATTTTCACGGCTCGTTCGACCGAATCGTATAAAAGTCATAAATTTACTTGAAACGATTCGTTATTCGGACGAATCGATGTTAATGAAATTTTGACGATGCGTTTATGGCATGAGCGACGACAAAGCCAATCGAGGCGGCCCTTTTCAAAGCGACCACCGAGTCCAGTGAATTGCAAACGAACGTCATTTCCGCAATTCCG
This sequence comes from Lasioglossum leucozonium, assembly GCA_028454225.1. Taxonomy (NCBI): domain Eukaryota; kingdom Metazoa; phylum Arthropoda; class Insecta; order Hymenoptera; family Halictidae; genus Lasioglossum; species Lasioglossum leucozonium. The sequence continues at coordinate 7,429,034 of CM052220.1, read as the reverse complement.
GGAAATACTGGATCTTTGAGACGCGCTCTCGCCGCATCTACGGAAACATTTTTCTCGTCTGTCTTGTGGCGGATGGATCGCATGCAACGCTCGTCCTTTTGTACCATTTTACCTTAAGCACATAATCGTAACGTCTAATTGCGAAAAAGAAGAGCACAGCCGGACCTTAACACTTCGCCGGCTTCTGCGATTAGCCTTTTTATGAACTTTATCGTAGGCCGATCAAATTATGGTTCTTAACCGTGCACATCATTTGTATCAGATGGAATTCCGAAAAAATGGGACCGCCACAGATTTATAGCGAACAAGGCGGGGTTTCAGCTTGTAAAATCTTTGCGGGTAATTCGATACGACGGGAGCTCACGTTTATTGAATCTGCCGTGATTTCATGGCTTAACTAAACTTGATTACTCTTAACTTCCATCATGAACCGAAGAATATATAACCCAAATCGATTTCGAAGCAATAAAAATTATTTTATATGTCTCCTGTGCATACTTACGGCGTCAGATGAAATTAATTTACGATTACGAAATTTTTTAATATTGATACCTTGGGATGGAGTTCAATGCAGTTTACGTTAACGAATAATGCTGAAATAGAATTTTCAACATAACGAGAACTATTTTCAGTTAATTTATGGATATTTTAATCATTTTTCAATGCTCTGTACGTAGCCGGATTTTTTGAATTCCTGAAATGAAATTGCAGCGAAGAAGTCTCGCGGTCTCGTAGGCAAAGTAAGAGGAAACAAAATTGCAACCACGGAAATTGCAGTAGCACAGAGGGCCAACGATCCTCTGTGTACTTAAAATCTGCGAGTCGGCAGACGCTGGTTGTTCCCTTTCGTCCGGTGCATACTTACTTCTCCGGAGGGCAGTGTTCTTCGTTTTATTCATGGCAAATTCAGCTCGCGGCGACCGTTGCGCGAGTCGTTGCGCCCATAAATTTTTAAAACGAAAACATCGTATACCCCACGAGTAACACGCGCCTCAGGAATTATTGCGCAGCTTGAAACGTGCTGCTGCTAATTTTCCCCCATCCCCCCACCCCCTTCTCGTCGTTCTTATCTTTTTTTTCATTTCGTTTTATTTCGTTTTGTTCGGTCGTATTCTTTATTCTCGTTTCGTCCCGTTGTCCTCGCTCCTGGCGGAATACGCGAGAGCGTATTCCGGTTGTTTCTGTCGGCCGGCGCGGCCGAAACCTTCGTTAAATTTTTTATGGGGCGAGCACGTTGCATTTACGCGTGCCCCGTGGCCCCCATGCCACGGGAGAAAGCGACTTCTTCCCAAGGATGCGTCTCACCATGGTACCGAAACTCCCCTAATCGATCGGGCGCGTCACGCGGCCAAGTGAAATCCCATCGATCGCCGCGTTCAAGATTTTATCGCGTCTTCCTGCAACTTGCTACCAGAAGCGAACATCTTCGCTTCGGATAAGTGCCGTTCAAATTTTATTTATCACCGAAGAAAGTATCCTGAATTTTTATAGAATTATTATTGTTTTTATGGACAAGATTTCTTGAAAAGAATTTCCACAACAGAACAGTTATCTAGCTACAGTGCTAGATTAAATAATTAATTAACTGTTCATCGTTCGCATAATGGGGAATTAAGATATCGGTTCGGATAATCAAGGTTCTGCTATTTTCTGGAATTTGATCCGAGTTGTATCGTGATTGGGCTCATTTGAATCAGAAAATTGTTACAAATGTATTAGTTCAATTAAAAAAGCAATGCAAAAATGTTTTATTAAAATTGCCGATCAATAAAACCAGCACTGTGTTACAACTCGTAAAAGTTTATAGGAGATTGAAGTAAAGAATCTGTTGATATCTTATTTATTAATTTTACATAATTCCTGATGAACAATGCCTAGTTTCCAATAATATCCTATATTTCTCTACGAAAACAAACGCCCATAGTTTGCAAGTGCGGATCGTAAACTGCAGATAACACAAGCTGATCGATCCGAAAATTTATAGCAGCACACGAACGGAGACGATGGTTATTCGGAGCACGTTCTTAAAGACCGCCTGATAATAACATCGAAGTCATTAATCCGCGGTCTCGATAACAGAAAGATTTAGGACTAACTATAATCGACCCGTTCGACCGATATATTCTGTTAGCGGCTACACAGTTAGCTTCAACATGAACCCATAAATGGTCCGACGTATTGATTGCCGGGGAATTGTTGTTACTCGGCATTTTTATCCCGAGGAGCTTCGCATGTTGCGCTTAATGCGTCCATTAAAGTGTTTTATACGTCACGTCTGGAATCGCGTGTAATTCAAAGGGATGCAATTTCTTTAAACGCACAGAAGCCCGCCACGAGATGTAAAGAAATCTGGGGTACGGGGCGCCCCTGCTGCCAATTTTTTGCTCGAACGGCGAAGCACCAAATTTATTACGTAAAAATCAAGCGGAAAACAAAAAAAAAAAGAATTTTACCCGACACGACGCTTCACGGTCGGCTCGTGTTTTTCGGGAATTATTTATCGCGAAACTACACGCTGATGGACCGAGTCTTTTCTTTTTGTGCCAAGGCAGAATTCCTGTTGCAATTCCTTTTGCTTTTGCGAATCATTTTACAAATCGATGGGGTGGAATTGATGTTTTATTGTTTATTCACGTTAAAAATTAATGCTTTTTTATACAAATTAAAATTCATTATGAATTCAGAATTTGGAAGATTCATTACTAAAGTGACAATATGCTACTAATTGAAAGACTGTGTTAATCTTTACATCTATCAATGAATATAGAATCACAGTTTTATTCTTTGTCGACAGGGGTATGCTGTATTGCTACATGTGCTGCTGCTCAGAGTGAGTAAAGAAGTACTGTTACCACTTTATTATTAGACTGTGGATTCCCATGGAAAATAAACATTTAAGTTGATATTAAGAAACACAAGTTAAACGTATTCCTTCTTTTGGTAATTTCAATAAGTGCAACATGATACAGCAGGAGTGTTGAAATAGATGCATAAAATCTGCGTTCCAATGATGCGAATCGCGTAAATTGCCAGCATTGTTGATTTATACATGCATACGATTACGAAGAATGTGCGCACTTCCGCATTGAACAGCGCGCGCACACAAGCGCCAGATTGCAGCTGAAATCTGCAATGAGACTGGAACCAAAAATTTGGAGGTTTCTCGGAATAATATTTTCCAGTTTGCATACAAACTATCGAGAGAAAGGCTTCTGTGTTGCGAGATTGATGGGATTACAGCTTTTAGCCATCGTAAACGTCGAAATGTGATGGAAGACTGGAATTTTATGTTTTGTATGGCGCCATCTTGGAGGACCCGGAGCGCTTTGCATGCAACGCTGCGGTATCGGACATACATATTCGCGTTCTAAAAAAAGCGTTCCTATATAGCCCAGCCTGTACATAAAGATTCTTCATTAAAGAACCTTCAATCTCGTCAATGGCGGAGAGACGTTCGCAGATGTTCGTTATCGCGGAGCTTAAACGTCCACCACAAATTGGCGGTACTTTTCTTGAATATCAAGCAGCACACCACGGGTGTCTGTTCAGCCGGGTTCCGCGACCTATCCATTGGAAATATGCAAATGGCGAATTAATGCGCGTTAACACGATTTATGCAACCGTCAATTAGCTGTCCGCTGACAATGCGCCCGCACGAACCCTCCGGGAGCACAGCGCACGCGCATTCCGATTTTTCTTTACCCACCAAACCTTTTTTTTTGTTTTCGCAGAAAGGTTTATTCGATCGGAACCTGTTTACGATACGTTCCTATTTATTCGCGAAACAAGCGAGCCGAGAGAAGCTTCAGAAAAGTGTCGGCTGAATGCGACACGCGCGCACTCGCAGTACGTTTTCAGAAACTGGTTTCGCTCTTTTGATTCGCACGCGTGTTGCTAATGGCATGTTCTCGGCGAACCGAGAAATTATTCAACTCGTTGTTGGTGTCCGAGGATTGATACAAAGTTGTAGATCTATTGAATCGCTTTCTATTCAATATTCTCCCGATACATCTTTTGATATAATAAGATTACTTTAATAACTCGTCAATGGTGTTACAAAATGATATTTGCCAGTAATGTGAGAACATTGATATACGGACGTTTCATATGCAACAACCCAATATTAATAGACAGGTGAATAAAGTCTAACTATGCATAGGGTAAATATCAGAACAAAAAAATGAGAAAGTTATACTGTTTTTGAAATAGTATCTGTAATGTTTTTTTATCTATTCTATTTTTTTAGAAACGTAGATTGCCTTCATTTTTTTTTTAATGTAATTCGGAAAGAATTCCTTCTTTCTGAAAAATAATTCGTTCGGATACGACACGATGATCTTCAAGATCATACAAGGCCACAGATAGATGAAACATTTCATGGACAACCTGCATACAACATTACAAAATCAATATGTAACGATGCATGACGAAAAGATACACAAGGATTCAACTTAAAATAATAAAATTAATAATTATTATATGAATTTAAAAAATCGCTACAGCAAAGTATTCTCGAAAACCCACCTTGTAAATTTATTAAAGATAATCACATGTTAGAGACTTCTGGTTTTGACTTCAGGATAATTTTCGTGTCGATTTCGAAATTAATGGAAGAAATGGAGGCCACGTAGGCTTTCCTGAGAAGTCCTCGTCGTAAATCGAGTATCGTTTCACGCCGGCCGACTAATTTTCATTATTGTGTACGCGTAATTACCCGTTGACCCGTTTTCGCAACCAATTATTTTCACCTGTAATCGCAGGATACGAGATGAATTGTATGCCCACCGCTGGACGGCTGCAAAATAAGCGTATTACCGCGTCACACGCCATTATCGGGCGCGTCAGCAAACGATGAAAAGGATTACAAGCCGCCGGCGACGATTTAACGTGTGTCACCTGCGGGAGTAAACTTCCGACCGAGCCAATTTCCGGTGCGTGTTATAACACGCGCGCTGATTCTTTTGTCGCTCGAGCACGGAACACGGAATTCCGTCGAGAAACTTCCCGTTGCATCGTGCACAGTCAAGAGTTTCTATTTCGCTTGTTACAATTTATTTAGACAATTTTTATTCTGCATTAATATTCAGATGAATAAGTTTTACTTAGAAAAGTTGTGCTTCTTTAACGTTTCTATTAAATATCGGCCTTTAAATATAATTTAATATGTTCTTTCGTAATTTAATATAGTTTAATATTGAATACAATTAATAAAATAACTGTGTCCCCACAGTATTTTATATATTAAATAATAGTAAATAATATAAATTATATTAAAACATATTTAATATTAAATACGTGAATATAATTTAATATTATTTAATATATAAAATACTGTGGACACATATGGAATTCCGAATTTTAATAGGAACATTACACAAACATAATTTAGTGAATATACATTATATTGTCAATAAATTACAAGTTTCTGGACTGTATTGCGACAGAAATTGAATCTGGTCGTTCACGTTATAAGAGCAAAATTGCATATCTGATAGTATTCCTTGATCGAAAAGCTTCGTGACATCTGCATTCTAAAATCGAACATGTCATACACAAAAATTTAATATTAAATGTGTGCCTATTTTTCATGTTACTTGTGACTGCACACACACACACACATACACCTGTAGTCTCAGGTATGCACAGAGAAAAAGGGAAGCGAATCAATACTCGCGTTGGCATCTATTCCTGCCATACTTCCCTGCTCCGACGTCGCGTCATTTACCGACGGCAAGCTCCGAAAGCTCGAAAGTTCCTTGAGACGTTCGATGAAGATGACTGATCTAACGTTATGCGACCCTGATAGAATAGAGAAGGTGGAAAGCTCCACTAACTTTTGAAATGGTCGTCTACACGTTGCGACACATGTACAGGGTGAGTCGTGATTCGCTTGACACGATATTCCACCTGACTCCACTCACTTGACAAACATATGTTTCAGACAAAAGTGTCTCGGTATCGACTAAACAGTTATTCCATGCAAAAACAAGCGTTCAAAAGTATCATTTTCCCTTAAAAATTTGAGCCCTGATCAATTTTCTTTTTATTCTTCATCTCGAACTACATAACGAGATCAGTTTAGTGAAGTTCCTGAAATTATCTTAATAATCTTATGTGTAAGTGTCAGTTTATGTCTTTGGTAAAACACAGGAGTCGCTCCTCTATGTACACGTCCTTACGTATAAACCAAACGACACTTACATGGTTTCGAGGGTAGCATAGTTCCATGTTAATTGGTTTCTTTTTGGAGCGACAGGATTGACCCAATATTATTGAAAATATATTAAAATTGGAGTATAAACTTTCACAAAATTAGAAAGTAATCAGCAGTGGTAACCGAACATGACATTTGAGTGGGCCACGCAGTCAGACCCGCCATTAAATCGATAACGTATCCTACTGAACACGCAGTCGCAGCTGTCGGGGGCGTTCCTAGCTACCACTTTTGCGCAGAAGCCGGGTGTCAATCTAAAATTAACCCCGAAGAGCGTCGCGACGCCGGATACCTCTTCCCACATGATATTTCCCTGGTGCAATTCCTCGTCGTAACGACGCCCGTCGCGACGCCTCATAGGAGACGTCGAGGATCCTTCCGACGCCTGTTGTTCTCCTGGCTGTGAAGGACGTCGCGGCGCAGCCTCTGACAATGTTCGTCTGCTTCTTCCCTCGGGTCCACGCGTGTCGGGAAGCTTTTCTGCGGTCCCGTGGAAAGCTCGAACGTTCCCGGTCGACCTCCATCGTCCGCGTGGTCCCCTGATTCGGTGGTACGTCAGACGACGTCTTCTATTTGACGGGCAGCCGCGTCAGACGTCGCCAAGACTGACATCGACGCAGCTCCCGTTCATGTTGCTCGGATAACACGTCGCGAGCCTAGGGCGCCGGTGAGATTTCTCAGGGGCGCTTTCCTCGCCGCTACGGAGACTTTCCTCCTTCGTCAACGTCCGCGAAGGACCTTCGCCACCCTGGACTTCAAGAGATCCAAGTCCCTCGGTGATCCGATATCATATTTTTCTTCTTCTTTTTGGTCTTCGGGCTTCGACCAATAGTCGACCTCCCGTTCCCCGGACTCGGACGTATTGATTCCCAACTTTTTTCCGATTATTTTGTTGAATTCTGATTTCCACCGAGCTTGCGCGAGCTTGTCTCGTGCCGACGCGACGGGTCCCGTCACGGACGAGATCGATAGCAAATACTCGCGCGTGTTTGTACAACAGTTTCGGTTTCAGATTATTTTAATTGGCGGTTGATTCACGAGGGTGAAATTTTCAGGTTTTAATTTAATCATTTTATTCGGTGCGGAATTTAATATTTCCAGTGGCTCTTTCGCAAATTATGACGAAAATATGTAACAGATCGTTTTTAGTGATTCTCAGATTGCTCAATTATGGAATTGTAATTAATTATTTTAGTCCACGGGGAATGTTAACCTCACGGTCCTGACGGATGTCCCCGTAATGTTTGTCCAACCCTCTAAAAGGGTTGAAAAAAATACCACCAGGATGAAAATATATTGAAATTTTTAATAAGAATTTTTTATCGCGTCTGACATATGACAAGTTTATTTATTGAAGCATACGAATGCAATACGTGAATTAATGAGACCTTCGCGATGAGCGTTAACTCTTTTATTTGTAATGCATGTAGTGACATCGATAATATCTTAAATATTTTTTTAACATATTAAAAATGTAACTATGACCTAATTATTATGTATTCTTATTGATAATGTTATGTTTTGTGTAAACTTTGTTTCGCTTTCTGGCACATAATGTACACTCTTATGCACTGAGCTAAAACAGTGGAGTAACTAAAGAACGTGTCATACTACTGTTGTTCCAGTTCGCAATGACAGTTTTATGTCATGTACAGATGCTGATAGACAACTGTTAAGACTTATGTATAGTGCAATGTCGTACAAATTAACTAATTTTTAATTTTCATGAAGATCGGCAATATGCACATCAGGTTGTCGTATACTAGAATTTACACGAAGTAGAATCGGTAGGTCATGCTCAGACACACCAGTCGATTCGTGCTCAATAGCTGAAGTGTGGACTATTCGAACAACATTTCATTTGTTTCCAAATGGAAATAGCCTGTATACAATTGAAATTATTTTTTACCTTCAGTTAATTACTTTATTCCAAAATGGAAAAAGTCTACATACAATTTAAACTATTTTTTGCCTTCAGTAAGGTTTGGATTAATTTTTTCCAAAATTTCCAAAATAGATAATATCCTATATTCAATTGAAACTATATTTTGTCTCCAGTGAGGTCTTGAATTAATTTATTAAAAAATGGAAAATATCCTATATGAAATTGAAACAATTTTTTACCTTCAGTTTAATTCAAAAGCACACAATTTGAATGTTATCTCTTCTCCCCATCCGAGTGCCTGTAGAAGCTCGGTGCTTCCAGTGACCTCCCCGAAAAGCTGCTTTTCTAATATAGCGTCGCGACGCCCGAGGACTGGCGCCACAAGATGCCGTCGGCCATGTTGGCGTCAGCGGACGTCGACGTCGTTGCTTCGTCGACGACTTCCTGGGGATTTCTGTTGGCCGGGTGGCGAAACTCGTTGCTGCCGAGCCGCGACAAGCGGTGAGCGACAGGTGGGCAGCTCTCGTCGAGATCATCGACGCGTCGACCCTTCGGAACGACGTCGGCGTCACGTGTCGATCATCCACTGACCGGCGTCGGTCTATGTTGACGTCAGAATGACATCCAGCGGGGCCGAGAGAGGCGATCCTCTCGGCACACCTGTGCGACCGTGGTGACGCAGGTTTCAGAGACTCGCTGGCGCCGCACCAGGCGCCTATCATGCTGTGTCGGGCGTCCCGACGCCGTTCCCTCTGCAGGACCGTATACGCCCTGCCTAGTGCCCCGGGTCTTCCTGACGCATCTTTAGAATACTTCCTTCCGTCGCAAATATTGCAAATTCAAACGTCTGTACGAGGATGGAAAATTTTTGATAATGCCTAAATTCACTATAGATTTGAGGAATGAAGCTTCTTCTTTAAAATGACTCATCAAAAGTTGCTGTACGATTTTTTGTAGACGGTCTATTTAATTTTAAAAAGTACGCGACGAATCTGACAATTCTTGCACGAGGTGAACGTCGTCTTTATATTGTTTAATATCTCAATAATCATTAAAAGTAATATTTTTTTAATAACGCGTCGTTATAGCGTAAAGTGGAACATGACTGGAGGACGTGTAAGTAGAATATAGTTGACAGACAGACAAACCAGTGGTATTCAAAATCACGTATAAACAAATTTTTTAAATAAATTATCGCAAACCTGTACTTAATTGCAATATTATATCACAATTAACGTGTTCAGAACCATATGGTTCACAGCCCATGATTCGTTTTAGAAGGGACTTCATATATCCATGATCCGCAAGTAGTACGAGTCAATGAATAATACCCACACGTAGAAATTGCAACGAACTGGAATGGAACAGAAATATATTTTCTTTCTGAATATGTTTGATGGGTCGAAATCAATATAATAGTATTTTTCAATCCTTTTAACATTAAACCTACAGAGCTTTACAAGTAGCCGGTACATATTGCAACAAGATTAAATTAATTTTTAATTTTGTGCGGTTTATATTATAGTATCTGCTCTACTAAATATATTCATTTAATCATGTACCACAAAAGCATCGTTATAATTTCAATGATTCTGAAATAAAAAATCTTGAACCGGTCACTTGACCGGTGGTGGTAAGCTTAGTGTTAATGATTTTAAATTACGGTTCTAATGGTTTTAAAAACTGTTTTAAATTACGCCGACTGGCTTCTGTCATAAATGCATAAAATCTGCAGTGCTATATGCAAACCGGAATACGAAAATGATTAGGATTACTGTTTTATGAGAATTGGTATGTGGCTATCTCACTCGGTCCAGTCACACCGTGTTTTTCTCCACTGCCCTCTTTATTCTTTGTCCCTCGTTAAAGACAGGAGCTTATAAGGCTCCTGAGAACAACGGGGAACTTCGTTTGCTTCCTATTGTATTACCAACGAATACCTTCGCCGCGACTCATGCAATCCTGCTGAAAAATTCTTATGAACTTCGGCAATAGTAAAAATGTTCCGTGTGTGGAAACTGTATGGAGGATTCGTTTCTCCGCCGAAAAAACAAGTCCGATCTGACGAGGCAGCTGGAACGGTAGTTAAATAATTTTACAAAAAGAAGATAATGTAAAATGTAGAACAAAATTGTTGATATTGTTAAAGTTGTTTCAAGACATTTTCGAGAAAATCAGTTTTAAATATCCATCAGCAGATATTATACATTCGTGACAAAAGTAAGTAGGTCGACTATTAAAACGATTTTAGAACATCGATATTTTCAACCCATTAACATTATTAGAGAAGAAAAGAAATTTCTACTAGGTCACTCTCTGTTCCTTGGAATTGATGTAAAATATTTTTATTTTGCATGATGATCCACAGTTTATGCAGATTCTGCCGCGTTAGTATTTACAGGAAGTAGAATCAGCCAGTCATGATCAGACACAGTCTGTCGCGCGTACTACTTGAACCTCCAAATTCTATTTTCTTTGGGAAGAGTTTATTTATTATTTTATTAGGTTTGCTAGGACACAACTACCTCATTGAAATAAAATTTTAATTGAGCATAACTTAACGAAATCAAAAATAATTTTCGAGTCTCCAATATCTTTTTAATTTTCTAATTTCTTGTACCATCGAAAGCCAATAATACTCGCGTGACTCACCGTATTTCCGCCTGGCAGACGTGGCTGTTGAAGTATCGCGCGACCCGCGTCCTGCTCTCCCGATCGGGCGTCGCGACGCCCGCGCTTTTTCGGTCGACTCGGTCGACCCGGCGCCGCGACGTCTACCAAATGTAACTTCCTGCGAGCCTGATAACGGGGGCTGTGCGCAAGCAACCGTCTAGACACTTCATCTTATCGGAAGCTCCGCGGAACCGCGAGCTTTTCCTCCCTTTTTCCTTAGCTGCGGCAAGGAACAGCCTTCGATTCCTGGGATCAATCGTGAAATATGACGATCGGTCCCGATATTTTCTCGGGAATAACCAGGGAACCACTCGAACGCCGTTATCCTCTCGAAACAGCCGATGCACATGTATCGCTCCCTCGTCTCTCCCGCTATATCCATATTTCTGCTCGTCCTCTCTCACTCTCTCTTTCTGTGTCCCTTCCCCGTCGCTTTTTTCCCGTTCCCGCGCTTTCGATGCTTTCGTTACGTTTTATTATTGGCACTCGGCCCGATACAAACTGCGCGTGCTCTCCTGGTAGGGCGTCGCGACGCTCCCCGACCGGCAATTCCGATTTTCACGTCATCGATTCGAACCCTCTGCACAAAATTATTAGAACTACGATTTGTAATGGTTTTTTTGTTTGTAAAATATTCGAACCTGAAACGAGTAGTCGTCCCTAAAATTATAAATTGAAGTTAGTCGATTTCGCCGATTCGAACCCTCTTCCACATCGATCGAAAACCACGATGTTTAAAGTTTTTGTGCTTTTGGTAAAATATTCAAACCTCGAACAAGCAATGATCCCTCAAAATTATGAATAATTAAGCTCTGCACTTCTAAGTCTGTGATTTGAAAAAATTTCTAAAGAAATCTTATATAACTTTATCGCGTTTCTATAAAAAATGAATATTTACAGGTGTACAAATATAAACTATCTACTTTTTAAATTTGCATTCTGTTAAGTGTGCTGTCTTGTACACGTGGGACGTGCGAGTGACATACCCGAAGAACCACATTCTTCACGACCTCAATGAAAGCAGGAAATGTATTGGGCCCAACTTTTTACCATTATAGTTGTTTGTAATTGCTCGCACAAAGTAAACATTCTGCGTGATCATCGTCATTAACATTCTCGTCGGTCACTTACAATTAGTTGTAGTGTTCCATTTTATGTACATATACTCGACGTGGTCCATATTGAGTTCATACACATTTCAACGAAGAGTAGCAAGTATGTTAACAAGAAAATTAACTTTTCGATGATTATCGAGGGAACGCGTACAATTATAAATTATGCAAATGTTTCTTAATTTGTCTTGATCACAAAGTTTCGCTAACTCCTACCTGAAAAATGTTAACTATCCCGGCGGCAACTTTTGAGCTTTAACAAATTATTTTACACTGTGGTCGTCGCCTGGTGAAGCAAAAATATTAAAGTAAGAAATATGTATGGTCGTTATACTGATAATTCTGAATTATAATAATTTACGAAGTTACTTGCACTAGTGGAATTAATTCTGTTAATAATTGCGAGTTGTTGCGCCAGAGTAAGCGACGGTAAAGAACAGATTGCAAATGAATGTAGGAATCGAATGCACACAGTGCATCGCTAAAAGCAGTGCACATTACGACGGTGGTTGCTGCCACCGCAGCGATGCGCCGCAGTACGTAACGAATTTTACTGTAATTACGACGTAATTTGCCGCGAGTACGTCGGGCCCTTTGATGATTATTTTCTTAAGCTACCTTCAGCCTTATTCCATTTCCACGCGCGTCCAGCTTGCTCGCGATTCAAATTACCTTGCCGGTAATTGTTCGACGTGAGAAAAGCTCCGGCCCGTGAAAAATATTACCCGGCAGGCTTTCACAGTTTTTCGCAAATTTTTTTGACCATTGCCTTTTATTTCCAGCGTCAAAAATATTTAATGAATATTTCTGGTTTCTGTACATAATTTTATTATAAATTCTATAAATAGAATACTCTTCCTGTAGGTCTCCTACTGTACCGATTGGTGTCGGTTCGGATAACGGAGGTTATACTGTATCGAGGATGAAACTAGTACAAATGATCCGAACCGTGTCGCGTCTGGACTCGGTTCACACAGAAAAATGTGACGAACATGTTGGCGAGAGTTTCCTAAACAACCCATTAAAATCAACCTTTTTTCCCCCAGTGAATTTTTCACTCACCGACAGATCGATGTCGACGTTTTGTTTCTGTTGCTGACGATATATGAAAGAATATCGTGTGCACCACGTGTATGGAGAAATTGCCGTGCATGTTGTTCATTTCTCAAGTTATTATATTGGAAAGGCCGTAAGCAACATTTTTAATGCCACCTTCTCGCGTACTGCCGAAAAATGGAAATTTGTACGAACAGTCTGGCAACGACGTTCTTAATCTACTTTTCTCAGTGACCACAAAAGGTTGCGCTCGCGCTCGCACGTGAGAGAGCCAAATTTACCCGATGGAAACTAATAAATTCAGAACAGGTTTCGATTCACAGCAGGCCTCCGGCTTGATTTCCTAATTAGCGGTGCACGCATCCGTGTTATGCTCTCCTTCGATTCCCCATACAGTGTATCTGTTTCCTTCCTCCTGCTCGAATCGATCCGCTTCGATAATTTGCATACGCGATCCTAACTGACGAGCGAGTCGGATAGGATTTCCGATAAATACAAATTAAGCGACAATTTTAAGGAACAATTAGCGCCGGCGACGGAACCCGGGACCGCGGCTGCGGCGGCGCCCGCGATTGCTCCATTTCCTTTTCGGACCGGCGGCGGCGCGGCAGCGAATTTATGTCGGTCGACGGTATCGACGGCAAGGGCCCATAATTGGGCCGAGTTTGCGCAAAAGTATCGTTAACATAGTCCCACTCGGAGCGTCACCGGCTCGGGCAGCGTAATCGCATTCAATTAAGGATGCAAACCGCCCGTTAGTGTCCGCCAGAGTCGGACCCATTCCAGCGCATCGCGATTCACGATTTCTTGAATTTGTCTCCGCTTGTAACTCCGCGATTTTTCTCACGATCTGTCTCCGTTCCCAGAACATTCTTCGGGAAACACGTCCTGCACTAATCTCTGCTGGGAATGTTCGTAGAATTGCAACAAATTCCGGCGCTACGTGTTTCTACCAAGTCGATGGTCTGCGAAGTGCAGTGAAGCCTCGATCTAAGGAAACGCCGCGGGTCCGCGCTTCTGCTATTCCTTCGTGACCTCGTCCACAAGGGCGAGACCTGAATACAGTTCTAGGTTGCAGAGGTAGAATATCACAGATCTTCAAGATTTAATATTTTTAATTTTTCAATGTCTTAGAGCTGTCCTCAAAGAATTTTCAATTTATCTCAGGCTAGAGAAACTTACTCTATGTTTGCATAAGCCTATAAACAATATTTAAAAAAAAAATCATTCTTCAAGCTTTTCGAACATGGTATACGTCTCACGGTATTCTCTGCTTCCTCTTCTTCTTCTTCTTTTGTTACTTTTTTTTCGCTCGACCTAGACAGAATTTCTGATTGCAATTCAGGTTCTGGCGTCGGGAGAACTAATTACCCTACAATTTCTTGCCGATATCGTTAAGGCATCTGGCTGCAACGGCCGGATCGATTTTAGAAACTAGAACGAACTATCATTACTTCTGAAGCGTTAATGGAGAACATTCGTGGAACAAGAAGCAAACGAATACGGTAGCGACCAAAAAATAATAAGATAAATTCCTGGAATATTTTCGTGATACCAGCACTAATACCGCTGCTATTTATATCGAATTTCCTTCGAATTATTTCTGTACGCAGTTGCGTGGTTTCGACATTTTTCGTCTAACCAATTAATAATGTAACTAATTCTAGTAACTTATACTATATTACACCATATTCTTAGTCGCGAAATGTTATAAAATATTTCGAAGCGATCAAAATTAATTTCACGTTACGCAATTTCTGCGATGATCGACGTTTTGATGTCCAAAAGCCTAGTGTTAAATCAAATAACGCGGCTGCTTTCATTCCGGCCGAGGGAAACCAAGTTTATTGAATCGCCGCGAAGCAACGTCTGAACCGTAAAGCAGGGATTAATTAGAAAATAGCTCGGCCAGTGGCAAAGAAACGCCGAGCTCTTGAACGAGTTAGGATTGTTCCGCGAGAAATGAGCCGACGGTCTCGAGTGGTATGTCGCCTATTAAGACTGACGTTATAGGCATTATGAAATTGATATCGCTTGTAATTTCGTGCCGTTGTAGTCGATCTGCAGGTACGGAGATACTAGATTATTATAAGTTTGTGATTACAGACCTGGAGGACTCGGAGTGTGCCGTTGTTGGCGATCGGCGGCGCCATCGTGGATGCTTTTACGAGCGTTAATGAAGCACGTTGCATTCTCCTTTTTTTTTCTTACCGTTTCCACTTCGTGTTTCTTTCTCTTATTTTTTTTTTTGCTTTTAGTCCCTCTTTCTTTCGTTCCCTCCGGGTTTAGACCGATAATTGCATAGAACTAGGTTACACGTCGCGGCGCTGGGCTTTGAAAAATAATTGAGAATTATTGGAGGTTGCGTCACGGGGGGAAAAAAAAGACACGGAGCTACGGGTTTTTCTTGCCGCCTCGCGCGCAGTTAATTGGAAGAAAGAATCATGGTACGTGTTGCACGGTGCGATTAATACGTTTCAAGGGGCACACGGTGCCCGTGGCTCCTAGGTGTAACGCGCGATTAAAGTATTAGAAAGTTGACCGGACACAAAAAAGAAATTGGCTGGGCGTGTTGCAAAAACTTGTGGAATAATTAAAAGAAAAATCCGGAACCGCTGCCATTTTGGCTTACAACTAATTATTTTTTTTTTACCAGCGTGAAACTCCCTCTCTAACTTTCCTTAGAAACTGCGAGAGGACTTCTCGATAGGTTCTCACGGCATTCGGGACATCAACAAGTGGCACATTGCGTGTAAGCCGACGTCGCTAAAAAAGAGATAAAGTAGCAGAAAAGGGTGGCGCAGAACGAAGAAAAAGCGGAACGGATGAAAAAGCGGTGTACAAGTCAAAAAGGAAGGAGGAAGAAGTAAAAAGAAGTTGAATCAAGGGTGACGGAGGACGGGGGGAAGGGTATCGGTGGAATGAAATCTCCCCCCTTTTTTTATGCCCTTTGCCCTTCGTCCTTCCATAGAGCAGGAGTAGAAATGGAAAAAAGTGGAGGTCGCGCGCCGTGCACACGCACGCACACGCTCTGCCGGCATAGATTAAGCCGGGCACACGTGTTGCAGGATGCACGCGTCCCTGCATACCGACGCACACGAATCACGCGTGCCTACGCATCGCGTGAACTCTGGGAAAAAGTCGGTTCGGTGGAAGAGTGACTTCACTGTTATTCTACTGTCGGCCGCGATGTGACGAAATGATTGCGGAATATACATTGAATACAATAATGACAGTAACAATAATAATGAAAATGAAAAGCGCGTAGAATATGCGAACAGCAATTAAGAAATACCGCATGAAATGGAACAACGACACTACCGCATGACTGGAAGAGTCCGATTTGAGACCAAAATGCTAGCGCGTTACAAGTGAAAATTTTCTATAAAATTAGAATTAAAAAATTTTCATCAATTTTCTATTTTAATCGATACGTAATTTTTTTATCAGTCTTTCATGCTGCTTGTTCCGCGGTGTCAGTCCTTTCGGCAAACTGTTTCTGAAGCTACGTTCTTCGAGACAATCAATTCTCGTCGAGGCTCGCGCCAGAGTACCTGAAACAATAGAATACTTTCCGCGTGTCTGCCGCGTACTATTATCACGGTGCCTCACCGTCGCGTCGTCTTCCTGTCGGTATCGTTGCGCGCACCCCATTCCACAATCTCGCGATACCATTACTTAACTCGACGTCCGCTGCCCGTGCATCACGTTTTTCCCTCTTTTCCCCCATCCTCTCCTATCACTTCCTGTCCCTCCTCATCCCCGACTTTTAGGGCCTTTCTCGTCGTCCCTTTTTATCGCTGCTTTTTACCCGTCCGACTCAGAAATTCCGCTCACGCTCCATCTTTTTCTCTTTCTCCCTTTTTCTCTCTCTCTCTCTCGCTCACGCGCTCTGGATCGATTTTTCCCACTTCTTTCCATTCATTTCCCGATTCTTCTCGTTGCTCCCATTCGCCACTTGTTGTTCCCTTTGCCTCCTATCTCACTTTCTGGGCCCCCTCCGTGCCCTTCTGGCCGCCGAGTCGCCGCTGTGTTTTCCCCGGCCGTTTCATCCCCTCCCCGGGCCGGTTCGAACGAGGCCCACAACTCTCTGACTCTCGGACGCACCTGCCGCCGGTTCCCACACTCGTTGCCCTCGCGCCGGACGTGACGTCATCGCGTGCTCTCCACCTCTCCTGCCGCGTGCCTCCAGCCTCCCTCTGTCCCCGTCCATGGGCCTTCTCTGACCGTCGTTCGACCGATTTGCCGCGTGTACGCCGACCGATCCGATCGTGTCGGCGATCACCGCACGCCGCGTGGCGAGGCGCGGCGAGGCGAGGCGTAGGTAGCAGCCCGATACGTGCCACGCCACTCCGCGCACTCCCGAGCCGCGAGAGCGAGAGAAGCCCAGCGATTCAGCGATTCAGCGAGCGAGTCGAGCCGGAGCGAGCGAGAAATGTCGGGTGAGCCGAGACCGGCCGAGCCGAGCGAGCGAGAAAAACGATGCGAAGCGAGCCGCGCCGAGCCGAGCGAGCGAGTTAGCGAGAGAAGCCGAGCGATGCAGCCGAGTTGAGCGAGCGAAGTCGCGCACACGCACACCCGGTTAATCGCCAATGACACCGTGCATCGCGTGCACGCCGACGACTCGAGCTTTTAATACCGTTTCCGTGCCGCCCGGCTTATCACGGTGACCCACACTCGACGCTGATCGTGCAAATCATTTAGCGGTTTCGCTCGTTTCGCTAGATTGAGACTAACGATCATCCGATGCGGAGATAAGGCTAACAATAAGCCGCTGCCCCGCTCATCAGCTATTAACCCCTCGCGTCGCGATTTCGTTTATGGCTACCGCGATTAGAACTTCTCTGTCAAAAATTTCATCTGACATTTCGTCTAACCGCTTGGTTAATTTTATCGATTTTGTATCGATATTATATCGAAGCCAAGATTGTTCTAAACAAAGTTTAGTTCTAAAAAAATTTATAACATAAATTATAAAAATGTCTTGGAAACCAACTATGATAATCGCGACTCTGACTCGATACTATAGTGTATAACCCCTTGGCTAATTTTATCGATTTTGTATCGATATTATATCGAAGATTCTTCTAAAATAATTCTCGACGCGATCCTAAATTTTGAACGCAAAAATTTAGTACGAAACTTATGAAAATGTCTGGTAAACCAACTAGAATAATCCGCAGAATTCAATGTGTTTTGATTTTGAATTTTTCGTGATTGCGATTTGTTGCAAAGTGATATACGTCGCAATGAAATATCAATGATGCAAATGACGAGTGATCATTATCTACCCTCATCCGAATCGTTCTTACCACCGTTGTCGTTATTCAATGGGACTGTCGCATGTAAATTGATTTCAACTACGAGACATTGCAACAGACACCTCGCAAAAAACACAAAAGATATTTGGTTCGTCCTCGAGAATGCTGTAGCCTTGATCTCCCCTTGATCTCGATCGTTGATCGAATCGATTGTTTCCATTGGATCACCTCACGAGTAATGAGTGCATACGAATCCGATGCACCTGCTGCATCATTTGATCAAATACTATTCCATTAAAATAAGATCAGTTAAAAAGTGGAAAGCCGATTTTGAATATATTATTTTCATTATATGTAACTGATGCACAAACTTTTTATTTTGCATAAAGATTCGGAATCTGTTGATAACTATAATCCTATTACCGGTTCTTAATAATAAAATATTTTCAATATAGTATATTTTTATTTTGCATAAAGATCGGGTATCTGTTGATAACTATAATCCCATTACCGGCTTTTGATAATAAAATATTTTTAATATAGCATACAAAAAATATGTTTTTAATATTTACAGCTTGATTGAATTTTCTCTTTTCATAGTATCCACAAATTTTTTCATAAAAAGCATATAGTACCTCGTAAAATGACTAACTGCACGGTCTACTTGATTAACTGTTTACCAATTTGCTGATTTTAATGTAATCATCTTCTTCAATAATGTAATCATTGCATAAAGTACTTTCGCCTTTTCCACAGCCTCCTCACCCAGTCCTCCTATATTTTCAATCAGGTTAACCTTCCACACTATGCAACTGATTTTATTTTTTGTCTTCCTCCGCAGCTTTACTTGGACAACGACCGGGTTAAAAGAAACCGGAGCAACTGGTTGTATGCCGCGATCAATAGTAATTTTCTTCATCCTTCGTTATCCTCTCCCATTTTCGCTGTCGATCTTTTGTATAGTTCTCCATACGTAGAGCGCATCATAATACGCGGCATATCCGGGAAATGAGAAATTCCTCCCTGCCAAACATGTAACCTGCTCATCACTGTTTAAGATGATCATGTTGCTCAAAGATGATTGCTGCTTTTTTGCAACTAAATAGCTCTCATAGTAGCAACACATTCGATATGCAGAAGCCTGTGATTTGTTCCATGCTGCAATCTTATTCACTGCGCAGGATATTTCGAGATGAGAGTGTAGAGTTTTAATAGATTATTTAGAAGCTGTTTTTAATCCTGAAACACCATTCCGGTAACAATCTTAAATCGTGTTTCAGCCAGTCGTCGAATAGGTACAAAATTGAAAAACCATTAGAAAGATTGAAGGACATTTTCACTCCTATCTTTTTATCCCTTATACACTCCTCACAAATAATTGCATAAAAGAGACTAGAAAAATAATTCACCCATTAAATCAACAAATTGTGTTTCATTTGTAACGTCACAATTTAAAGAAACACATCTCACAACATAGACATAAATGGATCAATAATTTTACAGTATGTGAAAATTGTAAATGGATGAATTTTCACCCTGAGGAACGTATGAGGGTTAGGGTCATTAAAAGACAAAATATATTTTTATTTAACTCCAGTCTCTCACAATAGACTTGAGCAATTTTTATTTTGCAAGAAAATCCGCAGTCTAGTCATCGTACAATTCTAATTATTAATTTTCTTGATATCAAATGGTAAATAACATTATATTGTAATTTGCAACAGCATTAGGTTGTAGCAAATTGAGATAACTATTGCTATAATGCACTGTGCGTGCCGTAACGTGTGAAATCGAATGACGCCATCTTGTGCACACGAGAAATCGTAATGTAACATTCAGGGAAAAATTCACTTTCAACCGAATGCAAAGATTTTCTAATTTGCGAGTAATGTCGCTTTTTAGGCTACATATATAATTGTAATAATTTATCAGACATTATTTAAGTGTACCGAATTCTGTCACTTTTTCAGCTACATATAATTGTGATTGCTGCCGTCGGAAATTACTCTCGGATTTTTAATCATTTCGCAACGATCCCCTTATAGTAGTACACGTACCCGTAGGCCGCGCTAAACACATTTGCAGATTAATGCAGAACGAATGACGCTGCATTTTCTATAGCTCGCGATCCCATCGTCAGTTCCTTTCATCTTAAGTGTCGCTTTATTTGCTTCTCATCGATCTGTTCGCGAGTTTTGTCGGCAGAAATTGATTTTGCACGTACGGTAACTACAAGCGTCTCGTTGATGCAACTTTGCCGTGAAATGAAGTCAATAACGCACAGTGTATTTTTTTTTATTTTACTGTGCATACAGAGTGATGTGTCTATTCGATTTTTAAATTATTAATTCACTTTTTTAGCGAAGGTTCGTTTTGCTTCACAGTTCATTTGTCGAGGATGCTGGACATTTTTATTTTAATTAAAATACAGGGAAAATATTTGCAGTAGAGATTCGAGGTCTGACGAATAAAAAGTTAATGCCTTTAGTTTCTTAAATCATGAAGATAAATAAATAATTTTCTATCTGTGCAGTACACAATTAATTCGTAATTTAAAATACAATTTACTTCTCCGAAATGAAAAATTACGAATTGGGAATATTTTCCACCTGTTCACGATATAATTTTGTTTTCAACGAGAAAATCGAGGAATAAATTGTCTTTTAATCGTGAGGTAAATGGTGAATTATTAAAGTGGTTGCATGGCCGGTCAGAGCCCCACGAGGAAGTCCTTATCCAGCTGATAGAAATTTCTACTCACGTGCTTCGTGATTAGAATCACGAGGGTCGTCCGCATGACGTATGCCGACGACAATCACTGTTGCGCGGCACATGACACGCAGTCATGCTGAAAATCACGACCTCCAACCACCTTCTGCACTACTTTCCGTCGTACGTAAATGGACGGCGTCCAGACGAAAAACAATAGAATCAATTGACAGCTGAATGACGTTGACTATTTTCCAAACTGGAAATTTTTCTTAAAAACAATACTCTGCGAGAAGGAATTCTATTCTGTATTTTTGCGAATCGATGAAGTTTTTTCTTAGAAAAGAAATGTTTATGTCTCTAATTCTAGCTAAAAAGTACACTACATGTGGGCATGATAATTGTCTAGCAAATGCAAAAAAATGTTCCACCCTATTTCGAGAAATACATTTTCAATGCAAAATGAGTCGACGCGCAATGGAAACTCGTCGGTCTTCGATAATCGACGATTTCCCTACTTAAAAATGCATGAAATTTCTGATTCATTTCGTACGTGTATCTTTTAAATGCGATACTTTATTGGCGTAATCTCTGCGGATTAACTTTCGCGATTCCACGACAGCTTTGTATTGTAAACGTTCGTTACAGTAAGCGGAATCTACCTAATTATTATGAAACTGGTATCTTCCTCATTTATGAAACGCATTAATTCCAAAGTCGATGATGTTTTAACACCTCTCCGGCCAGCTGTTTCGAAACTCGCGAAAGGATTCGGCGTACACCGAGAAGCTTGCTGTAATTTGCGCGCTTCACAACTCTCTCTTCCATCGACGAATCTCATCAAAGTTCGATAGCGATACATTCGCATTAACTCTCGGGCTTTCGTGTTTCCTTTAGAATTTGAACCGATCCGAGCGGCGACCGGAGGAAGGAAATACATATAATAACGCGGACTACAAAGTACGGATTACGCTTAATTTGTTTACACGAACAGCTGGCCGAACGACGACGAACGCACAGCTTTCACCTACGTAATTATCTTTTCGCGTTCGGTAGGGCTGTCCTGGTTTATCATTCGAAGGTACGTATTAATCGTGCGATTATTATTAACTTCGTGTAATGGACAGTGTCAGATTATATTGGCATGAATTACAATAATTAAGACAACAACGGTACCTGCTCGGGCTGGTCCCGATGCCAGTGACAGTAATTATTAGACTGCGAATACCCTCTACACTCACAGTTCATTTAAATTTAACACAATTTTATCTTTTTTTTTACAGTATTATCACGACAGATGATATTCAACGTTATTCTACTTTCTTAAATGTTTCCTTGGAAATTTGCATAAACGTTTGTACTTTAGCAATTATGTTTTTTTTTGTAAATAGAAGTTCAATTTTTCAGACGAGGTTGAATTCAATTTTTAATGTGTTGCAAACAATGTATTTCTGAACAGGAATTGTCTATTTATGTAGTAGGAGTACAATTATTTGTATCGGTGTATTTTTATTTGTTCACCAGTTTCCAGTGTGTTAAGAAATTTCTTTTAATAGACAGCGGATGTTTATGCAAAATAAAAATTTCCTACAGAAATTGCATCAAGCTGGAGTGAAATAGATATTGATTTTCTGTCTTAATATGTTTCATAGCTTAGGTATTTTTAAATTACACCTGCTAATTTTTGTCATAAATGCGTTAAATCCGCTATTTATTTATCACACTCGAACGTTGATCCAATTGAAATTTTCGATACTTTAGTTCCAGTCATCCAGAATGAATGTTTTTCGATGACAATAAATATAATCCAGGTGCGCACAAATAAATTAATACGAAACTGCACTGTGCACGCATCCTAAAGTAGGTCGAAAAATGAGAATGCACCTTAAAGATGACGAGCAAGACTGTTAAAAGTTTCTGAGAATGATTAAGGTCACCGCTACAGCAAAGCCGGAGATATTTCATGCAGACATTCTTAAGCCGGCGATAATTGTCACATGATCCAATAAATTCGCGAACTTATACAAATCTTGACAGCTATTATTATTTGTTGTTCATTGAAGACTGGACCTACAGCTTCTTACTGACCGTTTTCGTAATCTTTATCCCTCCCTCGAATTTTCGACCGAACATTTCGGATAGGTGTGAAATTGATTGAAGAATAAAATACAGTAACAAGTCAATTAAACATATAATAGAATATTCATCGTTTCTCAAGCTAAATTAATATCGCCAGATCGAAACTTGCCTCCCCACTCTACCTTCCCCTTCCACGACGCCAGAAAATGTCACGCGACTGTGCCTGTATTTACAGAGAGAGGGTAACTCTTTCCCCTCGCTTCGTGCTCCCTCCCCTGGCTGGTCTCTGCTTGGGATTCTGTCATAATTAGAGCATAAATTGGAAAAGAAATTGGCTGGGTAAAACCAGTAAAAGATAAGAAAAATTTCAGAATATTGTAATGTTGTTTTTAAAGCAACCATTAAGGGATGAAATCAATTTTTATTTTACTCCTGCTACCCAGAATAAATGCCTAACATTTTTATTTTGCATACAGATTTGCAGTCCAGTCATAATTCCAGATAGCACAAAAACGTCTTATTTCAGACGTAAAACGGACGTCTTTAAGGCGTCGTGTGCTGTCTGGAATGATTCTCTAACAAAAATAGCGTCATTGAAAATTTTAGTAAAAAACCACTCTTCTACCAGTCGTCGAAGCATGAATGAACGAGCGGAAAAAGTTAAAAACAAATTGCGTAAGAAGTCCACGATATAAGATCGGGACATAATGAAGGAGGCTTTCGATAGAAAAAAAAGGGGAGCAGAAGCGTCGCGGCGGCGGACGCCTGGATCTGGTCATAGTGTTTCTTGCGAGGCGCGGAAAACGCGGTTATGTACGGTGAACGCTCGTTCCCACAGACACGTCCCTGGGATGTTTGGCTTTCGATTTATCGATCCGACAAAAAATCACCGACTAATCGCGCCGTTCTCGAAGAACGACGACGTCGGCGTGGCTACGGGTACAGTGTACACCACCTAGCGCTCTTCTCACGCGCATTTTTTCTCCCCGGCTCGAAGCGATCCTCTCGATCCTCGTGCACGATCCGTGGCGAGATGTTTTTGCGGCCGGAGAACTCCCTCTCCCCGGCCGGCCGTCTTTCCAGACACTTGCGTATAAATATTAATGCGACCAGGATACTCGGTAACCTAACCAACGAGTTTTTTGGATCGCGATTGATATTTATACCACGCGATCTATCTCGGCTCGTGGAAGGAAGAGGAAGTCGGAGAAAACGGTCGTTTCGAAGATCAATGTTGCCTCATGCCTGCACGAGAAACATGGCGGTCGTCGACGTGGCCGCCATTATCTCCGTGCTGTTCGCGGTACTGCGGTAACGATGTGTTTGTTAAAAGTAACGTTCACTTTTTCGCCACGAAGACGGTGAACGCAGAAGACGCAACGTTTTCACGTTAGGAGCCAATAATAATTTCGTTTTCGCCCGTTTGTGTACATCCATGTACTTTGAAAAGCAAAACTAGAAAGAAAATAGAAAATAAAAAGAAATGGCAACCTGGTATAATGACGTCTTTCGCACTGTTCCAATGGACATCGTACAATTTCACATGAACAAAATTAGAAAGATCGTACGTAACGACAGTACTCTAGATTCGGATCCTGGTGTTAAAACAGGGTGTGAAAGATTAGGTACCGAGTAACGTTGGCGAACAACATTTCCCCTAGATGATCATACCAATACGAGGTAGTCGTCCTGCGTCAAAACTTACTTGACCGTAACGCTTCCACGAAAGAGCGTAGCAGGCCCTCGTCGCTGGCATAAAGCGATAAATCATTCAGCAGCTTTAAATGAAACGAACCGCTTGTAATTCATGGAACATCGATAGTCGGCGCTTGTAGCGGCTACGGTCTACGTGTAACAATTGCGTAAAAGGAAGAGGAGGGCGAGGAAGACGAAGCCGGAGCAGAGGACGGTGAAGAGAAGTTGACCACTAGATGAAAATAAGAAGGGACGGAGACAGGGGCAAAGCGGAAGAGCACGACACCGACTGGAGGAGGCAAAAGGAGATGTGAGACGATGCGAAGCAATGAGGGACCAAAGGAAAGGCCATGCTGGGCAATGGGAGACCAAAGGAAAAACTATGAAAGGCAATGAGAGACCAAGGAAAGACTTTGAGAAACAATGGGAGACCAAAGAAAGACTTTGAGAAGCAATGGGAGACCAAAGGAAAGACTATGCAGGACAATGGGAGACCAAAGCAAAGGCTATGCAAAAGCGATAGGAGACCAAAGGAAAAACTATGAGAGTCAATGGGAGACCAAGGAAAGACTTCGAGAAGCAATGGGAGACCAAAGCAAAGGCTATGCAAAAGCGATAGGAGACCAAAGGAAAAACTATGAGAGTCAATGGGAGACCAAGGAAAGACTTTGAGAAGCAATGGGAGACCAAAGGGAAGACTATGCAGGATAATGGGAGACTAAATGAAAGGCTATACAAGAGCTATAAGCGACCAAAGGAAAAACTATGAGAGCCAATGGGAGACCAAAGGAAAAACTATGAGAGGCAATGTGAGCCCAAAGGGTAAACTACGAGGGACAATGGAAGGCCAAAGGGAAAACTATGAGAGGCAATGGGAGATCAAAGAAAAGGTTATACAGGAGTATTGGAAAATCAAAATAAAGACGAGCCAATGGGAGACTAAAGTAAAAACTATGAGAAGCAATGGGAGACCAAAGGAAAGGCTATAAAAGGGCAATGGGATACCAAAGAAAAAACTACGAGGCGCAATGGGAGACCAAAGGAGACACTACGAGGCGCAATGGGAGACCAAAGGAAAAAGTACGAGCGGCAACGGGAGGCGAGGCAGTGGGAGGAAAGTCGAAGCAGTGGGAAGCAAGGAGAGGCACGAGCTGCTGGAACGTGGACAATACGCCACGGGTCTATGGGAACGCGCGGTGTGAAGGCATGTGTTGTTTTCTCGAGGTCGTTGGAGGACGTGTCGCGGCTCGCATCGTCAATTTGCCTGACAAAAGGAAATCGCCGGGCTGCGGACAGGATGCGTGACCAACCGGATTCCCCCGCGATGCGTGCGCGCACGCATGGAATTCACCGTGAGCCAGCGATCGGGCTCTTTTGATCCAACACACCAGACTCGATTCTAATCCTTTGAGAGATTCCTCGCGTCCACGGACGTGTCCGCCGAAAATCCTCGGGGCCTCGGGTTCAACCAACGGATGACTCGGCAGCCATCGTGATAGGATTACTTGTCAAGACTCTCCTCCTGCCTCGCATGCTCTCTCGCCGACCGCTTTGATACCCGGCCACGATAACTTCTCTTCGATCATGTTTCTTTTTCTTTATTAGGTCGTTAAACAGCCGACCACCGTACCCGGCCGACCACGAGGTGCATTCGAATTGATGAAATGCTTAAAACCAACTTATGACCGGCGCCGGAATCTGTCGCCTTCCTTATCGATGCTTTCTCCTCGGCGCTCGTTTTACTTCTCTTTCGATTTTGAAACGTCGCGTCGCGCCGGTGGCCCGGCCGCGGATCAACGGGATCTAGATCCGATTTTTCGGTCCCTTTGGAAATACAGTCGTGAGCCCGTGGATTAACCGTGGGTGGTCGTCTCGGTGGAGTCACTTGGATACATTGGAACCCTCTTAAATAAAAATGTCATTAATTTCTTTCAAATCAGAACAAAATTCTGTCCCTCTGATAGTAACGTTTAACCCTGTACCGGTGCATTGGGGGTCTCTCGTGACCCCAGTAAAATGATCTGTACACTGATTTTGGAAATCATATATTTTGTAACTAAATGTATTCTGGTGAATTGTAGAGTGGAGAGAGGTCTTTAGTGTAAATTGAAAATTATCAAGTAAACTGTATCAGATGGCTAGTTATAAGTAAGTAGCTGCACTAAACGTAGCTTATAATTAACTAAAAATATGCCGGATATCAGATTGTAATCAGAGCATTTTGGAAAATTATGTTTCCCTCGGTCATTGAAGATGCAACATTTTCGAAATAAAATACGCGTACGGTTGCACCTGTCGTGTATTTTCAGCGACGATAATTACGAGTAGAAAGTCAAATCCTGCAGATTGGTTTGAAATGGAATTGTTCGTAAAGTTTATGTTTATACGGTGAAGAGCGTACTCAGGCATCATTTACGTGTAATAAACGCTTCGCGTAAATCTTACGCTGTCTCGTATTCAATGTCCCGTTTTACATTGTAATATCTCATCTATATTAAAGCTATCACGATACATACATATTAAGTTTCAACTGATTTTATCGGACCATCACACCAAAAGCGTTATACGTACCTTAACCGCCATCACGCTCCGTTACGGTGCACTTCGAATAATTAATCGTCCATTCCTGAAGTAAAACTGCCCCTTGTAATATAATTAACAGGAAGTAGCTGTTTCGTTAAATTTTTATATATTTGGGGGTTACCACCCATATTATCTTGACCCAATTTCCGAGTGGGGAACAATCGATCGAAAATTTCCAAATAACATACTCACATATTAGTCGGGTCACTTTTCTAACTATACAGAAATAATATAAAATAAAACTCGAATTACTAATAGGATAATTTCGTTCTTTAGTGGATTCATTAGCACACGAATGGAAAGAGTGTGCAGCCTAATCAGTGAATTAGGACGAAATAATAAATATTTTAATTTTGCAACAGGGTAATACATATTTTAATTGTAACATTGCAACAAGGTTATAAATATTTTAATTGCAATTTTGCAACAAGGTTATTTTGAAAAAGGCATTATATTTAGATTAAATTATACGTACGATATACAAGAATAATATAATTTATATATGAACAGAGGAATGTGTAATGACGTCGCATGCGGTGAACATAAAGTATTGTGAAAATTTAGTTTCTGAATGTTACCATTCGGTAACTAGCAATTATTGAATATTTATTTACATTGTGAATTTTGACGATAACCCACTTCGTGCAATGAGAGCAATTGAATCGGAGTCTGGATCGCTTAAGAAAGTTAATGACAGCATAGTAGTTAGTTATTACTACGTAATAGCTTCCGAAAGTTACCAGTTATTTTGGGTTAAATTTTGCCTCGAACAAGAATCTCGTACACACGTGCAAGTAAAAGCTTTAACACCGTACTGCAGCACCATGGTAATCACAATGTCGAAGAAACGTAGCGTTGTGAAAGGAACACATTTATTTTGTGTTATTTTCAACTGATGAAATTTAGTTGTAAGATCTTATTAGGTCGCCTAATTAATAGTTGAACAGTGCAAAAATTTCTTTTTCACATCGTCTAATAAAATAATACTTCTCTGGAAAATACAAATTGTTTGTTGAAACGCTTTCAGGTTTCTCGAAGTCGTACTCTTTTATTACAATTATTTTATTTATTATAATTTTACAGAAATTAATGCTGCGAAGCCAAGTACTAGGAGCAAGATAAGCAGCGGGTGGTTTGGGTGTACGGAGAATTGAAGAAATTTGAAAATAAAGAGAAACAAAATAAAGGTATGAGAAGAGACTGTATTTTACTATAATATAATTTCGTGAAAAATGTCTACCGAATAATTTTAACGCTATTCTAACGAAACATGTGGCAAACCTGTTCGATAACCAGCGGTTTCAAGAGAAACTTCCTCGGTTCAGGTGCGAGCTCGCGTGTACCAGTGAAATGTTAATTACCCGGATACCGTTTAATGGAGTGATCGATTAAAGAACGGTTTGATTATCGATACATCGATTAACGGAACAATCAGGTGTACGAACAGTGTACTGCTAAAATTGCTTATCCTTTATTCGAACACTTCTGTTTTCGTTTAATACTGATACTTAATGTAAGCAATCCTCTTGTATCCCGACGATATCACACTCTAATGCCAGTGAAATTTTTTATCATTCAGTTGTAAAATATTTTTGCATAACAACATCTTTTTCGTAACTGAGTCTATCGCAGATTTGAAGATTGAAGCTTCCCCTTTAGAAGGCACCTTCAATTGGCAGATTAACTTGAAGAACTGAGGGATGAAATTTGAAAAATTTCACTAGATATTGGGGTCAAAAGGTTAACTTAGAGTATTCACCCTGAACTGGTAATATGGGGTCTCTCGTGATCCTAGCAAAATTGAAATAACAAAAATTTAAAGAGACCCCATATTACCTTTTTCAAGTGTTATCCCTAAACTGGTAATATGGAGTCTCTGTGTCCCCAGCGAAATTTCTTCGATTTTTGTTACTCTATTCCACAATACCGGGAAACGTAGAATTTCCTTAACATCTTTATTCGCACTTTGTAGTTATAAACTATGTACCCTAAGTGTGTTATACTTTTACAGCATTTCTCAGTTTCAGTTTGATTACTTCGTAGTCTTATAAAACAGAGTTGATAGCAAATAATAATAGCTGGTTCTTGGGGGGTACGATCGTAGCGGAAATAGAGACAACGCAGAAAAATATCTCCACCGTGTTGGATCGGAGGTGGAAGCGAAATCGAGGGATCGAGCATGCATCTTTATTACGCGCTTCGTTCGTTTTCGTCAATCGGATGTCGTAAATCATACCGAAATTACGGTGAAACCGCGACACGAAATGGACTTTGGCAGCACGCCGGTGCTTGCCAAGTATTTGGCATTCTCGTAACGATCAATAAACATTCCGGGGGCCTTCCTTTGGGCGACTTCACGGGGAACGCTTCCACCTTCTTTATCGGTGCCCATTATTTTCGGTAGCGAGAACGCCCGATTGAGATAACAGACATGGTCAGATTCTTGCCCCGACTAAATTAAGTCTTTGCGGCCCGGAAAGAAGTGATACAGTAATGGGATCTTTTTTTTAATGATTACAAGGACCTCGAGGATCGTTAACCCCTTTACTGCAAGCGCCGTGTACCTACACATGCGCGCGACCTGGAAAATCACGGATGCGAATTACAGTCTTTTCGAAAACAACTCCTCTGCTGCCTACATTTTGTTAACAACCGCCGCGCCGACTCGAAAGAGGTTCAATGTCGCGCCGGCCCGGCGTGTTGTTCATAACGGGCATACTCAATTTGTTAAATTTTTTCCCACACGTCCAAGGAAATTGCTCGGCTCACGAAGACACATTGTGCCGCACTCAGGCTAGTGTGCACTCATTTTATCGCTGCCTCATTAATCCTTGAACAACCAGGTTCTTCTTCGCAAGATCTTCGCGCAAACGGAGACGCAGTGTCTTCACTAAATATTGGGTGGGCAAGAAAGTAATTTTGGTTTTCACTAATAACTGATATGTTTTTTCTTTCTGACATTCGATAACTAACAACTTATAATAATGATTGCAGAGAGGTTAAAATATTTTATTGATTTCTCGGGAATAATGCTATCCTGAAAATGTGCAAATTTAATTCCTCTTTTATTTATTTATTAAAGACGCGTCAGCTACCAGGACATTAGCGACCACGGAAGTGCTGATAAAATTTATAGCAGTAGATTATGTATAATATGCATAGTGTAGTGTGAAAGGCATAATTTTCCTATTTAGATTGATTGCAATCTTTATTGAATCATGTGAATTTCTTTGTTTCCGCGGTCATCGAAGAAGTAGGGTGTAGAGACATTATAATAGATCTTGAATTTTAAGGTCAAAAGGTCAATTTTTTGTTGAATTGCGACCCAAGGTTCGAAAAAAGTTTGAGTTGCGACCCGTGGTACTTCTCGCGCTTTTCACCCTCGCGACGAATACGATAAGATGCAATCGAAAGAAAATTTGATGATTGATCTGAAAATTCAAGGTGAAGGTCAATTTTGCGGCTTTACTCCCTTAGTTCAATTTCAAACGAATATAATAGCCGCGACATCTAATTACACCCTTTAGACATTCGGTGCATAACAATACGAGAATTAGTCCGTGAAATGTCATTAAATTCTTCGATTACGGTCACCGTACGGCAGTCAAAGTGTTTAGGGCTGACAACTGGCCGATCAAGGCGGGCGTTAAGCAATTCGAGAACCGCTGTCGGGTCCATAGAGAGTAGCGGCACAAGGACAGCACACGAGCAGCACACGAGCAGCACACTTCCTTCGCAGCACACGCACCTTTTCGATCCCCGATTGTCGATGGGCCCCGCATCCATGCTGATCCTCTCTCTCTCCGCTCCCTCCCTCTCACTCTCTCTCTTACTCTACGCGAGGAAAAGGTATATCCCCCTTTTTGGTGAAGGCGAAACAGGCCCCCGAGAGAACAGTGGCCCGATTCAGGGTGGGTATAGGACACACTTGCGGGGCTTTTTCGTGGGCCTTCGCCGCGGGGTGGACTGCAAGAGGAAAGGACAGACCCTTCGGGCCTCTTCCCAACACGGGAAGACTCCGTTCGTCGAGTTCCCACGGGGAAACGCACCACCTGTGCGACGGAATGAGGCCGTACAACCCCGTCTCTGTGTGTGTATGTTCACGAAGAAAGAACCGAGAGAGGAGGACGTGTCATGATTTTCGACCCTAATTTCGGAGATCGGGGATACACGCGCACCCGGCGCACAAACCGCCCTCTCCTGACCCCCGTGCACGCGGGGTGTTAAATGATTTGGTGGATCAGGACCACCGATAGATCCTCCTCGACCGGGATCTAATTTTACGGACAACCTGTCACAGCCAGACTTCGCGTGATTGAGAAAATTCGGGGTGCAGCGGGGGGTGGTCCTCTTCTTCTTCGCGTGATGGTTTCTTGACTACGCGTCGGATTTTGGGGCTGGAGCAATTCGAGTATTTTAGCTGTTCTGATGGATTTGATTGACTTTAAGGCGTGATTGCTTAGGTGTCAGCCAGCGTTGGGGGAACGGTGGTCGTCCTTTGTGATCGGAGAATGTTTTAACCCTTATTATTAGACTACGGTGCTTTATGCAAACTGATAGTTTTCAGAAACTTGACTGACCACGAATTTTGGGACTACGGCAATTTAGGGATTTCGATGGATTTAACGGACTCTAGAGCGGCGGTGATTGCTTGGGTCTCACATCTTGTTTGGGGGAAGATTTTCTATTGTGATTATAGGGAAACGTTTCATCCCTTATTATTAATCCAATATGCAAAATAAAAATCGTGAAATAGTTGACTACGACTCGAATTTTGGTGGACTTGATTGACTTTAACGCAGGCATGATTGCTTAGGTGTCGGGCCTTGCTGAGGGAAGATGGGGAAGAATCCATTCTGATTGGAGGATATTTTAACCCTTATTATTAGCTGCCATCAGTTTTTATTTCGTAACAATTGGAATCAAATGAAGACAATACAACTGCAGTTTTAAGTTTTGTAAATAGTTGTTCTATTTTGTATACGACGTACTAATTTTCATAATGAATGTATAAAAATCTTTTACCAATTGAGGTTCGCATTAATGTTTTTACCGCGGAAAATAAAATGTTCCAATCGTCATAATTTTACCGACGAAAAAAACAAACGTTTTCCATTAACCTGTCGAGGGAACAGGGGTGGAGGGCGGAGGGAGGGGGCTATGAAATTAATTTCACGTGTATGAATTCGTATTATTTTAATTTACGTTTTGCCGTCGTGCAACAAGCGCATACTTTTAATGGGAGACTGAGGGTATAATTAAGAGCGGAGACGTTAATGGCGGAGAGGGATGGAAAGGGGGCCAGAAAGTGGAAGCCGCCGACGTCTTCTTTACAACAAAAAATATGGCACCGCGTGTACGAGAGAAAAGAGAAATATATGTGTATCGTTTGGTGTAGAGACGTGTAGCGCCCGCGGCTGAAACGGCCCTCGTTGTTAATTAGTCCCCTCATCGTTTAAGCCCACGAATCCCTCTGAAAAAACGTCGAACACGAATATTCTTAAACGGCAGTGTTCTCTCTATGAGCGCCTCCTCGAAACGGCTCTTAAGAACACCGAAGGACAACTTGTTCCGTGTAATCCGGATGCCCTTCGCTTGCACCCAGACCACGCAAGAAATATTATCGTGGCCTCTTATGCGACTAATTTCCAATGAATTAATCTCGCATGATTTAAGAGCTCTCTCGGCCGCGTCGAATTCGCGCGTGATCGCCAACCGTTTACTATACGTGCCGTTCACATATTTCAACGCTAGGAGACCCCTATTAATATATCAAACTGTAATAAAACTAATTTGTCAGTTTACATTTAGCTGCGCATTCAACACTTCAGTGCGTTCGGTGTCACTTCGGTCTCTGGTTTCTCGCACTTTATATGGCATTTATTTTTATGTACTTTTATCTTCACACACACATGTAAGCATTTTTCTAGAAAAATTATTATTTTATAAAAAATTGGAACAGATCCAATTGAGTTTGTATGAGTTCGTATCAAAATAATTGATTCGTTATACGGCTTTTCGCTTTTTATTTATTTTATATGTGTTGCATTTGCCATGGTACACGTTCTTGCAAGGTTCCAAAGATTTTATTTAAGGAAAATAGTTTATTAATTTTTTGATACTCACACACATCTCTGTTAAATTTATTTATTCTCAGAAAGTCATGGAATCTGAAAATCTGGAATGTAGTTGTTCATTAAAGTATACACTGTATAATTAGAAGTGTACGAAGAAGTAGGAATCTACAGAATTCAACAAAGTTGACATACCTTTTAAATTAATTATTTTTTCGGGAGCTCTTCTCTTTAAAAAAAAATAAAGATGACCTTGAAATCTCCGGAACTCTTGCCTACAGAAAAAAAAGAATACTATCGCCACGTTGTAGTTTTCTTTGTACTGAAAAACTTGATAAAGTTGTTTCGTATTTTCAGCGAAGATAACCACGCGCTAATATGTACCGGACCACCTTGTATATTAGTCTCTCCCACTATCCTGGATACACGTACCGGACCACCAACTATACTGGTCTTTCCTAATAATGAAATTACACGTTTGCAAGAACTAGACGCGCACGATCCCGACATCGTGAAACGTCGACGTTGATCCGTAAAGGGTTAATAACAAATAATTGAGCGCCGTGGGGCGTCGGCATTGTCGGTTTGCCGAAAAAACAAGTGACCGTTACGAGAGAGAAAGATGAGCGAGACAGAGAGAGTTAAAAATAAAGTTCAAACACGCATCCCGGCAGGGGACCGTTGTTCGAGTAACCTTTCAAGTCAACATCGACGTTAATTCGAGTCGGTGTACGCGAAGCAGGTGGCTCCGAGGTGGAACCAGGCCGAGGAACGATGAGACACGATTACCGTGAAATAACGGTATGTACAGTAATGGCGAAAAATGCGAACCGCGAAAATTGCACCCCTCCGCGACCTCGGGTCTCCATTGCTTTACCGTAACCGTAAATTTTTCTTCTTTCTTTTACTCCTCGCTGCCACGGGAACACGCAGCAACAGCGTTCGGCCAACAGCAACCAGCAGCATCGAGCATCCAGCCACCTTCGTGAATCGTAACCGTCACCCTACCCGCGGCCTCTGATCCTGACAGCAGGTGTAATACGTACTTGGCCCATGGCGTGGCCCGATAATTCCAGCAAGGCTAAACAGATCACGCGGTCGTGTTTGATGTTTATCAAACGATGAAAAACCTCTCGCGTGATCATCCTCTCCGCTCGCCGTGTATATACGTAATATTATTCTCTTGCCTCGGCATTAAGTTACCGAAAACGCGTTTTCGGGCTGTTTAAAAAAAAAAAGACAGTTCTTGTAACTGTTTTCTCTCTTTTGCACCGGCAGCAATTTGCCGGCGGCGGCCATCCCGTGTAGGATCGCACTTCAGCCCGCTCCCGTTTCGCGGTTCGACGCCGACAATGACTCTCGGCGAAGAGACGCGCGGAGACGCGTCGATATTCATTATTCGTGACGAATTCATAATTGCCGCATGATTGCCTGTTCGCCCCGTAATTGATGCTCGACCGTGTAGACATCTTTTACATAGTTCCCTTTTTTATGTAATCGTTCCGGGGAGACCGATCGACCGGGCCCCACTGCCGCGCGGCGAACTTTGATCGCGTAAGTGCGCCGCGAGGTTGACAATGCCCAGATAGTACACGACGTCTCACTTCAGACGTCATTTCGAGATGTTTTAGAGACTCATGAACGTCTTTAAGGCGTACAGTTCGATAAGATAAGATGTTCGGAAGACGTTTTGTTCACGGGTGCCAAGCATAAAAATTTCTTTTATTTTTGACCGCCCAGATAGCACAAAGACGTCTTGAATGTCCAACAACAGACGTCTTTGTGCTATCTGAGTGGTAAAAAATGAAGGAAGACATTTTTATGCTTGTCACGCGTGAACAGGTGTATTCCTGTCTGCTTCAAAGATAATTAACTTTATAAATCGTGATAATGAAATTATTAAAGTTACTTTTTAATAAATCTATACAAGAATAACGTAAAAGTTCCGCGGTAAGCAAGGACATCTCGCGGATTTTTCGGTGACACTTATTGATGAGCTCGATTATGTTAACTCAATTTGCAAGGATAACGGTTTCGCCGTGGACACGGTATAAATAATTGCACATGGCACTTAAGCTTCATTTATCCTTAAGAGATGCAAATTTTATTCGCGATTTATGCGACTATGTTCATAAACGTAACTTTAACGGCTACTGGGCCTCGGCTGCAGATTATGCGTCGTAAATGTTCAAAATTTAAGGGCCTGTTATTAGCGTTAATTCGATTGCTATTTTTCGTATTAACATAAGTATAGAGGCACTCCTCGGAGTCGTACAAATTTACCGAAAAGGTCAGTCTCAGGGTGTGGTAACTGTACATTTTGGAAACGAAGACAAACGATATTTCCGTGTATCCTTTTACCGGGAAAAAGGTCGTGTAAGATTTACAGGCCCTTCAAGAAACGAATAGAAGGGTTTACATATTTATACTCGCCACGTGAAGTACAACGAAAGTTCTACTCACTGCAACCGTAAAATAAAGGGGTTTAACACTAAACCTGCCATTACCGGTCAAACGACCGGTTTTATATTTATCATTTCACTATTATTGCAATCATAAAGTTACTTACGGGTCATTCCATGCCAAGTCGATCATTTTTTGTGGTCGCCATCGTCGATTTTGTTTTACAGGCCATGTGAAAGTAGGGGGGGGGGGAGATTAAGTCATAATTTTTCCGGTCTAGCACACATTGAAATAAAAATTGCACAAAATCTAAACAAAAATAGAGCCTTGTTATTTCTATAAGCAAAAATTTTAATCGATTTTCGTGCCTACCTAACGACGCCTGGCGTCACAATCGGCAGATGAGGGAGGGGAATCGAGGGGAAAAAAGTTACCCTCTCTCTCGCTCTCTGCCAGACCGGAGTGGTCACGTGACGGTGTGACACGTGACCGGGCCGAAGCGTGGGGGAATAGCGTCGTGGAAGGGGAGGGTATAGTGGGGGGCCTGTAGTGGAACGACACCATGCGGAACAGAGCTTAGGCGACCATAAACGTTCCTCCTATTCGAGATCAGTCGTCCAACAAAGAATCCGAAAATAATTAGTTGGCGTGGGGCGTTCCGAAATGTTCGAAATAACGATCACAGTTTCGTTTTAACGTGCCGCTAAAGGTGTTAAGCGCACGCCACCATGAATCAAGTGAACCGTCCCGTGGTATCTTTCGTTCCCTCGGTTTTTCTACCTCGACTCTGCGCCGGTACGTTTTTTCCATGGCAAGTTCATTACCGCGTTTTATTAATCCTCGGGAAGGATACCGACCGTTTATGATTTGTTCGCACGATGAATAATCAGGCATTAAGTCGAACGGATTTCTCTCTCTCTCTCTCTCTTCCTACTTGTCAGAGGACCACAAAAGCGACCCGGTTTTAATCGACTTCGGCTTAGTCCGACGGCCGTGAAAAACGCGAAAGAAACGAAAAAAGGTGGAGACCTGCTGCAACTTCGTCACGCCGCTAACGGCTGTTTACTTCCGATCCCGTGGAACCTCTTCACACCTTCACGTCACTCTTCACTGTCTCGCGAGCAAGTCGGTTCAAAATAATACTTTTTTAACAGTATTTTAATATAATAGAAACATATTAAAGCGATTTTTCTTTTTGTATGCACTACCTAGATTGTGAATATTTTATTGTTTATGATTCCGGGTTCGTTAAATTGACAAAGTTTATAGACCGCTGCCTTATGTCAGTAACCGGGTGTCCACTTTCAATTTCTCTTTAGAAGTTCTTTAACATTTTTGTTGATAATTGATTTTATGTTCTTGAATCATTCTAGATTAACCTACATTTGACTAATAAAAAATATGCATTCAATCTATAAAGTGGATCATCACTGAATATCGTAGAAATTTTGGTTATTGACATAAAGGTTAATATGTTTAATAGGTTGAAAGTAACAGTATTTCCAGATTCTTTTAATGTTTTTAATATCTTAAATTGCACCTCGTTTTTCAATAATCAATAATCGTGAATTATTTTATGGAAGTAACAAGAATGTATTTATTCAGACTTCCAGTGACTTTTATTACATGTCGCCAGGAATATTCGAACGTTTTAATTGTGATATTTAATTGAACATTATACATGTTTTGTATAATCGACAAAAATATTTCGCATGCTGCCCGTCCGAGGTTTTAAATCGATTTGTGTGTTTCCGTCGCAAAAAAAGAATAATAATAATAATAATGTCGATACCAAACGAGCAAAGAAATAATTAACTCCTCTACCGGATTGGAGGCATGAGGTTAATAACGTTTATGCTTTTTCCTCGATGGCTCGTGATCGGTTCTTTTTTATTTTCGGCCGATCGAAGGTAATTGAACTGTGCCACTTTAATTGAACTGTCTCATTTGATTAAAACTATAAACAAAAAAAAAATCGAGCAACGCGAGATCGTCTAATTAGCCGAACGGAGTTCTCGTTCGACGAAACAGGTTGACTTCCGCGGGACGTCTGTCGTGTCTCGAATTAATTATCGGAAATATCGGGGAGCCGCCCAATTTGGACGTCGTCGAATTCACCTCCCCATGACGGCTATGCCCGAACTACGAAAAACTTTCACCTCGCCAGATTGAGTGGTAAAGCCGATTAAAGTTTACGTAACAACGGCCGGACGCACGAACCAATGCCGGGACCTAGTTGCACTGGGACCAATTAATCACCGCCGAGGAAGGCCTTTTTTTTCTTAAATTGACGTAACACGCGTGCGTACAATCTGCCAGCAGCAATCTGTCGGCGTTACATAAAGCTTAGGGTCCATTACGTTCCAAATACAGAGGAG
The DNA here is from genome assembly GCA_028454225.1 of Lasioglossum leucozonium. Lineage (NCBI taxonomy): Eukaryota > Metazoa > Arthropoda > Insecta > Hymenoptera > Halictidae > Lasioglossum > Lasioglossum leucozonium. Next base: position 7,390,912 of record CM052220.1, on the reverse strand, counting down.
CCCTGATTATCCGAACTAATCAACTCGCGCGCTAGTCGAAGAAATCCAGATAATCGAGCAACAACATTTTTGACCGTAGAAATATCAAAATGTCTAACTCCGTTTTTTTTTTTCACGTGGTACTTTTGCTACGTGATTTGGAAATAACACGGTCCAAAAAGATACGGTTACTCGCATAATTGATCGCACACACTTTAGATAACTTGTTTTATTAATGGACCAAACGACTTCGTACATGACGTCTAACGAACATGTTGAAAAAATTCATTTGATCGGAACTGTGAAAAGAAAATAGTAGAAAAGTGATTATCACAACTTTTTGGGCCGATAACGAAATTTAAAAAAAACGTGTTTTGTAGATTCACAGAAATTATATGCTGCTGCAAATTTTAGCGAAATTGGTTAATTGGTTTTACGAGTTATAAACGATCAAACGTGGTAAAAATTGCAATTTTTCTATTAAATTCTATTTTTCTATTAAATAGCATAATAATCATCCTGGCTTATTTCCTGCTAAAATGATAACAATACGCGAATGATAATGCTAACCATGATTCCAATAAACGTCATGCAGCGTGTTTTATACATAAGCTGTTTATGGTAATACAGTGTGGACCATATTGTATGGTACATTTAGGTTGGTGAGTAGCGCGTGTAATCGAGGGGCGTTCCTATCGGATAGTTATCTGACAGGTAGTTATCCAGTGGCCACTGTGCTTCCTGCACTTTCCAAATTAGTCCAGAGAAGTCCGCCATTTTATTAAAATTCTGTTCAGTCGTTTACGAATTTTATGATGCCCAATATGTCGTAAACAGGATTTTTAAAACATTTCAAACAAACAAAATACTGTTCAAAACAGTTCACTAATTTCTTGTCCAATTATTAATATAATAATTAACAACCCTTTCATGGCTCAATCTTTCTCATAATTCATTTCTACATTGAGTAGAAAACGGGAAACTTAATTTATGAAGTATCTTGAGAATTAATGAAGCTAGAAAAAGAAAGTAATACGGAATAATGTTTTACGAAGAAATAAAATGACCTATCTGAAATTTTTACAGATTGCAGAAGTAAATCAGAACATTTTTTGAAAATCAGAAGTACAGTATGACTTTTTGGAGTCATTCTATGTGTTCCACGGGCAAACCCGTTTAAAAATTATAAATTGAAGCGACGGCTTCGAGGGACATTCTTACGACGCTTAATGAAGGGTAGTGTAACACTTTGTGTTAATTGCGTCGACCCATGATCGCAGGTAAAATCAAAAAGGGAACCGACCGAAGAGCAACGTTCCATTAATGATAGGTTTGGGAATGGAAACGACAATAAATCTTCGGTGAACTTCGTGAAAATTAATTATCGCCGCGAAAAGCCTTCCTCGCCCGCATTTTGCAATAAATACGAGTAAACGACATGTCCATACTTAATGACAATTTATCGTAATCTGCTCTCTATCTGGCTGATTCGCATCTTGCTCTTACACACGGTATAGTAAATTGCTTGTATCATACTTCTCCGACCGTGCATTACACACATAACATTAAAGATCATGCTGGTTTTCGAGTATACTGTGTACCTAATAAGTACGAATTAATACTATGTAATAAGAATCGTTCTACCCGCATCTCGCGGTTCGATTGGTTTGATCTTATCTTCGAACGTTCTGCGAGACAACAAAATTCTTTAGCAAACGCTTTGGAAGATCAAACGGGCCGACTACAGCTTTCGAAGTTTTTTTATTTTTTTATAAATCCAGTCATTGGAAATAATGCCATTTAAATGTCCGACGTTTGCTGTTTCATTTACTTGAGCGTGCATTTATTCGAGCGGCATTCGTCCTTAAAAGAAACCAATTTTCTTGCTTGGCTATATTATTATAGGTAGCTCAAGCATTGCAATTAGTTCACTCTTATTAAGCCTCTTGATTATGTTTATACCGGGTGAGTCTCGCGACGTGACGATCTCAAATAACTCGCGAGTTGCAACAAGAACAAAAGTTGCATGGTTTTCTGGGTGATCTACAGTGCTATAATTTTTTTTTATCGAGATATGAGGATCACCTTTTTTAAATGGAACGTCTAATATTTTTTCTCCAATTCTGATAAAGTACGAAATTCTACGTGAAAAAGTATTATAGGAAGTGGGACTTAAAATTAATAATTTTTAAAATTATTAGAATTACGTACATGCACAATCCTTCTGCTTGACTACAGTTTATATACATTTTCATCCGAGGCTATTTAAGTGAACAGCACTGTACATCTGTTGTTGGACGTTCAGACGTCTCGAACAGTTCTGAAACGCCTTCTGAACGTCTTTTGTTCGAAACCTGTACGTCGCTAAGACGTCTAAAAGAACATCCCCTAGAATACGTCTGTAAGACGTCTGAAATAAGACATCCAGACCTGAAACGAACGTAAAAAAGACGTCTATAAGACGTCACGGGTTTACTCGCGTCTACTAACACATGGAAACTGGCCAGCTCGCGTGGAGCTGCGAAGATAAATGAAGTTCGGTTGAGTGAATCTCTGGTAACACGGAGGATCCGATAAAGAGTCGGCCGGAAGCGAGAATCTGTGCGCAACATCTGTTACGCAAACACGATCACTGTAGGATTAATCGTATCAGCGTCGCGTGAACTCTTGCCGAAATCCCGAGAGGTTCGATCCCGTTTCGCATGGGCCAAGCTTGGTGAGGAAAGACAAGAGCAGCGGTAAAAGTGAGATAGGGTGCGGGGGGAGGGTCTCGTGTTCTGTCACAGGAAAGAAAAAGAGAGGTAGGATGAGGGGTGAGGTAGGGAGCTAGGAAGAAGAAGAAGAAGAAGAAGAAGTGGGAATAAGGAAAGGGGGATCGTTGCGTGGCAGGGTGCCGGGCCGAGATGTGGGCAACAATATGGCCCGTGCTGGGTACAATAGCCTCGTATTATGTGCACAACAAGCGGCAATAGGGCCACGTTAAGGTTACATTACAGGCCAGGTTGGCTCTTCTGCCGCATAAAGAGGACTCACAGCTCGCTGCACAATGCGATAGGAAAAAGAGAGGAGAGCAAGAGACGCCTCTGTGTGTACACGTATATATTCCCATATAAAACGGTCGGTGGTGTGCGCGGGCCCCGTAAGTACGTGTGCCCCTAAGGAGACGCGCATGCACACCACCATAACCAGATCGTGTGCAACGCGTGTTGCTCGGCTGCACGTGGTGGGAGCGTGAACGGCTTCCAGGCCTGAGAATCTTCCCACGTTTCTCGTAGCACGAGCCAAGAGTGTACAAGCGAAGAATTTCGGAGGCTACCCATTCTGCGGCCCGAGAACCGCCGTGATCCTTGCCGGGGGTTCGCGCGCAACGAAAACAGGGAGAGATTGAAAGAGGAGGGAGAGAGACCGAGAGAGAGAGAAAGCGAGAGGGAGCCGATGGGACAGAGCGAGACCAAGTCATCGACAACTGTTTTCGAAACGGCCGATCAAGAGGGAGGCGAGGAACAGTGCGGAAGCGTTTCGTATACCAGCACGTTCCGAATTAGCGTCGACGGGCCTCTCTGGCTTCTCACACCTTTCCTCTCATCGTGATTCCAACCGAACCAGCTACCGAACGATTCGCCCGACGAAAGCTTCGATCTACCGTGCCACTTTTACGATACAACCATGCTGCGATCGAGCCTCCGCTCAACTAACACCGACGCCCGCCAAGATTCACTATTGTCGAGGTAACGCTTTTCAGATACTTCGCGTAACACTTTCGGTCGATGATGTGTATGCACAGTTTCGACACGGAGCCATCGGAAATTTTATAGGAATTTTTGGTTGGCTCTGTTTAGGTAACACCCTTGTTTCTGGGGCGATTGTCTACAGAGATTGAAATATGAATTTTTGCCACGTAAAAACTGTGCGGATCCGTTTAATCTGTTTAATCCGCATTTATTGCTGTAGAAAGTTCATATTTTTTGTTGAGGGGTCTATATTCATTGTACAGAAGTTTAGATCTGGAAACTGCATGGAGATCGAAGGACTGCTCGGTATCATAAATGTTCAATTTTTATTTCATTAGGTCACTTTGATTTTAGTGTACTGAGTGAAATTATTTTAGTCGATTCATAATATTGGAAGAATTTAAAGATACTATCATTTTCAACGGATCAGACATATCACGAAAGAACATCAATTTGTTACAATCCAGGTAAAAATATTTTATTTTGCATAGTGATCCGCAGTCTAGTTAGAAATACATCATGTTCGTGACAAGCTTAAAAATTTTAATTGCAATGATTAATATTCTCAAGTTTGAGAGAAGTATCGAAGTAGATTTTGAATTTTTATGCAAAATAAAAATTGCCATATGTAAAAATTTATTTCTTTTCTAAACGATGTTAATTTGTTGGAAATGGGGTAACAGTATTTTTAAACTGTTCAAATGTGTTCACTATTTTATGATCTACACATTTTTAACATAAGTGCATAAAAAGAGAATCAATGTGTTGAAAAAAAAATTAGGAAAAATTTGAATACGATCGATCAAAGGTTCCTCGCGGTTCAGGGAAGTATCGTCGTCGTTAACGCGATTAACAATGACGCAGCCGGTGCACTGTCTCGATGATAGCGGCGTTGCAGCGCGGATAACGCTTGTTACGTTCAGCTTAACACGCGCGCCTTCGCTCGCGTGCACGCGCGATCCTTCGCTCGTTCGCTCGCTTTTGCTCGCATGCAGCAGCATCACATCCGGCTCGGACGACCAATCAGTGTAATTATCCTACCGGTCTCTACCAGCATATACTCATGCTAATGCCTCGTTTTCGACATCGAGCATATTATACCGACCAATCTGGACAAAATCACGTTTATCCGGATGCGAATGCCCAGCATTTTCGACGAACATTTCTTGATTAAAATTATACCTCGTACGAACAGCATCGGGAGATAAATACGTAGATGATCAAGATTTTGAACCTGGCAGAAAATGCTTTGGCTGTCGTATCACTTAGAGTACTGTTAGGTTGTATCTATATGTGTGTATATCATCAAAACGTGATTTCCTAGTTATCCATGGCAATGGAACTATTGATTACATTCGAGTTTAATTATGAACAAAAATTTTGACCAATATTTTTATTTTTATTTTTTGTGTGTATTCTGTGGGAATATTTCAGTGCTGTTTAATCTGTATAAATAAACTATAAAGATTTGGAAGTTGCGAAAAGCAATTGATTATGTCCAAAAGCAATGGGACTATTAATTATCGAGTAATTATTGCAAGTTTCATTAAAACTGAGCATATATTTCCATATTTTTATTTTATGATTATTCGAGATCTGAAGGATACCAACTAATTGATACCGAACGCGTCGAGTATTCTAGTACCGCTAGCTTGCATGAATACGCTATAAACGTCAAATTTAAAAATAACATTCCAGACTATACCATAAAGAATAATTAAAAATAATGAAGAATAATTATAATGAATCCGAAAGAATTTTCTAATATCAGTATTAGATTAAAAATTTGATAAATAAACCTAGTATACTCATACTATCTTTAAACTAATTTTGAGAAATTCCTACTGCTCAAATAATTCCAGGATAAACAGAATTATATTCAAGGCTGTTACTCATGAGAGTCTGCATAACCATTAAAAATTTCGATTAATCACGAACCACCCACATTTTGAAACGTATCCAACAATTTCATTCATTCATGTGTATAAATAAAGTTCTACAGAAAGATCTTCCGGAATTTGTCGAACTATGGAACTAGAAAATCTACGATTGTCTTGCAGACTCTCTTATCTATCTGTGATATGACAGCTGTCTTCACCTTGAGATAATGTCGTCGAACACATTATTAATTCCTTTTAATAATTCGTGCATGTATAAATTGCATTTATTCTCAATTTCAATTTCTTAATTCTACTATACATATATGTATATCAATTATCATATTTTAAATATTCATTAAGTATTCGACACTTTCATTTCATTAATTATTTTCCATGTAGATATTTATACATTACGCAAACTTGCAACATACAAGAAAATGTGCATGTTAATTGAAATCTTTACTGACCAAACTAGTTTCATTCTATCTTAAAATATTCTAGTAGACAAACGAGATATTTTATTTAATTTCTTCGCTAAGGTTGACATAGGTATTTGCATGTAAACAAGTTAATCTAAACTGCAAAATATTCAACGATCTCAACACATTTCTCTCATCTCCAATTAGCTCGAGGCAACTCTTTCATTTTACGATACCAAGAATTTATTTATACCAAAGGTAGTCGACACGATTGACAGCCAAATAAATCTAATAGACGCTCCGGAGCAACAATATCACAGTTTTATTTCGAGTCTCGGATGAATCATTGATCCCCCGGTTAATCACGGCATAGAGTATAATAAAATTCCATAGCTAAAATTGTATCCGCAACTCGACTGCCGAACGCGATGTTCATCGATGCGTGTCGCATTAATAATAAATGGATGACACATCAGTATTCGGCTGACGAAATAATTTCAGCGTAACTGAGAAGTCCGGCACAATGCCAAAACGAACGCGAAAATATATTGTGCTGAGTCCGGCACAATTGTATCGAAGACGCCGTGTGTCATAGATAATAGAGAACGAGATAGCGAGTTCCACAGTCGTCCTATGTCTCGCGATTCATTCACCAATGTGTATTATAACATGCGAATAGTGTGACATGTGAGTGATCTCCGACAGTGCGAAGAAATATTTCACGTTACTCCGCAGCGCGCGTCTTGTGCCATACTCCGGATCATGCTGTTCCGCGCGTGCCGCGCGTAGAAGGTAATTATGCGTGTTCCGCGTAATGTGTATATTTATTCGGCGCGATTTTAGTTCACCAATTATTTTCGCAAATGATAAAACGATCTTCCTCGGTTCGCTAATTTCTATACAAGTTTCGTAGACATTCTTCTTTCGTGCGCCAACGGGTGTCGTCACTAGACTGCGGATTTAATGCGTTCATGCGAAAATTAGTATAATTTGAAACAGTGAAAACGTTTTTAAAATTGTTTCCGATCCCATTAATATATTAGCCCTTAACACTGGAGTGGCGACTCAAACTTGCTGCCAATTATTTAAAATATTGTTCGCATTATTAAATAACATTTAAGTATTTTATGAGGTATTATATAAATTTCATAAAATTAAGGAAAATAATATAGAATGGAATTATTCTAGGTTGGAAGAAACGTTTAATTCTCAAGTGAAAATAGCTCCGAGTGCAAAGGGTTAAGAACGTGCATAAATTATAATAAAAATTGCTAAAAATCCGTCTACGCATAAAGAATATACACAGTTAATTAAAAAGTTATTTTAATTATACATAGCTCTCAGTGCAACGTTAATCGTTAGCGACGAAACTTAGTGCACATATTCGATCTACATATTTTCCCAAAAATATTTCCCATCGTCTAATTTTTAATTAATTTTTTCCATAAATCGCCTAACAGTCTAATCCTTCTAACATTTCCAAAGAATCGAATCCGTTCGAACCAGTTTGAACAAAGCTCGTTTTCACGGACCCTGGTTACTTTCGCGCGGCAGTAAGATTGATCTGCTGTCCGACGGTTAATTATCTCGGCGGTCTGTTGTTTCGCTGATTGGAAAAAAGCGGCAAGAACAGTGGGTTAGTTACACGGCACACATTTCATCGGTGACGGGGCCGACCGCCTTCGGCAATAATTATGACACCGTTTAAACAAACTCGATATTAGAGACCCGTTACCGGGTGCCGATGATGGTCGGTTCTAAAATCATCGAAGAGAGAATGAACAATTCCTCCGTCCCATCTCGCGCCCCTATCGGCGAATCCCTTGGCGTTCCCCGCTTTAAAGAGACATTACGCGGTCCCGGTCGGAGAGCTGTTAACAATCCCGAAGGTTTCTCGGTAGCAGGCTAGTCTTCTAGCGGCGGATCGTTGCGGACAGCCGTAAAGCCAAGCCAATTGGCAGTTAAGGCGTCCGTGTGTATAGTATACCGAAAGGAGCGAATTCTTTAACGAACGCGACACATCGTTGGCCGACCGATCTGCGCCGCGAGATCGCCTTTGCCGGCCACCTTTCGCGTTTAGAGCTAAAGGCTCGTAAATACTCGGCCGGCCCACTTGGACCCTTGTTTGGCCTACCGGCTACCAAAAGGGCGAAACACCTCGTTAAGCCCCGCGAGCGAAACCTGTCCTGCTGACGACCGGGGATGGGCGGGTCATTAAGATCGTACGCTTAATTCGAAAAATCGGCTGCCGATCTCTGTCCGATCGCCGCAACCTCGGAACCGGTTGCACCGACGATTCATCACGCGCGGGGAATCCTTTTCTAACGCGAACGTACCCCGTAGTTGTAGCTGTGCTACCTACACCGTATGACAAAACGACGGCGCAACATTTATTGTATGATTTTTATCGATTTTCACGTGGGAACTGAAAAAAAATCGTTTTTCTAACATTCATCGTTTCCATTTCGCAGCAACGACCTGCCCAGATGGCGCAGAGACGTCTCAAAGACGTCTCCAACGGCTTCCGAACGTCTCGTGAACGTCTTTTGTTCGGAATTGGTATGTCTTGAAGATGTCTGAAATAAGACGTCTTTGAAACGTCTCGAAACAGTCGTCTTTAAGGCGTCTTATTTCAGACGTTCAAACGATGTCTCCAGCAAGTCGTCTATTCAGGACATAATACGTTCGGACCTAAAATGGACGTAACAAAGACGTCTTCAAGACGCCACGTGCTATCTGGGTAATATGTACTGACATTTTGTAGATATTATCTGACTTATTCTTTACATTTACATTTACTGATTTTGCAAATAATTAAAATATTCATAAAATATTAAATAATTCATAATTTGCAATCTAAAGTCGCATTATTTTTTAAAATGGAAATGTATAATTTTTTACATTGGTCCAGATAGGCAAAACATTATTAATTCTAGAGATAAAAGATATCTTTGTTCAAGATGGGCCTGCATCGGGGCTAATCGGGCCTGTAAATGCTGTGGGATAATTATGCATTCTTAGAATTCACACATTCATTCATTATATTACTGAACGTAATTTTTCGATGGTTGTCGAATCGAGAAATATTCAGCTAGACAAAACAATCTCGTGTAAACAACTGTTACTTCCGAACGCCATCGGGTTACGTAATTATATATTTAATCTAATCGAGTCGATGACAAATCTTTCCGGGCAGTGCTTTTGTCGGCAACTGCGATCTCAATCGAGACTTCCTGGACTACACGTCGCAAGTTATCAGGCGCTTACATTATGCTATAATGCATGCAAGATGAAGCGTGTTAACGTTATTGAATTATTTAACATTCTGCGTGTTAACATGATTGACTCAATTAATCTATAAAAAAAATTAATTTAAGAACAAGTATTGAACTGATTAACTATAGTTCAATGAATTTCTTTCCAACGAAATATGGTGGTGAACTTTTTTTAATACTTTCATCAGAGTTTATGTGTAAAATAAACATTATTATTATTATTATCATCCATCGATTCTCACTTCTTTGAGCTCGTTCACTATAATTTTAGAACATTCGAATTTTTTTTTATTCATGTGAAGGAATTCTGCTATTTTAGGCGAGTTTTTGAAATTATACGTTCCATATGTGACGTTTGCCCTACCTTCGGCATTCTCCCAAAACGGGAAGCAATTAGTTTGTCGAAACAGTGGCGGGAATATATCATAGCGGCTGCTCTTTCAAGTTCCTCGCACACCGCAGTCCTCAACCAAATTTGGTGCGCTCAATATATCAGCAGAAAAATTAATTTAATTGCACTGGCCCTATATGGTTGAGCCGGCTCAATCAACCGCCGCAGCAATAAATGTCCCCGAATTCGTGGACGACAAATCATCCGTGGTATGCTCTGATAGTTCATAAAAAAATGCTAAATAAACGTTCAACATTAACACCTTACCTGCCGGAAGCTTATTAACCCTTCTTGAACGCTTGATCCTCGATTTCTTTAAACATCAACTTTTTTCGCTTCTTAGAACGGAAAAGCAACGCATGTGTTGGGTAATGCTTCAATTGTTTCTGTCAGCATTATTATAAACAGACTCCGGATTTTATGCATTCGTGACAACGGCTCTTCGCAACGATTCATCGATATGTTTCATAAATTAATATCGATTGCCGACGACCTTCCGCGGATGAGAACCAGGGCGCCGAGGTGTCCCAACGCTTATGAGCAAGGGTGCTAGAGCGTCGCGCCGCCTCGTCACAGGTGCATGCCTGAACCCGAGTATTTTGGTCAGCGGAATTAAAGGGGACGATTCGCGATCAACGCTATTTCAATTGTTCTACATCGGGGAGAATAGAAACTGGTCCAGAGAGCCGATCAGCCTGTTCGCCAACTCGTGATTCAGCCGTCGCCGCCGTCGTGCTCTTCGCTATAGCCGAACGTGTGCGAAGAGAGAAGAGAAGGCGGGTGTGCGGCGGGTACGACGGGTGCCGGGAGTGGTGGCGACACGCGCTTGCACGTGCTCCGCGTCAGTGGTATTCCAGTGAATCAACAAGTGTCGCGGGTCTAGTCGTACCGATACACCAACCAACGACTCACAGCCTGGATTCCAATAAACCGGTCAACCCGAGCCGGCCCGAACAGGCCCGACTCTCGACCGCTCCCCGCCGCGCAAAAACTATTCAAAGAAACCCGTTCCTTATCGAAAATTCGATGTCGATGCGAGTGCCTAGCGTGCTGACAAGCGCGTGGCCTGCTCTCTTGGTCAATGCCTCGGACTCGGACCTTCCTCGACCACGCTCGTGGCGTCGCATGACACACATCCAAGACCGTGTCCCCGTCCTTTTTTCTTCAACCCTTTCGAAAATTTTCGAAAATATTTGTCGCATATGAAATCGATTTTCAACCGTGTCCCGTTGTTTTCAACGTTGAATAAACGTAATCTGTCCCTAGATAAAATAGGAGAAATATAAAACGGTAAAAGATTTTAAAAATCTAAAAATATTGTTAGTTTGTTTTCAATGTGAGAGAACTATTAGGGGATAAAATGAATTTTTGTTTAACTTCTCCTTCCCGCGATAAATGCAGAACATTTTAATTTTGCGTAAAGATCCGCAGTCTACTAATCAACATAGGGTGTCCAGTGAACGAACAGCTGTGTGTCTGCTAAAATTATTATTTAAATGAATATTATTTCTATATAAAAGAACTGAACTTTAGTTTCGATTAACTATAATTTAATCTGTCTCTTGCAGCTGATGCAGAACATATTTTACAAAAAAAAATCCGCGATCTATAAAACGATTCTAACTCGAGCAAAGTTTCATCCCTTAGAAACTCACCCCGCGAGGTTAACTTTCCACGTTAGCAAAGCAGTAACACAATACCGTGAATAACGAAATCTTCTCGATTCCCACAATTGCGTTTTTATAATAATTCTAAACTGAGAAACCGGTTGTCAATGGCATGTTCGCGAAATACGTAATAAAAACTACGACAGACATGTTCGACGGGGAATATTCAACGACCATAAAACGTGTCAATCGTCGCACGTTCCTTAATCGCCGCTTAATTAAACGCTTTAATGGCGAGCGTGGCTGCCTCGGGAATGAATGAGCCGATGAATAAAACATCGCTAGTTTCATATTTATGGAGGAAACCTTGCGAAAAACTTCTTCCCGCACGCTCTGCTTGATGATACGCGTAGCACGCTCGCACGCACCGCGTGGGAGTCGTATCGTTGTTCTCGAGTAAATTGCAAGGAGCAGAAGCCGGACACCGCTGTACTTATACCGTTTCGCTAAGTTGCGTTCACTTTTTACAGTCGCATCATCAGAGATCCGTATCGCAGATAAAACTGCGATCGATATAAAACGTGCGCTTGTATTTAATGAGTCGTCGCAGGGACGCGTGGACGCGTTCTTGTTCATTTATTCCACGCGACGGTGGAACGCCTTTTATCGCTAGTCAATTAAAAGCGAATTCGAATCCATCAGAAAACATGTATTTCTTCGAATGAGTGTCCTTAGCGCTGCAATTGGTTCGTAAAATTCGAGGTTCGGCCGAACTGTAATAACAGGGGACGCATTTGATCCGGGCAAAATCGGGATCGCTTTAATTCTTCCGTTGACGATGGTGGTCGATGAATCAGATAAAAAATGAATAATTAAAATGAAAATTGTCGATTGCAAGAAACATCTTTTCCTCTTTAACCTCATCACGACGACGACGGCTGGGTCTGCGGTGACCCGCAATAATCGCGTAGATCCCGACCACCTTTCATCTCTGCCTATTTACTACTATAATCGCTATAGACCAGTCACTACAGCGCGGGTCACGCGAGACCCAGTCACGCCAGGAGCTACGATCGCGATGAACATTGCGAACAGCATCGGCCCCAATAATTTCTTTCGAATCGAACTCAAGCGAACACAATCATCCCTGATTCTCTCAAGAAATTCCGTATGCGTAAAATGACAAGAGCCTGTCGAGAATAAAATTGGAAAAGAAATTCGATGGTTAGCCTGTGGTGAATAGGCTCCGGAAAAATTCTTCCCGCGCACCGTTCGCCAAGATGTCACCGCCCGGTCGACACCGCGAAACGTCTCAATCAGAGTAAGCAACAATAGCGTTGCGCGCGTATTTCGCGGCGTCGCGCCGCGACGCGGTCGCATGGTTTATGCTCGCGACGAGAGCGCGAGCGTGCCGCGCGCGACGTTGGAGTAAAAGAGAAACGGCGGGAAAACCGAGAAGAAGGACAAACGGAAGAGTGGAGCGCGTGAGGATCGAAGAGGATCGCGCGCGGGTCGTCCTCGTGCTGGTCGCGCGACATGGCGTGTGCTCGCCGCTTCTTTTTTCCTCGATGACTCGGTCCGCTCCGGGGCCTAGAGCTTTGCGCGAGTGCGACAAAGAAGAACAAGCGACAAGTGAGAAGATGGAGGAGGAGAGAGAGAGGGTGGGGAGGAGAGAGGAGGAGAGGAATAGTAGGAGAAGCAGAAGCAGCAACACAGCAGCGGTGTATCGAGATCCCCATTCTCCACGAGGCAGAGAGCATGCAGGTGTGCACGAAAAGGTCCTCTCCCGCGCTGGCACCAACGAAGGGGCCCCCTGCGCCAGTCGAGTGAGCACACACAAACAGAGAGAAAGAGAGGAGTGGAGGGAACCTGTGCCGGGCCCAACAGGCCCCCGATCTGTGGGAACTGTTCGGCCCGCGAGCTTCCCACGATACGCTCCGGCTGCTGGCTGGCTGTGCACGGGCTGCAGGGTTCACTCGTGCGTCTCCCCCTTTCCGTCCCGTCCCGTCCCCCCAGCCAACAACCTTCTCTCCATGCAGAGTCCCCGGAGTCATCGGAAGGGGCACCGGTGATGGGACAGTCTGGCGGGAGGGGGAGGGGACCGTCGAAGGTATAAGTACCGCGTCGGTCCCCTCCAACCGCTCAGAACCGTCGTAAACACGGTAGCGAACGCACCTCTCGGCACTCCGAGAAACGTCTTTGCTTTGCGATACACACCCACGCAATCGCACACCAACTCTTCTATCGGTTCTACCGAGAACATTAATTTTTGTTTTGGTAAATCCGCTCGATACCGCCGGGATATATATACATATATCTACACACATATATATCCCATTGTCTCGAGCAGTCTTGTGTCAAGTGACCAGTGAAGAGAGAGAATACGTTTGTTCGAACGATGGCGCCGCACACCAGTTACACCCCGGTCGGCGGCATGGAGTACGAGGAGCCAGTGTCCAGGACTTACCAGTACAGGAAAGTCATGAAGCCGATGCTCGAGCGAAAGAGGCGCGCCAGGATTAACAGATGCCTGGACGAGCTGAAGGACCTGATGGTGACCGCCCTCCAGGCTGAAGGAGAGAACGTCGCGAAATTAGAGAAGGCCGACATACTCGAGCTGACCGTGCGTCACCTTCACACGCTCAGAGCTGCCAGAAGACTCACCCTCACCCCGGAGAACAGTTACGCCGACAGATTCCGGGAAGGATTTACGCAGTGCGCGCAGGAAGTCTCGTCGTTCCTGTCCACCCCGGTGGCCGCCGCTGTTCATCCTGCAGCCGGTGCTCAGCTGATGAGACACCTCGGCGGCTGTCTACGAAGACTCGAAGGACCCGCATCGAACACCGTCGCCGGCGCCAACAACACGGCCACCGCCGTTGTCAACGCTGTCAACAAGGCTCCGGCAGCCGCTGCCAGTCCGACTACCAACGTCATGGTCAACGTACCGCAGAACGTTTACACGCCACCGCAGAGTCCTGTCAGCGTGGCCAGCTCCTCCGGCGACTCCTCGGAGTCCTCGAACGCTGTCTGGAGACCCTGGTGATCGGGTGGACGTCTCGAGAGAGATTTAATAATACCGCACCCATTGTACTGTTCCTTCCTGGTGAAGAAGGCCCTCCGCGTCGACGCTCGAGCTGCGGACACGAGGGAAAACGACGAATCATTGTCTTCCATATGTTGAATTATTGTTGAGCCTTCGCCGCTCTGTCCGAGAGGTGTCTATTTATCTTTTAAAGAGATACGATTTTTTTCTTTTTTGTAAGCCGCACGTCTATGCGGCGGCGCGGCGCGCCGCTCTGCCGCCGTCTCGTACGTTCTTATCTATTTTGTTTTTCTCTCTACTCACTGTATATGTATATAGGTGATAAAGCTTTAAGTGAACGTCTGTGATAGGGTTCGATTTTGTACCTGAGATAATTATTTTCTCGTAACGTAGAAGGATTATTATTATATTAAATTTTAATTTGTTATGTTTAAGATGCATTTTTAAACGCTGCGCGACGCAACACACACGATACCAGGCGTCTTCCTCTTTTTATTTTATATTTTTTTTCTTGTTTGTTAAAATCAACTGCACGACCGCGCGAACATGAATAAAACTGATTGTTTTCATCGTAACTCGGAGAATCGTGATTTGGTTACCTTGCTCATCCTGATCGTCCTCGTTCATCCTTCTTATTCGCGACCTTGACAATTCCCAGTGCTTCTGATCAATTCTTATGCACCGTTTGACCGACAGTCGATCGACAGGTGCTTTCAACCTGTTCGATGCGGAGATGTAATTTTGCTAGCTAACTTATTTTCCTATTGACGTCAGAGTTTAAACTTGTCACTGTTGTGACGTTAAAAAGGTTATTTAAGTCTCACCTTACGGCACAAGTGGCGACAAATTCTCTTTGCATAACTAGATTGAAACGTGTGAACTATTATTCTGCGTAGATTCAATGAAATATTGCGAAATACAGTCGATAAATGGAAAAGAAATGATTGAATAATTTTTCAAGATTTAGAACTGCCTTTACATTGAACAGTTTTAGCAAGTTGCCGACTGGGATATTAAAAGCGTCCGTGTCGTTCCGGTGCGACGAATAATGTCTGCGATAACCTAATTTCGATGGATCAATCGATACACCGTCCTTCACATTCGTGAACACGCCGCTTCCTCCGGTGATCGTTCTGCAAGTCCTTGAATAAGTCGTTCCGTAACCTCGAGTACAATTGAGAAGGGAGTGGTCGTATTTGCAAAGTATGGGGTGTACCGTACGAGACATGTCCTTTGAGAATTTCTGGCGTACACCTGCAATTATTTCGACGCCGAGTATAGTAATCGTTAAATTCCTCCAATTTCTCTGGAATTTTTCTGAAAGCTGTCAAGCATCAGAATTCCACGACTGTTGGTAAGTCTAGTTGCAGAAATATTCGATTTGTCCCTAAATCAATAGAAAATTAAGTAATTTCCAATATTCTGGAAAATATGACATTAATTAAAGAAACACTTTCATTTCAGTTTTATTTTCGAAGTGTTTCCAGTTTTTCTATATTCGAATTTCCTTTTATACGATTTTCTGTGTCTCATAATCAAACTGCAGATTTCCATGCAAATAACATTTTTATAAAATCGAAATGCCCATAATTTTCAGAGCATGTAATTTCCATAAATGCATATAAATTCACAACTTATTCGCGAGATATATATATACAGGTTTCCCAGGTTTTAACGTTCGAACTTTCTTATATTCTATCGCAGTGAATAAGAAAACTATGTTGTGTAAGCATTGGTCGCATAGAGTTTTATTAAAAAGCTTGCAGTAACAGCAAGTCAGATTATTATTATTCGTATATTACGTGTATTCCGTATTTTTGTTATAACTTTTTAATAAAGTTCTATGCGACCCATGTTTACATAACATTTTTTTTCTTATTTAGTGCCATAGAATATAATGACGAAGTTTCAACATTAAAACCTGGGACACCTTGTATACATATACAGTAACGGGGAATCTTTCAGCAGTAAATTTATTAAAATATATATATTTTTTAATAAATTTACTGCTGAAAGATTCCTCGTTACTTTCTAAAAAAAAGTACAGAGTAAATTAAATTTTTTTCTATGCATATTGTATAATACACGTTTGGACAAAACTCAGTTTTTTTGACCAAGAGATTGCATGCTGCATATTTAAGCTTCCGTGCATACACGTAAAATAGGCACGCAGATTATTATTGTAATATTTCTGCATTAGTTTGTATGAATGGAGCCCCGATATTCAACGCGCTCACGCTACGCCCGGTGAACGACATTGTTCAATCAAAACGTAATCAACGACGAACTGCGTTTTTTTCAATTTTCTTTGGTTCCTGCATTTAGCTTTTCAATGCAATCTCTTGCGTGTGGCCCGTTTACGCCGACGGCACGCAACTTATAAAACGTTCATGTAGTCAGTCAGGTATTATGGACGTGAAAATACAGCATGTGACACGCAGCGCGATAAGTGCTCTTGTTACTTCTGTTATGTGCGTGAAATGCAACAAAGGCGCGCGTTTAATTAACACTATTATTAAACGTGGACCGCGTTCGGTTCAAACGATGGCAATTTCGGAAGACTGTGGATTTCTATGCAGAATAAAAATTGTCTGCTTTAATTGCACTATACGGACATTTATTTATTTTCTTAATCATTTCAATAGGCTATTTTTCACAGAAATCCATAAAATCAATTTTTTATGCGAACTATTAACACTTCTTCGAATTTAATATAAATTTTTTCAAGCAGGAGTTAGCTAATTCGTGAATTATTAACATGAAAGAAAGTGTCGAAATGAGAAGCAAATTTTTATCTTGCAGATGTGTTTAAATAAATTTTGTATGATCATTTTATCTCATGATTTTCAAATACATTTTCATTCAGATTTTTTCCATTGTACTTGTAAATAAAACAGTTATAAAACAAAAAATTTGACCAATGATTTTGATTCTTTATTTTCATTACTGATATAATTTTTCCAAAAATGTTTATAAACAATTTGGGCATCGTCCACGCTGAGACGATGAATTCAGATCTCAAGCGAACCTTCGAAAATAAATTTCTTATTGAATTATTAAAAAATTTCACCGTGACATCGTTAAAAAAATAATTGAGAAACAGTTTCGGACTGCTCGTTACTTTCGTCGCAGGGCAGAGCTGAATTATTGAAAGGGATCGAGGGTACAGAATCATTTTTGATAAATGAAGGTGCATAAATTCAATTAATCATCATAAATAAGTATGGCCGGTGTATCGAGATTGACAATTTTATTGAAAGACCGCCAGATGTTTCCCTCGGCAAGCGGATAAAGAGAGCGACGTTTTTTAATCGCGTCGCGTTTACAAGCCGATCGCCGATGCTTGATACATTACCGATTAAACGGCCGGGCTATTCGGTTTAAAAAGTCGTCACACTTTTTTTCCCCAGAAAATTTCCCTGGAATACACGTACACACATACACGGCGCGGAACATTTCTCCGGTTTTATGTAAGAGCAGAGCCTGTTGGTGCGTGGCACAGAAGTCGGCACGCTCTTTTATTACCGGGGCCCGCTTTTGATCGATCGATAATGAGAATCGGCGTGAGTATCGCACGCTTATATCGACCGTACCCGAACCATTAAAGCGCAGGAGATATTTTAATTGACCGGTTTACGCGTTATCCGTCTCGATTCCTGCGACTTCCTTATAACTCGAAATCGAATACGTCCGTGTGCGTATGCGCTTCGCTACGCTTCAATCAGCTCCGTCGCGAATTGCTCTACTATAAATTCCCAATAATCCTTGTTTTGCAGAATTTATGTCATATTTTATCCCTTTACTGAGACGGTAAATATTGCGCGTGACGGGGCCGAAGATAAACAAATTCTATATATGGATGGGGGTTTAACTGAACACTCTTCAATCTTATTTCATTCCAATTAATGAAATAATTATTCAGGAAATTGTATGAAAGTAGATTGGTACTTAGTAGACGCAAATAATAGCGAAAATTATTTGTCACAGAAACTAAAATGACTTCAAATTGTATGATTACGTTAAAAAATTTATTTTCTTTTTTAATATGTTTAACAGATTGAAAACAATATAACAGTATTCTTCAATTCGTCTAATGTTTTTACTGTTTTAAATTATGCCTACTCATTTTTGCCATAAATGCATAAAATCCGCATCAGTGTCGAATTTGCTTGATCTGTACAATTCTGCCATTTTTAATTTCAGCGATTAATCATCAGATCGACGATTTCATATTTACGTTAATCGATGAAGTAATGCACCGTGATTTTTTCGTTTTCTGTTGCAGATAATCATAATTCCGCCCGAAGAATGCTGACAGCTGCTGTTTACATAATTTGAATAGGTATGTCGGAATAAAGATTATTGCTGCTGGACAACGCGCTCGCGAAAGCCCTCGAAATGCATCTTAAAATGTTATAAACAATTATCCCCCGGGGCGATTCACACGGAAAATGTACTTTCTCGTCTCGGATACTGGCTCATTAACCGACAAAACGCGTTAACTGTTAAAACGCGGCCAACACAGCGTCGGCGACTGTGTATACGAGCTGCCATCGTTCAAAGGAAATTATGTATAACGATGTCTGTCCGCATGACTGAAAGTGAACCGTTTAATACAACCTGCATACGACTTTGTGCATCTTGCAGTGATATAAAATAAACGAGATTTCGTAGGCCAGTACACGCGGTTGTCTTATTAAACCCGCATGCAACATTGTTACGTTCAGGCAAATTACACGGAGTCGTAATTTTCGACGGAAGGTTCGCTAGAAAAATTGTTCGATGTGTTTCGACACGCTTCGATTGCATTTTCAAGGGAGAACATGTCTGTCCACCGATCAGGAAATTCTATACAAAATTGTAACGTTCTTCTTCGAGGGTTAATAAAAAGTCAAAAAACTGTATGAGAAGTTGTCGCGTGTCGCATAATTATCGATATACTTTAGCCGCTGAATCGGAAGCGACGTTTGTAGGTTGACTGGACCGTGAATAAAAGTGAAGAAAAATCAACGTTTACCCCTTGCCCTGTATGCTTCTCTTCGCCACTGCAATGATTAGAACTCACATTTCGTAGAAGATCAATAAAATTGATATTCATGGTACGTCTACGTTTATATCAATGCTTGAATATTGGTAACTGGACAAGATATAAACATTTAGTGAATTTGAAAATAAATTAAGCTCCCTAAAATTTTTAATATTTTTAACCTACGTTTATTAAATGTGTGGAAACATATTGCACTATATATTGATATATATGGAATACATTGAAATTGTGAAAATATATTATTTAAAATTTGGAAGGTCTCGTTCTTGTTAATTTTCTAAAGGAATGTGAAATTGAACTATTCCTTATTAACATTTTTAATGAAATTATAAACTGTAACGCAGTCCAAACAATATAAACCCCATATAACCTGAAAACCGTAAGAAAATAATTTTGTCCAGCAAGCGTCAAGAGTAACCGAACCACAGTTCGTCGCGTCTCAAGCCCTGACTAAGCGGGACTAGCATAGCGTCGAGCCCTGACTCGTGGAAGTACCCAAAATGTGACCGGTATGTTACGGTAGATGTTACAGATTGTTCGGTATGGACGTAATCGCCTACAACCACCACGAGATCGGGAGCATCGGCAATAGCATCGATGGCGGCGAGGTCGAGGCACAGTACGAGGACGAAGTGGACG
Source organism: Lasioglossum leucozonium (assembly GCA_028454225.1). Taxonomy (NCBI): domain Eukaryota; kingdom Metazoa; phylum Arthropoda; class Insecta; order Hymenoptera; family Halictidae; genus Lasioglossum; species Lasioglossum leucozonium. The sequence continues at coordinate 7,370,901 of CM052220.1, read as the reverse complement.
ACATACTGCCATACATCGAGATCGACCGAGGCCACCTAACGATCGACCAGCTGACCGCTGCCACCGGCGACAACAAGAGCCCGTTCAGGAGGAGCCTATTCCCGAACGTGCCGCCGTTCATCGTATTCCAGTCGTTCGACTACAAGGGACCAACAGCGCCGTACGAAGTAACGAGACACCTGAGGTGGCATCTGAGCACGATCACACCATTAATCGTACGTCGTACCTTGGTGAACTCAGGTTTTCGACTGACGAAGAAGTCGCAGAAATGGTGCGGCACATGGGGCAAGCATATGAAGTCCGTCTGCTTCAAGACGCTGAAGGAGTCACAGAAGATCAACCATTTCCCGGGCACGTTCCAGATCGGCCGTAAGGACCGTCTATGGCGGAACCTCAGCTGGATGATGATGAAACACGGGATCAGAGAATTCGGTTTCGTCCCGAGGACGTTCGTACTGCCACAGGATCTGAACTGCTTCCGGCAAGTCTGGAAGAAGCTCGGCACCCAGAAGGAGAAGTGGATCGTGAAGCCACCGGCCTCTGCCAGAGGGACCGGGATCAAGGTGGTGCACCGTTGGTCCCAGATACCAAAGAAACGCGCCGTGGTCGTGCAACAGTATTTATCCAGGCCAAAGCTGATCAGCGGCGCGAAGTTCGATCTCCGCCTCTACGTCCTCGTGACGAGCTTCAACCCGTTGAGGATATACCTCTACCCGGACGGCCTGGTGCGGTTCGCCTCGGTCAAGTATAACGACGACATAAACTACCTCAGCGACCGGTTCATGCACTTGACCAATTACAGTATCAATAAGACCAGCGCCACCTACACCAGCAACGACTGCGTCGATTCCTGTTCGGGGCACAAGTGGACCCTCAGAACGCTATGGTCTTATCTCGAGAAGGAGCACGTGAACGTCGCGAAGCTGTGGGAGTCGATGAAAGACATCGTGGTGAAGACCATGATCGCCGTTGAGTCACCCATCACCACCCTCACCAGGACCAACACGACCTCGAGATACTGTTGCTACGAGCTGTTCGGCTTCGACATTCTTCTAGACGAGAACCTGACGCCCTGGCTGCTCGAGGTGAACATCTCACCGTCGTTGCAATCCTCCTCGCCTCTCGACATGGCCGTGAAGGGGCCGCTGATCAAGAACGTGTTCAACATTGTTGGATATCAACTGCCGAATAACCTGTCGCCGGAAGACGCGGAAAAGATCGCGCAGAAGTATCAGCTGGACTTCGTCTGCCAGGACTTCAGGCTGCACCGGGCTACTCTTAGCTATCCCGAACGGACCAAGCAATCGATGTACGCGAACTTGAGGAACAGGGACGATTACATAGACGATATCATTGATATTCTCACTCCGGACGATGTCAGACATTTGATCGCGTATGAGGACGAGCTGTCGCAGCTGGACAAGTTCGAGAAGATCTTCCCGACTGTCGACAGCCACGAGTACCTGCAGTATTTCGACGTTCCGAGGTATTACAATATGCTGTTCGACGCCTGGGAGATGAAGTACAGTGAGAACCGGGAGAAAGGGATATCGAGATTACAGAAACTTTGCGAGGCGAAGTATCACTTGGCGCAACAAATAAAGGGTCTTCCACAGTAAGAGCGATCGAACTTAATAGCGTATAATGAACGGTGCTCAGCATTATACACGGAGCACAATATCGTTCGAATGGCCACCACGATTTCGTTCGGTGGAGTGTGAATACGGCAAACCCAATTTTCGATGATTCATATTAATAAATGATGTCCACTTCGAGTTAGACTGGTCTGTTGGAACAAACACGAGGCTCAACATTGCCCCACAAGAAACAGTCGAATGGAGGAGTCGGAAGATCTTGGTGGCCGGTTGACGGCTGCATTTCTCGAAGTGATCCTGTCGTTGAACTTTGATCTCAATGAAACGATCTTAGATAAATTAAACTCGGCAACGTTCACCGGATCTTTATGTAAATTACCATTTTCATGAATTCTTTGCTGAAAATCTGAGAGAAGCGTCTTGCATCAATTAGAAAATTCCCTTTGGTGAACATCAAATAATAATTGCATTTCACAAACTTTCACGTGCCATAAATGCATAAAGATCCACAGTCTACAGTACAGTTACAGCTTTTCCATTTTCAAAAAACAATAAGGGCCAATCACTCCACCAAACAATAACTTTCTTGGGATGCAATGCTCGCTCGACTATTGAAAGACGATTAGCATCCTCGAAAATTTTGCTCATCGACAAGCCCATCCATCGAAATCAGGATCAGTTTCGATTTTAGACGAAGATCTAAGACATCTCCATGATGGCTTGTCAAGCTATACCGAATACAAACGTCACGTGACTCTGACTGTTGAATAACAAACATGGCGGCTGTGACAATTGAAAGATATATCGCTCTTATTGGGAGACCTTGTATGCTCGCGTCCTTGAATTAGGGGCATCGGTTCGTGCCGTTGGCGTCTTCCATGTTCGCCGGCGAATAGTGTCAATCCATCTTCATTTTATTTCTTTTTTATATAAGCTGTACAACGTCTTGTTATATGCGAGTTACTATAGTACCGACGTACCATGTCACGAAACGACCGCATCATGTGCCTTTTTCACGGTTGTGCAAATTTATTTTGATGTATTAAATCTCTATACTAATAAATCATTTTACAATGAAAAGATGCATCGATATGTTTTTCTGTTTTTTTTTCTTTTTTTTTTATTCGTTTCAATTGGGATCTCGAGGTAGAAACATTTTGCAACAGTGTGCAAATGCATACGCCAGGTTTGTATGATTTTCATGAAAATCTAGTAGATAAGAGAACGTCTCATTCCGAATTGAATATGGAATGAAATCAGAAATATAAAAAATTGATACATCATTCTTGTAAAGAGCAATAACTTCTATCGTTACTGTTAAGTAATTCTTAAACATTGCGCAAAATGCGAACTACCATTTCTAAGGTTTAAGGAGCTTTCACGTGAATAATGTTAAACATAAGATTTCTTGCATTCCACGTTAAGCTAACAATTTGTAACCCTGCCACGCACGAAAAATTATTGACGCACGCGTTGCCTTATAAGAACCACAAAATCGAATTTGCTTACAACGCATGGTCGAATTAAAAAAATATTCATAAAAAATAATGTAATCAGTTCCCATGGGAAGATGTTTACTACATCATTTTACTATAGTTTTCACTATAGTTAAACTGTTTTTACTATAAATACGCTGTTCTTATTATAGTATTTTACTATTATTTACTATACAGGGTGGTCCACCTAAATGTAGCCACCTAAATATCTCCTTTATTTATAACAAATGTTTTTACTGCAATATAAATGGCATCACAAGCTTAATTCTTTGCAAATGTTATTTTTTTCTCCGGAATGTTCGCTTCAAATTCCAAAGATCACGGTCATTTGAAGGTCATGTTATTATACATATCTAAATGTATTTTTCGATCGATTACACGATGCAATAAAAAAAAATTGTGTCGAAAAACTTCGAAAAAAATGACCTTGCTAAAAAAATATATCCTTGCTAGATATTTGGTCCATTAACACCATGCACATTACGCAACAAATATATTTCTTGCATCGCAATAACCTGAAGAGATATTTAGGTGGCCTTACTTGAAAGGACCACCCTGTATGATTATATAATAATCATTGGTCATTGGTAGACTGCGGATCGTCGTGCAAATTTCTGTTTTCTACAAATTTGTATTACTTATAGAAAAATATTGATTTTCCTAAATATCCACATTCTCTTCTGTAATTCAGAGATTCGCATATGCCATAAATACACAAAAATTCATTTGGTCATGGTGGTGGTAGGCAAAGCCTTAATCGATAACCGTTGTAAACAAATTAGACAACTTCCGGGGGCACATACGGCTCAAGATGAGCCGCACACTTCATTTTTAAACCCCACCTAACCTACCACTCATTTTCGGCCAAACCCTTCAAATTCCCGTGAACCGTTCCACCCCGCAATACCCAAACCACACCTGATCCGGACCAGGCCAGAACCCACGCAAGAACTTACAAACGAGAACCATGAAAATTCAATCATTGGAAGATGTAGGAACAAGCACGATGCTCGGTAAATTGCGCACGAACGAGTACTTCGAAGACGACGAGATGTACGCGTACATTGAGATCACGGAATGGCTGATAGCGACTCTACCGAAACCAGTGATCCGCATGAACCGGCGCCGTTCTTTCCCAGACAACCCTAACAAGACGCAGACACTGCCAATGCGCAAGAGCCTGTTCGCCCACGTGCCACCGTTCATCATTTTCCGCGACGATCTCCAGCAATCGGACAAGCTACCGACAGTGATCACGAGACACCTGCTTTGGTGGCGGTCAAAGCGACGCTTCCCCTGCGTCGTTTCCTCCACAATCGCGAAATCAGGATTCCGAACGACCACCAAACGCGCGTCAAACTGGTGCGGGACATGGTGCAGCAGCCAGAATGCGTCATCTCAGCTGCAGCGCACCAGCATGTTCTCGAAAGTGAACCTCTTCCCTAACAACAACCAGTTCGGCGACAAGATACTGCTCTGGAAGAATTTCCAGAGGATGAAGAGGAAGCACGGCGGCAAGAACTTCGACTTCATGCCGCTGACGTTCGTCCTGCCGGACGAGAAGAACGACCTGAGGAGGTACGCGCAGCAAAATGGAGGCGTCTGGATCCTGAAGCCGCCGTGCTCCTGCGCCGGGTCTGGCATAAAAATAGTCTCCCGTTTCCAAGATGTGCCCGACGGCAGGTCGTTGATCGCTCAGCGCTACATCACCAAGCCGAGGTTGATCAACGACTACAAGTTCGACATTCGACTGTACGTGTTGCTGACCAGCGTCGATCCCTTGAGGATCTACGTCTACACCGACGGCTTGGTCAAGCTCGCGACCGTCAAGTACGTCGATCATGCGAGCACCTTGTCGAACAAGTTCATGCACCTGACGAACACCAGCGTGAACAAGTACAGCCCGAATTTCGTGCCGAACGATGATCCCACCGAATGCAAGGGCAACATGTGGTCCCTGAGCTGTCTGTGGAAGTATCTGTCCTCGGAGGACGTGGACCCGGCGGGCATCTGGACGAAGATCAAGGACATCGCTATAAAAACCGTCATCTCCACCGAAGCTTTCTTGGTGAACGCCTGGAGGAAGAACTCGAAGTCCTCGTACAACTATTATCAGCTGTTCGGGTTCGACATACTGTTAGACCAGAAGTATCATCCGTGGCTGCTCGAGGTGAACACGTTCCCGTCCATGAAGCCTGACACACCTCTGTGCCGGATAGTCAAGTGCCAATTGGCCAAGGATTATCTGAATCTGGTTGGGTTTCACGTGCCCAATGTGTTAAGTGGGAAGGAGCTGAACATCTTGAGGACCAGTTACAAGGAAGACACCGTATGCTATAATCACCAACTGTACACGAGCACGTTGACGTGGGCGGACAGGAAGAAACAGTATAGTTTCTCGAAGATGACCAGGAGTAGGTACTTGAAGGAGATCTTGAAGAACCTGACGCCCGGCGATGTGAGAGTGTTGATACGACACGAAGACGAAATCGCGAGGACCGGTCGTTTCGAGATGATCTTTCCCACGTGCAACACGCACAGGTATCTCGGGTTCTTCGAGGAAGTTAGGTATTACAATTTGCTGTTGGACGCTTGGGAAAGCAAGCATGGCCGTGATCGGTCGAGAGGCATTGAACGATTGAAGCAACTCTGCAGAAAGAAGTATCATTTGACGTACGGAATGTGAAGGCTCCCGGAAAAACATAACGGTTTTCTTACATTTCGTTTTGAGATGGTTAATATTCGAATCGACGCTCAGAGGTTTCAGCAACAGGTTCGCCAGAGAACGAGCGCCAGCGTGATCGGTTGAAAGGTGTCGAAACGCCGAGGCAACTATGCAGAAAGAAGTATCATTTGATTTTACAGACGTGAAGGCTTCTGGAACGAACGTTGCAGCAACGTATTCTCTTGCATTCCTTTTCGAGTAAGTTAACCCTTAATTGGCATAGTGGTCGGATTACGAAGTATCATGGACCTTTCTAAAATTCTGTATGAATTCTCTGAGATACCTTTAACCGCCTACAGGGTGAGCCACCTAAGACACAAGCCACTTGAATAATTTCTACGTTTTTTTGAGATAGGAAGCCCTTCGGATCTCCTAAGCACCTCCATCTAAAAATCAACATTGTAAAAAACATTTGTCTTGAAGCATTTCTTCCTATCTCAAGAAATGTAGAAATTATTCAGATAGCTTGTCTTGGGTGCTTCAACCTGTATAATTTAATTCTGAAAAAGTTAAAGAAACATTTGCACTACAGTAGTGACAGCGTAGAAATTTTGTTGGGGTCGTGGGAGACCCTGGTATACCGGTTAAGGGTTAATTGATTGTGAAAACTAAAAATTGTCTTCATGAAAACCAAAGACAAAACATTTACTTCCTACGTGTAGTAGAGATCAAGCACAAGTTGTGAAATCCAATTCTTTATTTTTCAATACACATTTCTTATAGTAAGAATTGAATAGCAGATAGTAAGAATTTACTATTGGTAAAGCGAGGAAATATTAATGAAACATTAGTTCGTACAGGTGTAGTTTATTTCTATAAGAATGGGATTGTAGCATACAATTATACGGGATAAAATTGATATCAAATATTTAATAAGAGATACTTTATAGCGTTAAAAACAAGTTATTCTCGAAACAAGCTGTTACTATCCCTTTGCACTTCGTTGACTGTATTATACCAATATTAATAATAACTTATGATTAGTATTAATAGCAACACTAGTTTTATTTACGTTAGACAATAAAGCAAACGAAAATCAAAGTGAATAAATACATTTCCAAATTGCTCTCTCTCTTTCTTCAGAAAATGTTTTCTCTTCAACAAAACTGCACGAAATGCTAAGGGTTAACTATAAATAATGAAATGCTTTAGCATAAGTGTTTGACTTTCAGTTTCTAAATTAATGAAAGTTCTTAAACATAACTTGCAATGTGATCATCGTGTAAATATTGAAATTCAAGTAACAAAAAAAGAACATAAATAGTGTATATGTAGATAAATCGTCTAAATACATATATTATTATATCATATTGTAATTATGATAAATTATATAAAGTCTATCATGATTAATTTAGACGAAGTATGTACTTAAGATATAATATTTCATTTAGCGTAAAACAAATTACTGATACAGGATACTGCTCAAAATCTAGCGAATTTCTAGTGATAAAATAATTATAAAAGTTATACTCTTTATATTCAGCTTTCGTCGATCTGTATACTCGGACATGAAAAACATCAACATTGTTTATATTAAATCGATCTGCACAGATTCGATGAACACTTGAGTACATGCATTCCCGTTCACGAATATTGCCGCAGCTATATAATTAAGGATTCGAAGAGCAAAACTGGCATTTAATTAATATTATGTCACTAGTTCTTTTAACTCGTAAACGTTCACGTGACATTAGAGCTACTGCCATTTGCTCTCACGGCGATGTGACTGGTAGTTTTCAACACGAAAAAGTCATCATTTCTCGCATGATGGCAGTGAGTGTTGCAATTTGCTGTAACGCAAATACCTGCCATAACAATAGAGCATGTACATCTCTATGACGAGTTTTTACCGATCACTGCAAAAATGGTGTCGCAATTGCGCACGTTAAATGAACGCGAAAAAAGCGATGAGAAAAGAAGGAGGAAAGTTATGTGAAATATGAAAGAAATTAAGAATTATACAATGCGAATATGGTATTCAAATTTAAGGATAGAATTTAAGTGAATTTTCAAAAAATCAATGTGCGAGAATAATGCAGTAGAAGTAAAATAGATAACTAATTATAGAAATAAAATATATCGTCGACTAGAAATGCTTGTTCGAAACATATGTACAATAATTAGTTAGAAAGTATAACGATCATATCACGCCTGAATCTACATGTAGGCGAATATGTTGCAAATATGTGCAAAAATCGTAGCGAAAGGGTTAATATTACATAGTATTACAGATTCACTATAGTTAGAAAATTCATTTTATATAAAATTGCTATTTGTTTTGAGCAACTTCATAACAATTTCTGAAATTTACTTTCTTTTTCTTTTCTCGAATTCCTCGAACAGTTAAGAACGAACATGTATATGATTTATCAGGTTGATGCAAAGATAATTATATCTTAACAATAGTGTTTTAAATAAATCTTATTGCTTGCTACATTCCAAATTTGCGGTTAAAAATCTATCATTATCTTTGCATCAGCCAATAATCAGGTGGTGTTATACTATACTAATGTTAATTTATGAATCGTATTTATCATTGTATACACCTGATCACTAGTATATTATAAAGATTAGAACAGTAGAATATACGAAATTTTTATCGATCATAAATTTTAGATAAATACTGTTACAAATTGATATTTAATTTATTTGTACATATATATGTTGTAGTAGAAAGCGAACGAAGTTCATTTCAAGCGTGAAAAATAAAATGGAACTTGCTTTCATAGAAATGAATAAATATTACGAATATCGTCATGCTGTAATTTTTTGACGAATCCTAGAAATTTACAAAACTAAAATAAATCAAAATAAATCTCCGTTTTACAAAACTTTTAATCAATAACTGAAAAATTGCAAATTTTGCAAATGTTAATAAACATTTAGAACTAGAGAAACATTTTACAGAGTGATAACTAGATTGTGGATTTTATGCATTTATGGCAAAAATGAGTGAGTGCAATTTAAAGCAACAGAGAGATTAAAAAAATTTCAAAATATGTTCAGCTCATTAAAATCATTGACACTAAACCCACCGAGCTTTACAAGTGACCGGTAAATGTTGCGTTATAAAATTAAACGAGATTAAATTTATTCGAACTCTGTGCGGTTCATATTATAATATCTGCTCTACTAAATTTATTTATTTAATCATTTACCACAAAAATATCTTTATAATTTTAACGATCGCGAAATAAAAATCTAGAACCGGTCATTTGACCGGTGGTGGTAGGTTCAGCGTTAAAGAAAGAATGAAATTCTCATTTGGCTTCAGTTTTGTACAATTTCTACAGACAATTTTTATTTTCCACAAAGATCTACAGTCTAGTGGTAACTAGCGGAGACCTGACACAAAATGGCTCTATGACAGCGCCGGGTTTAATAAATCCGTACTGACAATTTAATGTCTCTATTGTGACCGCGACCGGCAACGGTACCGCCGACTGAACTTGATTAGGTTAATACGAAAGGGGACCAGATTTCTTCGCTTCCGTTCTTTAAATTCAATTACCAGAACGTACTCCACCAGTTAAAACATCATATATCAGCTTTGTCCGGAGGAAGTACGATTCGTGATGAACCGACGAAATCAATTATCCTCAGAAATAATAACATCGGCTTATTGACCCTCGGCAAGGGCAAGGGTCGTACCCTTTGCCCAAAAATAAATTAGTTTCATATTTAAGTGCCTCGAGATAACTACCACACAACGATTCAGACATCACATTGAAACTGAGGTGCTGCTGCTTTTATCGTCTGCCTCGAAGTTTACATTGTTTTATTACGTGTACAGAACAAAATGATATTTTTCAGCATATTTATCGTTTCTTTGAAAATTTCTATTACTATAGTACAGAATATTTTTATATTCTGAAAATACGTCAGACTATTTTATTTTTTATTTCACTCATTTTATTGTCACGAATTGTTGCATCTCTGAATTAATAACAGACCAGAGGCGTAACAATATTGCACAAAAATGTTATTGCAGAATCGCTAGAATTAAGTGGTACATAAACATTTTTCAGGTGTGTCCAGATTGCACTGCACTGCATAAATATTTTTAAAAATTAAAAAAAATGAATTTCCTGCAATTTAGGAAGATTAATTAACGTTGTATCGCACCTTCCTTATGTTAAATCTCAAATGTATCATTAATGGACAGCTGATCTTCGTGCAAAATAAAAATCGCGAACCTGAATTTGCAACAAACTGGAGTGAACCGGAAATTAATTTTCTTTCTTAATATGTCTAATAGGTCGGAAATGACACAACAGTATTTATAAATTCTTCCAATGTTTTACTGTTTTAAATTCCGTCTGTTCGTGTTTATCGTGAATGCATAAAAACCGTTGTCTAATCATTAATTAACATTCCAGCGACCGAGTGTTGATGTTAATTGTTTCAACGATCGTCGATCTCCGATCGATGTTCTCTCGATCATAGTTCCACAGCGACACAAAAGGAGAGCCCCCGTTCACAACCAAGAAGAAAAAGAACGACTTCTACCGCCTGTCAAATACGGACGCTCAACCGTTGTTTGAAGATAATGGGCTCGCACAGTGCCACGACACAGTCAATGAATTGATATCGTTATTGTAACAACATAATAGACATATTTTCTTATTGAGATTGCAGTCCACTGTGTCTCTAACGTGCGTGCCGCGTCGGCCGCGTCTTTTATGAATACATTCATTCATGCGACTCCTATGTACATATGTATTACGCAATTATTACAAAGTTGGTATGTAAGGCTAAGGACCCCGTCTTGTCGCTGCAAAGGTCACACTCCGAATTTCGGTAGGCTTTACCCTTTGCACTCGGAGCTATTTTAACTTGAAAATCAAACAAATCTTCCAACTTAGAATAATTCCGTTCTATATTATTTTTTACATGAAATCGATGTATTACCTCATACAACACTTAAATGTTTAGTAATGGATTAGATACCAACATATTTAATAATATAAACAATATTTGTAATAATGGCACAGCAATTTTTAGTGGCGATTCTGAGTCGCCTCTCCAGTGCAAAGGGTTAATAATTACACCGGCAACAAAAATAAATAGAGGTATGTTATTATTTCGAACGGACACTTTTTTCCTTTCTCGAGCAGATTTCAGTGAACAAACTCAAAAATATACTCTTCGGCTAAATTATACTGTTCGCTCGTTTTCTTTTTGTGACGTTGCTTCCTTCGATCCAACTGTCAATCTTTCTTTTGAAAATTCTGTAAAAATATTTTCAATAAAAATGAGTAGACAGCTGTACGCAAAAAAAAGTTGTCTAACCGAATAACAACTAAAGTGAAATAGAAATTTATTTTCTTTGTTTTTACTGTTTTAAATTAAACCTAGTAATTTCTGTCATAAATGCATAAAATCCGCTATCTACTTATGACTAGGCAGGGAATCTTTATTTAAAATAAATATTGTCCGACCGAATTGCAACAAACTACTACGCATTAGCGAAACATGTTTGTTGCAAGCGAATCCTAGTTTGACACGCGGTATTAATATAAGATGTGCTTTTTACAGAGTTGCTGTACGCTATGGAACCAAAGCAATTTGAACACCGACGATGAAAAAACCGAGAGAAAATGGGATTTGTCTGTCGGTGGACTTTTCCCACCGGGCAAGTCAATTCCTTGTCACGACTGTTGGTCCATTAACTCGGCGCCGCCTAATGTTCACAATTGCGCTTTGTCACTTGCTCAAATTGACTCTACGAAAACTCTTTAATGAAAGCTGGCTTCTCGGAATCACCGATCCAAGGTATATACTGCCAGTCTAATTCGCCGTCGAAATTATATATGTCCTTGTATGATAATCACAAGGCGAAGAAGACACTGTGCTCAACGAAGAATCCATGTTGCTCCAATTAACTTCTTATGTGTCCTTATTAAAAAACCGTCCTTCGTTTCTGTTTTAGGCACAACGTTTCTTGGAATGGTCTGACAAGCGTCTAAAGGAAAAGGAAAAATATCGATATACACACCAATACAGATTTTTGGGGGTCTACGTTTTTTAGATGAATATTAATCTTCGTATTGAACTAAATATGAATAATTCACGATTCATGCTGGCTGCAAACGATTGATATGGACGTGCTCGTAAGGCTGGGTCGAAATTGACCCGTTCGAAAGATAAGTCTTTGAATCATGATGTATATTAGTAAATAGTGACAAGAGAAAAGCATGGGGAGAGTGGGGATGGTTGAACCAATATTTTTGTTGATCGTTATTTCTCGATGAAAAATGTTTATCATTATGTTTCTTGAAAACTAATTTTCAAAATCATTTTAAAGCGTAATGTGATTTCCTTTCGGTTATGTACGAACGTTTACATCGCTGCCACATTTGGTTCAACGACCTCCACCCATGGGGATGGACTCCATTCAGCTATCCCCATTCTGAGCACTATCAAAACACTAAACCTACCGAGCCTTAAAAGTAACTGGTACACGTTCGTTTATAAAAATCAAAATTTTATTTAAACTTTGTGCTCTACTAAAGATATCTGTACAATCATTTCTTGTGAAATACTTTTTATCATTTCAATAATAGTAGGTAGATAGGTTTAGCGTTAACGAAACGACGATCAAATGAATGACTGTCAACATCATTTTGTAGGCACAAACAGAACATGAAGAGGAACGATGGCACAATATTTGCAAGCATTCGCAATACGAGAAACCTGCTATCCAGACAACAACGGCGTGAACAACGTAAGCAGTGATTCATCCCGATGGAATAAAGAAGTTTCGGTAACTTTTTGAAGCAATCAGGCAGCTGTTTAATTTAGCCTTCGGCAGCACAATTGCTTGGTATCTGACCGAATCTCTCTCTCTCTCTCTTCCTCTCTCAGAAGTGTTTCCACAGTCTTTAAAAAAAAAGATACACGCACACATATAGACGCGCATACTTTTGATCGCGCAATCGGTGCAAGTGAGTAATGTTACAGTCGGAGAAGTGGCGAACTTTCGGTAGATGTGTATCGGTTTCACAGACATTCCGCGGGCCACTCGCTGAAAATCACTACGTATCCTCGTTATCCGATCTATCTTCCCCAAGAATATCGGTGTACAGGTGGTCGTAAAGATTGTTGAGAAATGCATCGCGATACTCCGAGCTACAGCTGACTTCGATGCGTGTATAAACTGCTTTGCCGGCCGGTTAAAAGATTCGCGTAAATTTAGCTACCGTAGGTGAAGATTATCTTGAAGACCGCCCTGAATCTTTACGACTGCCTGCTACAATAAAAATGGTAGTTAATGTTGTTGAAACGACGATGGGCACCGGCCTTTCAGCCCCTCTACACACCTACCGCGTTACGCGTCGATTCAGTTTTATTAAAGGATTCTGCAACATTGCGAGTATGTCCGTGACCGTGCCTGAAAATCCGATAAACTGCTACAATTTATTCTCGAAATTGTAGCCAACGCAAATTCAACTGCGCAACTGCGGTATTAGCATGAGCAGGATTACACGGAGAGACGATCCCGAAGCGACATCCTCACCCAGATATCACGGAGAGGTGTTAAAGACGTTTGTTGTTGGACATTCAGATGTCTTAAAGACACCCGAACTTTTGTTAGGAATCGGTACGTCTTTAAGACGTATTCTAGACGTCAAACAGTCGTCTTAGAGACGTTTTAAAGACGTCTTTTATCAGATAAAAAAAGTAGACGTATGAGAGGCGCGAACCTGATATAAGCAGGTCCACGGTCGAACACCTAACGAGCCGATCCATCCGGGTTGATGATTAGACGCAGTAGAAATACTAATCAAGTTGATTTAATTTTAAAATTTTTCCTGTGAGAAAACTACGACGCCGCGGACTTAAAGATCTGAAAAGAATTTATGAACGATACTTGATACTTTCAGAATATCATGCCGCAAGAGGATTTATGGTCTCCCGACAGTCGTCGAATCGTTTGTTCTCGTTTCGTTCTCCCAGATAAAAGGAGAAACAAGGGGCGGAGAAGGTGGCAGGACACAGAAGAAGAAACGAAGCAAGGGAGATAGTAGTTGGGAGCGGAATTTGGCGGCATGCGGGGGCGTGCTAGGGGCCAAGTAACGACTTAATAAACCGTTCAGTCAGGCGATGTGTTGGGTGTAGGCGCGCAGCTCGCTAAGAGGAGTCGCCGGGAGGGGAGGAGAGGCACGTGTACTGCTTGCCGTTGCGGTTGAGGTTGCGGCCGTAGCAGCTCGAGCCGAGCCGAGCCGCGTCACGCCGAGCCGGAGCCGAGCCGAAGCCGAAGAGCCACGCCGAAGCCGAGAGCCACGCCACGCTGCGCCGCGCCGCGCCGTGCCGTGCCGGTAGTCAGGTGCGTCGCGTGCCCCCTTCTACTGGCACGTAGTTAGCTCGTGTTTTGTTTTGAGAAGGCTTAACAGCGTCCGTTCCCACGCTTCCGCACGCCGCCACGCCGCCACGGCCGACGATTTCGAATTCGTTGCGCGCCATGGATTTCGCGCTCGAACGTGCCCGTGATGTATACTGCGACCCGTGGTCTCAATCTCCGCGCAGCAGAAGCGCCGATCAACGTCATTGACTGTCATTCCGCCGAACGTATTTCTATGAGCGACCCGTACCATTGAAAATTGCGTGCGCACCTCCGTGGCCCGCAGACCAATGAACCACCTTTCTCGAAAGTTTTACGGATTTGCCCGCTCTCGAGGCTTGCCACGATCGCGCTTTTTCTTCTTCGTCGCGATTTCTTAACGCATTGTATGCAGGCTATTTTGGACGATCTCCATGCCTTATCTCGTGTGCTTTCATATCTCGTAAGTAGACTGCGGATCTTCCTGCATTCTTGGCTTCTGAAGATTTTTAAAAAGTTCTAGAATATAACATTTATTTCAGATCTGCAAAGTCCATTATCCCTGAAATGATATTTTATGTGATTTTACTTCCTCAAAATTCAAAACATTTCAAATTCCATAAACATCCGCAGCCTATTGACGAGTGAAAGCACACTACCTGTCACTGTACCGATGAATTTTTTACCGATTAGATTAGGGAATTAAAAAAGAGAAATCTATTTTATCGAAATGATTGCTATAATGGTAACTATATATATAGCTTTAACTCCGTTTTTCATCAATTGGTACATCTCAATCTTTTTAATGACCCCAAATTATTTATTCTAGCAATCCAGAATTCTTAGTATTCCATTTCAACGCTAAACCTGCCGAGCACTAAAAGAGTTTAAAATCGGTCTCTAATTAGTTACAGATTTCGTGCAATCTTTATCTCAATGTGTGCTTGCATAAAAAAATTTATCGAATCAATTTTGAGTAACTTTATAATTACGATAATTGTAAAACGATGAATATAAAATCGGTCATTTGACCGGCAGTGGTAAGTTTAATGTTAATAAAATCGAATATTCATTAAGTAATATGTACAAAGTGCTGTCTCGTAGGCTTATCGCTATACTCTTTGCTGTTCGTTTCGAATAGAAATCTCGGACTGCGCTGGTATACATCAATCACGGTCTGCGACGATCGTATTACCTTCCAATTGGAAACAGCAACGCCGTAACTTTTGCAACGGGGTGTACTCGAGATTCGCGCGTGCACGCTGCTCTCGTGCGACACGGCACGTTCTCTTCTATAACAGCACAATGTTCCTTTACATACAGAGTGGCCCATTGTTTCAGCATTACAATAATCCTGCTCCTGACTCGCTGCATTCTTATTCCTTCACCACGGCTTTTTCTTTTATTTCCCCGTTTCTATTTCGTACGACGTGCCTCCAATATCTTGCGCGATCTTCGCGATGCTACACATTTCTTTTTCACATGTCACTCTTTCACTTTCCGTTATTACACCTGTGTAGAAAGAACACTTTTAGTTTTCCCTACTGAACGTGTAAACTCGTAAAATACACGAGAACGTTGACATTCAGTAGCCTCAAGAATTTTTTCGAATTTCTGTCAGGGGAAAAATTGAGCTTTTTCTCAACAATAATTTGCTGTAAGAATTTTTTTCTGAAAGCATCTTTTCTACATTACATAAATAATGAAATCAATTAATTTATTCGATAGGCATTTATTGATAGGATATACTGTTCACTAATTACACCTATTAACTGAGACAGAGCTACACCTCTGCCGTTGATTGCAACGGGGAGCTATAGCCGCGTAATAGTATCCGCTGTTAAGCACAACATTGTTCCAAAGCAGCCGATCGTTGCGTCGAATCGTAATCGACTCCCCGCATAGTTTCACGCCGTGTACACGCTCATTAAACATCTCTCGTTTTCTCGGGTGAGTCGACGAATATTGTCACGCACCATATTCCCATGTGTGCAACGCAGATCCACATGGAGGAGTAGTAGTTGGCCGCGCGTGCACGCAGCACGCGTGCTACCTCGAAATCAACGCTAAACCGGAAGCGCCATCGGCTTCGATTACAAAAGGTTCTATTCCGGCGTTTCGTCCAAAGACAACGGAACATTAATTATTCATCGATGCAGCCGACAGGGCTGCTGTCAAATACGTTTCATCGCAGTGATCTCCCGATCTTGTTCTTAATAAAGCGTTGCACACCCTTGCGAAGTTCGCTCTCTTCGAAGACCCGGAATACAACTTTATAAATACATACAGTGTACATGTGCGCACGTAGAACCGTGAAAGTAGAAGATTCCTACAGTTTTCAGTTCCCACGAGCGGGGTGCGTCAGGTGGCTAGCGTGGGGTGCGCTCGGCCTTCTCTTTCTTTACCCTTCGAAATAGACGTAAACCTCATCGTAAACCCCCTGGCGCCATCGCATCACTATTTTCAACACGCAAGTTCCACGTGTTTATGGTCGTGTACGTGGACACGGTGATTTTTCATTGGTATGACGCGATGCAATTAATTGGTCACAACAAACATATCTGTGGTTGTAAGGAAGCACGTGTCACAAGTTCAATTTGTGTTTATGCATTAATTTCACTTTAGAGCAGAGGATTTGCGTACTTAAAAGGCTCGAAAAATTAATAATTAACCGATGTCCTGTACAAAGATTTAGCAGAGAAAACTTTATACGGCAATATCTCGAATTTGTTTTTTCCTTACAACCACAGATATACGAATAGACTGCGGATCTTTATTGAAATTCTTACGTTTTATTTATTCTAGAATTCTATTAGAACACTGATGAACCTTGAACATCTCACAGGAGAAATTTAAAAATGAAATCAACTTGATTAGTATTTCTACTGCGTCAGAGCATTACATCTGAAAGTATTAACCATGTTTTCATCAACTCCGTTGGGTAAGGGCATTAGGTGTTCGACTGTGCACCTATTTATGCTAGGTCCGCGCACATCATACGTCTACTATTTTTTACCTGATCAAAGGCGTCTCTTAGACGTCTCTCAGACGTCTTAAAGATTTACGGTTTCCGAAGAAAAGACGTTCAGGATACGTCATTTGAGACGTCTCTATGCTATCTGGGAAACTTCTGTTTCGAAAATAATAATGCAACTCGGCGTACTGAATTGCTCCAGGCGCACAACTTTATCTACCTTTATGCAACACGCAGACATTAACATGACAAAAGAAAGTTAAATTGAAAATGCGCAATTCAAGAAACTTTTTACGACCACGTTCTACCAGAGAAATATTCAGTTCTCAAGCGAACGATGTTTATGCATGAGGTAAAATGCGCAACCACAATTTTCATTTCTATTTGGAATTTCTACGACAATTGCACAGCAGAATTTACGTACCTCGCGTTTTAATTTTTTTTTTAGAAGATGCGATCGCGCCGGCAGATGATTATTCCCACTGACGTGCTTTCATGAAACATGTTAATAAGGCTGCGGAATTAAATCTAAATCTAACGATTGTATGAAAATTCTACAGTGAAACCGCGTGTTTTCCGTGTATACGGAAGTTGCTCGCTGGAGTGGAAGCGTCTTGCGCGCTGACGCGTGTTAAAGCTAATCGAATGTCAGGCAGGAAGAGGGATCTTACGACACAGCATGTTAAAAAAAAATTCCTTATTCTTAACATAAACGCATCGCCCTGTGGCGACTTTTTTTATAATCTTCAAAATCTACAATCCATTAAGCAACAATTTGCATCATGGGCTAAGAAGCCACCACTAATACATTTTGATAATATTCTTCCTACAATATTAAAATTTGCTAAAATCGTTTGTTATGTCATCACAAATAAAGAAGATATTTAGGTGGCTCAATTTAACTGGCCACATTTAGATGGACCATCCAGTATATCTAAAATTTGTATGTATTGAATTTTACTACTTTCCCGCATGCATTAACATTGTTGAAAGCGTATCTAACTTCCTTAGCGTGCAATATTAATAGTTTATCATCATTTGTATCGTTCGATAAATAATCAAATTGTAACAGAATTGAAAAATAACTCCCACTTTCGAGGGTTGCGGGCAGTCTATAGTATTAAATTTGTCTCTTGTTGCATGTTTGTCAGCAGTCATCCAGTCGACAGGAATTCGAAACCAGCAACAGCCCAGTAAAATTTACGTCTTCGGGAACACGAAGCTACGGACTTGTCGTTGTTCGTTAACAGCGAGAGCGAACGTGTGAAGTTAATATCGAGGATCGTTTCGTTAAAATCCACGGTGTTCCTGTTACAGAGTATCCGGGACGAATTCAATCTCCGTCTGCAGCAGCCGACAATTAAAATGGCACGAAATGTCGAGGACCACCTTCATGTGTCAACGACAGCTTTCACGGTCGCCGTAAAAATCGCTTAATGCGAATCCGAGTACATTTCCCTAAATGACCGGCTCTTGGCGAATTGACGCTTTCGCGCCCTAATGAACGTCCGCGCGCGAGCGCGTTCGGACTGTTCGTCCGAAATTGATGGTTTGCGCGACACCGAAGAAAGTGATAGCCCGAGGATGTTAATTTCTCTTCCTACCTATTCGATCATACGCCGATCACGAAGCCGTTAATCAGCCGGTTTAAGGCAACGAAAAGAAACGACACGAACAGACAGACAGACAGACGGACGGACAGATAGTGAACCGGGGTATAGAGGTGTACGAGACAGGGTCTAAAAGGTTGGAGGGGGGAAAGAAGGAGTCGAATCTGGCCGTTACAACTGGAGGAGCGTGGGAAGGCAGAAGTCGCGAATCCTTGTAAGGAACCGTTGTACTTCCTGAAGGAGGTCCTGCACCTGACGTCCTCCTCGTTCGTGAGAAAGATTCCGGCTCGATGCACCGATGCCCCTCCTTTCCCTCCCCGAAGACGTTCTGGTCTAACGGCCACGCGAGCAGCACGCTTTCAGCACGTTTCGTCGACGTGGGAAGGATCTCGTGCCTCTGCCATCCGACCTTCTCCCCTTGTCTTCCTTTCTTACCTTTTTTTCTCCATCTCCTCCACCTCCACCCCTCTCCTCACCGCCCCTACTCGGTTCTATACTCTCGACGCCGCAGCTCTCCTTCTTTTTTTTCCCTGAATCCCAACCCGAAGCTACTTAAGACACGGGAATCGTTGCCGATCGACGCGACGTGACGCTTGGGAAATTTGTATTTTGTCCAGTTTTCAGGGAGAAGGTCGATACAACGTTCGCCCAGGACAAACGTCCAAATTTTTAGTCCATCGACCGATAATCTCCCTTCACCACCAACACCATCCCTTGCACTACGATTTATTTTACGGTCGCATTAGAACTGTCATTTCTTAGAGAAGGAAGCGTTTTTTGGGATGCCTATACATTTTCCAATACGCAATTGTCCCGAAAATGTACATCCTTGAAGGGGATGATTTTTCTGAGGTCGTTTGGAGCAACTTTTTCCTTCGCGAAAATACTCTCCGTGGCATCGTTCAGGAGTCATCGACGACAAACGCGGACCAATCAGCGGTTAGGCGGATGGGTCCGGTCGGCGTCGGGCCCCCTCGAACGCGGAGTTGGCATTGGCCGAGCCGAGATCCGACCGCTGTAGTCGCGCTCTGGTCCGTGTTTCCCGATGATTTCTACCTAATCAAGCCGCGGAGAAAGTTTTCGCAAAGGAAAAATTTGCTTCGAACGATCTCTGGAATCATCAATTGCCCGCGCCAATTGTGAGAAAGTTGAGTTACATAAAAATTGATTTCTTCTCTTAATCATTTCCATATGGGTGTCACAATCGATATATTTTTTTGAATTGTAGCCTGGGCCAAGATTTTCGAAAACTTCGTTAATCGGCGTGAACGGTTCTTCGTCGCCAGCCTAATGGATGTTCGTTGGCACATCCGACGGAGGGGACATGAAGCACCGGGCAGCGAGCGTGCGGTGATCGCGTGGATAACAAGTGGGACGAATCTCGAATCCGACTGTTGGCCCCGGCTGTGAGTCGAATTTCTGATCCAGGCCTCGGCAGATTCCCACGATTTGGTAACGAGGCACTTGACTCCGAGGCGTGATCCTCCGCGTGTTCACAGTCGCGTGGCCCTTTCATTTCTGGAAAATCCAGGTGTTCGAATCCAGAGCTACCAGGCTGTTCCCTCCGCGCGACTTTTCCCATGGAAGTGAATCGCAACGGCGACGTTTCCATTATGCCTCTTGCCCATTGTTGCCTCGCAGACGTATTCCACGTACAAAAAATTTGCTCTCGATATTATTGTCGCTACTGCGAAACCTACGAGGCGGACGCTTTTCACAATCTCGTGGCTGTCGGACTCGCCAGAGGGGTGGGGGCACGAATTGAGGGGTAAGTTACCCCCTCTCTACCTGTGCCGGATCGGTCACGTGACCGGGCCGCGGCGGAAGCGTGGAGGAGGAAAGCTAGAGTGGGGACACAATATAATTTTTACTCGCCTAGTTTATTTAGTAGTTAAAGACAACTACGTCGTAAAAGTAATAACGAAGATGAGGCCTTTTAATAAAGGATAGAAAATAAAGTTGCCTTTACAAAATTTTTAACGTTGCACTCAGTGGCGGAACTATAAATTTTCGCGAAATATGATTTTAGGCCCCCAGGAAAAAAAACAATTTATATTAAATATTTATATTATATAAACTTAGTAGAATTTACCCTTCGCATTCAAATCGCATGCAAAATGGCTTCCGTATCATCACACTCGAGATGTTCAGTTGGTCCATTTCCAATGCTCTGCACACCAAGCAAAACGTCATTCGTCGTCTTCCGCGAACTCATAGAGTTCCCTTATTTCCGCGAACTTTTTTCAGATAATCGCCTCACCGGCGGCCCTGCATTTTGACTCAGGGCAACGACAGTTTATGTCGATCAAACAACACCGTGATTTGCGGAACGCGTAAATTGCGCCCCACTTAAACGTGTCGCCCCACAAAAACGAAAAAAAAACATGTAAACTTGTCTTCCGGTCTCATTTAATAATTGGATCGTCTTTTACGGAACAGGGGAGTACAATAACGATGAATAACGATTTCAGAAAAAATTTAATGAACTGTTTAATGTATAAACTGGGAAGAACGTCCACTATTTGTATTGGCTCATGGATAATTGAACATCGTACTTTCACCCTTCTCCTCCGACCGAATTTCTCCTTGCTAATTTCGCTATAAATAATGAAATGAGAATTATACATGTTCTTCAACTGTTAGTTGTCTTTTCAGAATTATTCTACTACGATCGCCATATTTGTATAATTTATTTCATTAATTTTCCTATAAAAAAAATTCTAATTATTATTTCATTGGCTGCGACGTGTTCAGTTTTTAAGTGTTAACTGTTTTAGCATGGCGTAAATCTTGCCGTATGGATAAATAAAAAAAAAACGAAAACTGACTATCATAGATTCTTTTCCAATGCGATGCGCTGCGTAATGTTGCAATCGGAGGATGTTTGGAATGCCGGCACGTACCACCACGTGTCAGCCACGCTTTACACGAGGGAAACGAGTCTACCGTAGAATCCACGTGGCGTTTCTGCAGGTAGCAGTTCGCTTCTTTTTGCTTCTCCCCTATGGTACGGTTATTTGTTAAACCAAATACGTTGATTTGCATCGTACGCTGTTGTCTAACACGTTGCATTCCTCTACGGAATAATGCGACACAATTGACCGGCAGTGGTTTAGTGTTAATATCCCCAACATCAATAATAATAAACAAGTTTCACTGACTATTCGTGTCTAGGCTAACCGTTGCTGTTTATCCCTGATTTTATGTAGTCTTCTCGTGTGACAGCAGTGAAGACAAGTGATTTTCAAGAATCGTTTTTAGCATAACAGTTGGAAACATGGGATCAGACCTATAGTGCAAGAATAGTTTGGTACAGTTCTTTGCGAAGAATTTATGCCAATAATTATTCTAAAAAAGAAAGAAGCTTTTTCAAATCCTTGTTTATCATCCTTAATTAAGAGTCCGTGGCAAGAACCAGCCTAGCAGAATCCAGGGAAACGGTAGATCCTCGCAGGAAGCTTTTACGAAATGAGAGACCGAAAAAGAAAATGCACCGATCCGAGTCAACGTTTTCAACGGACCATAAATCTCCGACTGTATCGGTCAGGTATTCGAATCGATGGCTGTAGGAGCGTCTTCCTTCCTTCTTCCTATCCCCGGAGCGTCCGGTCGGGTCGGTTAGCCGCTGATAAGTATATCGGCTCTCTTTGTCCATTTATCTGTGTTCATCTTCGCGGATAGTCTGTTGACGCGTGTAGCGGGAGGCACAGATCATGCGACTCGTGGGAACGGAGCGGCCGTTCGCGCTGAAGCGTTTCAGGAAGCTCTTCGTGTTCCGCTCCCGCGGCCACCGCATCGGCGCGGCGCGTCCTTAACAGCTCTCCCGGTTGCTTCTTCTTCATGCTTAAGTCGCTACGACGACGCCCACGCTCCAATCAGCTTCCTCATCGCCAGGGAAAATGGGTGCTGTCCTGCCCGACGGCCTCTCTTCTTCTTCTTCTTCTTCTTCTACTTCTTCCATACATGTATACCCGCCGCTAATGCTCCTCTACAACCACGGTTTTCATACGCGACGCACGTTAATTAGCAACGTGCTGCCGCGCTGATTCTATCGCCGGCTCTCTTCGTGCTCCAACCGAGAGCTGACATACGCCAAACTGTCGATCGACCAGCTTCGTCACACCTACGAGCTATCTCGGAACCCTAGGTCGTTCACACTAGACGCTGTCCTCTGAATTATTGGGTCATCAGTCTCGAGACGATTTTCTGTTTGACCAACCCTAAATTCCCATAATGTGGCAGAATTTATTCCTGCAAGGGTTTCTTTCTCTTCCTCTTTCGTGGCCTTAAATGGCTGACTGCTGGACAGGGGCTCAAAGTGACATGACGTTTTAAGTTGCGCGTCATCTTTTTTGCGGTGAACATTGACAAATGGCATCATAGAAGTATTGCGGTTTAGTCATGGAGAATTGCAAGATCGAGCAACACAGAAATTGTCGAGATTTATTATTTTTTATTGCAAACGAAGTTTTCTTCTGGGGGCCTAAAATTATATTTTACGGGGGGGTTTGAAAATTTGTAGCGACTGCTACTGGAACAACTACTCTACGTCAAAAACCATTTCTAAGAGGTCACGAATCTGCTGTAATTAAGAATTAATCCTGCTGTTACGTGAAACCAGAGGTGGGAAAAGTTTGGAATAGAGAGAATGTACTGAAATATTTTCATAAGCCAGCTAATCGAAAAATCCCGTGGACTCAAGTTCTTCACCGCGAAAAGTGGTCTTCTAACTTCCAAAAGTTCTAGGAATAGATTTCTGAGGTTTGTTGCCTCTAGGGGTTGGTTATCGTCGGAGTGTTATCCGAGTAAACTTCTCCTCAAATCCAAGCAACATTTTTATCTTGTTTCTCGTCAACTCAGCTCTATTATCTCGGCTGATGTTTCCTCAGCAATGATGTATTTGCGTCGAAGAGTTTTACCTGTTCTGTTTGGTTTGGAAATTTGTTATTTTACTTCTCCGAGAATGTACATTCTTGTGTCGCATATCGATTTATACGTATGTGCCGTAGCGACTTAGTTTGACTTCTTTTGCATTTAACTTAATGTTATCTGTTAACATCGCGACGAACTCTTCAAACAGAATTTACTAAATGTTATGTCTTCTCTTTTTCGTAAATTTTCCTTTCTTGTTCTGTGTTATTATTAAGCACAAATTATTTCAAATTATTTTGAGATCGAAATTCACGAATTATTTATAAGTGAACACAGAGACAGACAAGAACAAGAAATTCTAAATTTTTATACGAGCCGATACATTTTTGCAACCAAGTATTAAAATACTTAATGATCTCAGCTTTCGTGCTCAAGGACCCGCGCTCTCTGCCTGAAAAAATACGTTCACAGAGTAGAGTGGAGACTTTTCTCCAGAGACTGTTCATTAAGTCGCAGCGGACCTGAATTCGCGTGACAACGTGTCGTATTCGCGTGTAAGGAGGCAACAAAACGATGAGTGGAAGCCACGCAAGAAAATAATATTTATACAGCTACGAGAGCACGCCGATCAACCCACCAATGTCATGTAATTAAACGTAATTACACATCTTACATCGCGCATTATACCGTACCGCGCTATACCTGAAGAAATTCGCAATTTAAGCAGCGTGTCATCAACACACATTCCCAACACACGAACAATTTCGGGGGTATTAACTTCATCAGAAATATTTCTTATATTATTCTAATTGTGTTAATCGCTGCCACGATTGTAGCGTACAGAGTGTCTCAAAATTCCTTCAACTTTTGGAAATGGGAGGTTCCTGAAGTGATTTGAAGCAACATTTTTACGCGACGCGGGGGGCCCAAAATTTTTTCATTTATTATCTTGTAATTCTACCAAAATTATTCCCAATTTCAATTAAATTAACAGTAAACTCACAAAGCAAAGTATACTTTTTGCGTTTATTGAATTTTTAATAGGGGCCCAAAATTTTTTCATTTATTATCTTGTAGTTCTACTAAAATTATTCCCAATTTCAATTAAATTAACAGTAAACTCACAAAGCAAAGTATACTTTTTGCGTTTATTGAATTTTTAATAGGGGCCCAAAATTCTACGGACCCAAAACTCTAAACGCCCAAAATTCTGGGGGTCCAAAATTCTAAGGGCCCAAAAGTCTAAGAGCCCAAAAGTCTAAGAGCCCAAAATTGTATTTTGCAGTGGGGGGCGAAAATCTGTAGTATCGCCACAGGTTCTCCGACATTCTTGAAACACTCTGTATAATGAACATGCAAGGTACAATAACATTTCTTGGTCCTCGAGATTGATCCTCGAGATTCGTGATTGATGATTCTTCGGTAGATTTTTCGAAAAATCGTAACGCTTTATTTTGCCACCGGAATGAGGACGCGCTTGTAAATCCCGTATACCTCGAGCACAGGTAGAATGAGTCTGCGACAACGAGAACTAACGCATTCGTGCAACTTATGAGATGAAATGTGTACCGGATGTATGGCGGATCCGTGAAGTTGATGTATGATCATTTAGCAGGGCACACCTGCCTGCTCGTACTTGGTATTTTTGACGGATACCGCGGAGGTTCATGGTGCCGCGGGACGATCGGAAGCATTACGAACGACGACGGCAACAGACTTGACGCCCAGAATTTATGTATCTCGGTAACGGATAATAATGCCGGGAACTAACGGACTTAATCGTCGGTGTCGTCGGCAAGCAATAGATCTTTGTTAAGAAACGTAAGCGATCACGGGTGAAAGTTCCCGATTCAACCGTGACCGGTAATCTGTCGAATTACAGTGTTTCCTTTTCTTTTTTTCTTTTTTAACCGCATGTTCGTTTAATAAATTGGAGGTTACCGATTCGGATAATTGCTTGTTTCCGAGATAA
This sequence comes from Lasioglossum leucozonium, assembly GCA_028454225.1. Lineage (NCBI taxonomy): Eukaryota > Metazoa > Arthropoda > Insecta > Hymenoptera > Halictidae > Lasioglossum > Lasioglossum leucozonium. The sequence goes on along the minus strand of CM052220.1, from coordinate 7,345,334 downwards.
TTACGACTACTGCGAGTCATCGAACTACCGATTTCATACACCGTATTAATATAGCAACTATAATAAAAATTCATAATAGAAAAAGTGTTTGATATAACATTAATTCGATTGGAAATTTTCGTTATGTTATTGTAACTATGTAACATAAAGGAAATTTTAAAAAAGAGCTTATTCCAAATTTTTTTAAGTATTTAATACCGATTACTGCGTCAATGTTATTAAAAATGAGACCTTTATTGCTGGCATCTTTGAACGGAGCGGAATTAAATTTCAAATGCGGCACTCTGAGCGCCAGAAAAATGTATGACTCGGGTAATTTTCAGAATGGCAGGCACATGTGCCCACCTGTAACAGATTTTTTCGTGCATTAACGCAGCCGTACGTTTCCCACGATCAGGGAACACGTGGGCCCATTCAAAATACACCGTGCGATAGACACTCATGAATATTTATCGAACAACAATGAATTTGAATTTGGCCAGAAGCACCTAGCTTATATCCTGATTGCTTCGCTCCCTCTCTTCCTGGTTCGTGCGTACGCGAGCTTCATTCATGAACGCTCGACACAACGTATTCCTTTCTTCACCATCAATTCATCGGCAACCCCTAATTCACGATACATAATCTGATTCTTGTGAATGGACGAGGGTTACTAACCAGAACGTAGACAGGAAGAGTACGTTAACATTCCCTCGCAATCCCCTATCTACACCTTCTTCCGACAATAATGTTATTTTATAACAATTTTGTTTATTTTAAATAAGATTCATTGAGGCAAAAATTTTTTATGACAAAAATTCGTCACTGTGATTTCAGACAGCAGGAAGATTTTAAAAAATTTTACACTTCGTTGAAATAACTGGTTTCGGATTTGTTATTTCATGAGTATTAAAATGATTTTTCCGTGGGAAATAATTAGCATATTACAGGCACGAAATTATTAAAAGAAAATTGATTTGATAATAATGGGATTATTTGGAATAATGCATCGATGATCGGTGAACGAGAAGAAAAATAAAATGCTCTACATTATGGTACATTTATGCGCTATAATATGGACGAGCATGCGTTCCAAACTGAAGAAAGTAACATAAATTGTAATACTGACGACGCCGATATACCTACTTATTAAGAAGTTTCACTTGGCTTTTAAGAGCCATAATGAAACGGCCCCACAACGAGGAAAGGGGGATGATTTATTTTAATCAAACCTGGCAGACAGCTCTAATTTTTTTAATATAAAATCATTATTTTGGCGAAGCGATTACTTCATTTATAACGCTCGTTCGTTCTTTCGAAAACAAAATTAATCTAAAACCGTGTTTTCCACTCGGAGCCTGTTAAAAATATAAAATTGAATATTATCTTTAAACATAATGCCCTATAAAATACGTGAAAGCACTCTTATCGCTAGTAAGTGAAATATACCGAACTGTAAAAATGGCTGGCAATTGTTGCTTTATAAAAATGACATCACAAAATTTATATAGATTTTCTGTGATTTTTATTATAACATGTGCATGGATACAAAAATGTGTATAATCATTTCCAGTGAAAGCATCATTAACAACGATCTTTATGCAAAATAAAAACTTTCTACCTGAATTGCAACAAACTGGGCTGAAATAAAAATAATTTATGTATCTTCATCGCAACAGTCATCCCCACTGTTGCAATAGAACAAACACTGAAACAATAGAAAATAGAAAAATTGGTCGTCAAGAAGGTGCTTCCATTTTAAATAATGCTGTTCAATATTTAGAGCAACGTGACGAAATGCCAAAAGAACCATTGTTGATAATAAAACGTTGCCGTGACAATGCACGTATCGATGCAAAATTAACAGAATTAAAAGAGATATAAATACAAAAATCTATACGTTGCATAAAAAATTATGTTTATAATGAAATAATAATTAATCGAGATCCCGCTGTATCATGTTCTACCAGGACATTTGAAAAGAATCCTCGGTTTTCCAAGATTGCTGGAAAATGTCGTTGCCCTTTATCGCAGCAACCCCTTTGCGGTGCTCAAGAAGGGAGATCGCCTATAGGGGGAAAAAGAGTGAAAAAAACAACGGCGGGGGGTGGAGGGGGGAAGGAAATCCGAGGTCGTGCGAGGCGTTGCAACGGAGTGGAAGGATAGAGAAAGAGGAGAGAGGCTGGCGGCGTAAAAAGAAACGCGGTTTATGCTCTCGCGTCTCGGGGGCCCTGGACGTGTGCGAGTCGCGTGTGGGGCTCGCGCCTGGCGTTGTCTCTGTCGCGAGCACGGGTCCCGGGCTGCTCTCTACGGTCCCGGGGCTTGACCCGAAGTTGTCTCGAAGCGCGCCTCACCTTGCCACGCTTCAGCTCGCGGCCGTGCCCCCGCCCGTCCTTCCCCGCCGCTCTTCTACCCGTTCTTCCCAGGTGCCCCCGCGTTTCGTCTTCTTTTCCCCCTCTTTCGTCGCGCGCGTCGGGCCCAAGCCGCGCGCTGGTCTCGGGGTCCGTCTGGGACGGGAGGCCTTGCCTCGTTCTCACGGTAGCCTCCAACAGGGGCCCTCTTTTGCCCAGTCGGCCCCCTCTTCTCTCTCGCGCGCTATCGCTCCGTCTCGTCTCCTGACTCCGAGCCCCCTGATTCTCTCCTTCTCTTTCTCCCCTCCCCTCCGACCCCTCTTTTTCTTTTCATCCGCGTTCCGACTCGCGTGTAAGGAAGCGCGTGCGTACCCCGGCAAGCACGCGTCCTCCTCTGCCCGCGATTTACCGCTCCGCATTCAGCTTTTCCATCCCGCGGCGCGGCGGACACCGCAGCTTCTTTTCAACCACGGCCCGGCCCGGCCCGGTCCGCTCTACCGTCAATGGGATTTACTACCTCCTTTACGCGTCTGCTGGAAAGCCTCGATACACGCGAAACTTCGGCCCCGAAGTTGTCACTCTGCGACAAAGTGATGCGTCACGTATGAGCACACATTAACATCTACACGATTTTAACGCTGAACCTACCGAGCACCTCGGTACTATGCGTTGCCATAGTGACCCCGACAATCTATCCACACACTTTAGAACGTCTTAACGTTTCCAACGGTTTAAAGCATTTAACTATTCGTTGTTTTAATTAACATTTCTACTGTTTGAAGCAGTAGAAACGTAGAACTCATGCAATTTAGGAGCGTCCATGTATTATTTACAATTTATTGAAAGAATATATGTTCGATCTCTGTATCTTGCAATTGACGAAGAACATTTTTATTTTGCATACAGACCCACAGTCTATCAGTGAAAAACGTCACAACTAAAAATTTCTCAGTTCTCGTTTTACTGCATTAAAATACTCGCCAGGTGTACAAAACACATCCCATAAATAGTCCTATTAGGTTTCATTTGTTTCCACTTGCTACTGTAAAATTTGTATTTTTAGATTTGTGACGTTTTGCCCTCTAATAATTTGATTGGTTCGGTAATATTGAAGATAAGCGTACTATTATCCAATACATATCAATGTCAGATTTTTTCATTTTGCAGATCGCAAAATGGCTCCACACTCTTTTCATACGATTACTTTCCCTCATAGTACCATTTTACAATTGACTCGGCCGTTCTTCGCCGCTCGTTACAAGCGCAATTTAATGTCATTCGCGTGGTTCAGGATGTTAGCTCAGTACGATTTTCCCTCAAAGTGGAAGATGCGTCCCGATTGGCGTGTAATAAAGTCGAGGTCTTGGCCCCGCAATTAACTGCAAAAAGGTCCAAACAAAAACGAGGGTAAAGGAAACCGGGCTACCACTTCTCTTACGTGCACGCGATACTTCGCTTGTAAAATCACTCAAGAGGCCAAGGAGAAAGGAAGTGAGCACCGATTTTTGCACCCATTCGTACCGCGAGGCGTACACTTTCAAAATGTTTACAAAAATCATCGCGGCAACACGCAACTGAAGTTAGCCTGATTACCTTCCACATTTCACAATGAAGCGTTCTTTAAATAAAGCGTTCGATTTTATTAGTCCTGCTCGACTCGTGAAGATACACTAATTCACGAAAAATTAAAGGATGACGTGACCAAAAAATCGGCAATTTTTCAACTAATGTAAAAAATACTTAACGACGAATTTCCCCCTGTGCTCGTTTCAATGGGCGAAAGGATACTTACGTACAGGGCGTCCCAAAAATGTTGCATTCCCTTAAAGAGGGTCCAAGGTCATCTTAAACAATTTCTTTGTTTATTTTCTATCGTGGAGGGGTGATTCCTCGCGTCATTTAAAATCACTTTTTTCTTTGCGAAAATCTTCTCCGTGGCTTCGCTAAGGAGTTATTATCGAAAATCACAGACCAATCAGAGCGCGGTTACAGAGGACTGATTCCAGCTCGGCCAATAACAAGGCGCCGCGTCGTAGTCGCGCTCTGATTGATCCGTGTTTTTCATTGATAACTCCTTAACGAAGCTGCGGAGAATATTTTCGTAACGGAAAAAGTGATTTCAAATGACCTGAGGAACCACCCCTCCACAATAGTAGATTTTCCACATTCGTAAAAAAATAATTAAAAAATACCGTTGCGTTACATTCGACTGATTGAAATTATTAAAGGAATCCTACAACAGAATTTCTATTTTACATGAAAATCCACAGTCCACTGTGGACCACATTAACTACCACATTAAAGACCACATTAACTAACATATTCGAAATAATATGTTGCCGAGCTCCATTTGTGATTCACCGGAGATTTCCAAGTGGAACATGAATGCGTAGCGTCGCATAATAAACTCGGCCGACAAACGTGGTCTCTTTTGGTTCCATTGATGAAATCAAAGCATCAAGAATCAGACACGAGTCATAAACATTCGCACGCTTCGGCCACGGAGCGTTTCACTCGGCGATAACGGTTTGCGTGGTAGCACAAACGATAAACGGCCGCGATAACAGAACAGCGATACCGCACGAGCTTTTGACGGCTTGGTGACATCACTAATTATTGTTTTCATTCCCGGTATTTCACCGCGTACCACGAAAAGTCACACGAGACCTGTGGAAGCCGCCGGAAGAGTGCGTAATAATCACTGGAAAATAATCGCGAATGTTTTTCATCCAATCGTAAACGAAATATAGTTACAATGCGGGAGCACACCGCGGTTTATATTCTGGAAATTTTATGTTTTACAATTTTTCTAATAAAAAAAAAATTGTTTAACATAAAAATACAAGATGGCCAAAATGTCACTGGACCATTCATTTTGCAATTATTGAGATAACGAAGTTGCACAAATTGATTCGACAAAGTGTCCAAGCAGATATTGAAATAATAATTGCACAAAATCTAAATAAATAGAGCCTTGTCATTTCTATAAGCTGAAACGTTTTATGTCGTTTTCAGTGCTCGGTAGGTTTAGCGTTTAGCGTAATTAAACAAATTCGAATTTTCTCTGCAATTCCGAGCAATCGCAAATTTTTTTCAAAAATTCTGTTCACGTTACGTAACAAATCAATAGTTCTAACTTCTCAAAAAAAAAGAATTCAAATTGTAAGGTCAAATATTTAAAAAGTTATCGCCTTTTTAAGAGTGTTCGAATTACAAAAAGGTAGTTGCATTACATAATCCCTTCGTTTCTAATAGTTGAAAGGCGTACCGAGCTGCGAACAAACGTTATCTTTTTCTTAACACGCCGTGAAGCATTTGAAACAAGTTGCCCTGGTCGGCTGCTAAAGAGCTGCGTCTGCGTAGCTTAGGCCGGTGTATCTGGTTGACAAGAGATAATGTTAATGGAGGGATTCGTCTGCCATTTTATCATGCATCGAAGAGGCTCTGTCGGGAATTCGACGATAAAGGCACGAAAGTTCTGGAGCCTTTACAAAGAGCTCCCTTGAACACCACGGACCCGTTACGTAGGTACTACGTATCTGCTAATCGAGTAGGTGTCTACCCTAACTCTGGTCTCTTAAAGAATTCTCCCTTGTGCCGACAGTACCCAGATTGAAAGACACTGTGGCATCGTTGATGAGGTACGGTTCTTAATTACTGATTAGGAGACACGACAACCGCCTGGAACAGTGTCCAGTCGTGCTATCGACACTGAACGGTCCCACTCTGGTGCAAGTGCCATCGTAGATTAGGCTAAATTGCAGTTACATCCAGTCATATCATTTATTCACAAATATGCGCTGCATCGTTCACTATCGGATACTAAAAAATCTGAAATAATTAAAGTAACTTCATTAATTAGATCTGAACTTTATTTTCTCATTCGAGTCACCTAGGACTTGCGTGTCTTTATGTCACGATTATAAATTAATCTGTGATCATCCAAGAATAGAAAATCTACAATAATTTTGTTATTTTTCAACAGATATGTTAAAGAAGTAATATAAAAAAAAAATTGGAAATGGACACTCATATACCTGGTTACTGACATAAGGGTTAAGTGAACTATGCGAATTATTATTTAATGTGTAGTTGTTAATAATATTACTGGATTTAGATTTTACTATTTTGCTACGTTCCTATTTACCATTTCGATATAGATGAATATTGAGTATAATTTAATTGAATTTAATTTTTAATGTACATTTTCGAAGTCACGCGATCGCAAATAAATTTTTTACCTTCCCTATTCTTACGCTTTCATCGAAGACTATAGTCTGACGTAATAAAGACTGACGTGATAAATGAACAGTTGTATTGTTAATGAATATCCATGAACGTAATTCTGAATACACACGTTGCTTACTTCAGAAGCACAATGCGGATCGAGTTACTCGTCCCCTGCTAATGCAGCGCGATTATGATGTTTTGCAAACATCTCTACACGCGCCGCAATTGTTCTTGCAAAGTTGATGATCAAATACCGAGCATACTTTTACCACTTCGATCTTTTCTTACGGAAAATGCATACGAAGTTTATTGACATCGTCGGAACGAGTATCATGCAAAACGTTTGGTTATTGTACCAATTTTACACTATACTGCTGGACAGGACCAGCTTCGCCAAAGCTCAATTTAAAAAAGTCAATTTTACAATAAAAAATCCAATTTTGGAAAAGCCACATCTTTGAACAGCCCCGTAGCTTTTGAGCTGAAATACATAATTTTCTTTTTTAATCTGTTCGTAACAAAAAATTGAAAATTAAAACTCCACTTCGTCGAGGATCAGGTGATAGTCTCAAGAATATTACTGAAAAATTTTTGCGCAAACTGGTTCGGTAGTCTTCCAGATATTTCTAGTGCCGATATTGAGAACTCCATTTCGAGAAAATGATAATTGAATTATCTGCAGATTTTATGCAAAATAAAAATTGTCTGCATTGCCAGGAGCCGCGTGCATTGCTTTTATAAATCAATTTAACGAGTCGAAAAGGGTACAAGAGGTACAGGTATTTATCATAAATGCATATCACCAACTATGGATGAGATGGCAGTCGCCATGTTAAAGTTGTCGTTTAACGCTGAACCTACTTCACAAATAGCCGGTACTGTAAAATACTTTTAAATCTTAAATACGTACTTTTAAATCTGCTCTGCAAAATATATTTATTCAATCATTTACCGCAAAAGCATCTGTATAATTTCAACAATTTTTTAATAAAAAATCTGGAACCAATCGGTGGTGTTAACTTCCCAGATTCCCAGGAGGACGAATCTAGAAGATTATCGAGAATATGTTAACTATTGAATTGTTTATCGAATAAAGCCGAGCATGAAGAGTGTCACGGTACACGCGAAGACGCTGCATATCGAGGTGTACACACGTTGAAAGCATTTCGAGAGATCTGGCCGAGCAGTAGAGGTTCGGTAGAGGGTTCGAAGTTGGTGAGGGTAGCCGCTGGTTGAATGGCAGTGGAGAGTCAGTTTGACTAGAGACTTCAACGCGTGCGTTTGCTTGTGTAATGTCAGTGAAACCTGCTCCGCACTGCCATGGCTCGACCATTGTCGTTCACTGTCGACATGTCAAAAACGTGTCCACGGTGTTCCTCTAATTCGAATTGTTAATTAACGTGCGACGATGTGCTCCATCGCATTCCCGTGGACAATCTCCTCCGAAAATACATTGATGTGACAGGTGAGCAGCGCGACACTATTTTAACGAAGTTCACATCTGACCTTGATACGTTCTTAGACAACATACGTCACGACGAACAACTTATGTCCGGATAAACATTTCATTCATTGTGTCTTGTTTAAACAAATTTTTGCCGAACTTACCTATTTGTATTCCTGTTGATTTCTCACCATTTTGTTAGTTTAACAGTGAAGACGAGCAAACCTAGCGACGGACGATCTTTCAGAATGTGACAGCCACGTTGTTGTTATTTTTTTTTTATTTTATCATTTGCAATAATATTATTATTAGTAGACAGCTGCAGTGAAATAGAAATTTATTTCCTTTCTTAATATGTTTTATAGATTGAAAATAATACAACAGTATATTTACATTTTTCGAATGTTTTTACCGTTTAAACTTTTACACCGATTCCATAAAATCCGCTGCCTAATTATTCACTATATGGTATAGTATTTATTTACATGAATTGTATCAATGTATTAAATCGAATACAGTTGTTTATCGAGAGTTCTAAGTTGATTTAGTAGATCATAACAGCGTGTGTCGTTCTTAGAATATTATACATATTGAACACAAAACTGAAGGATAAATTCTCGAAAACGAAATGTTTGAACATGATCGCGTTCCTACTTATTCTAGACAGCATAGTACTGATAATTGTATTTGCGATTAGGTCCAAAATACATTCTTTCGTTGGTGCCACGTTCCCAACTGATACAATGATGTCATTCAATTATCCTCACCCCGTTTCTAGGACGTATCAGTATAAAAAGGTGAGTAATGAAATTCAGAGAAATCGATTTAACTCCCGTTTAACATGCTGTCTTTTTGCGATATTTTCTGCACATTATCAAAATAATGATTTCACTGCGTGAAATACATTTAATCTGAATCTTTGTTAAAAATTCAGTATATAAAACTAGTATAACTTCGTGGCAAAAAATTGTGCAACAATCTATCTGAGCTCATTTTAAAGCGCGAAGCCTTTACTTGCAATTTATTTCTGTAATATTTGTGCATCAGAAGCTTCATAGCAGCTTCTTCTTTGAAACGCCTCCTCGAAATTCGCTTTACGAATTTTTCTAACCGCTCTATTGAGCTTCGAAAAAATCTATAAATTTATTAATCTTTAGTTGGAATTGTGGTAATTTTTAATGAACCTTTTTATTTTCAATTCTTTTTTTTATGTCTTTCATTCAGTATTCACTGACGAATAAATTGAAAAACGTGGCAGCAATTGTAATGTGAGATATTTCTATATTTAAAATAATTAAAAACATCTCATTGAAATTTTCTGGTACATTGTAATTTTTTCGTGTAGTCCCATTGCACCTGTGATAAGGCAACCACTATGCAGGGTCGTACGTCATGTGGCCTAACATGCTGTTAAAAATCAGCATAATTATTTCAGCATATTTTTAATTTATAAATAGAATTTAATAAGGCATTACAATAAAAATTAAAAAATACTCGATGCCTGAACTACAATGCCTGAACAACCAACCGTATAAATTAATAATTAAATTTATCTAGCCAGATAGTTTTGGTTACCAATTTAATCTTATTTGTTTTATTTATGACAGATAACGAAACCACTTCTGGAAAGAAAAAGGCGTGCGCGAATAAATAAGTGCCTGGACGAGTTAAAGAATCTCATGGTAGATGCTTGGGAGGTATGTATTTATTATTACTATTTTTACATAAAATATTTTTCAATAAATTGTGCATAAACGTGATTGATTTCAAGCAGACAAAACTTTTCGTTTATTTACATTTCAAAAACGTTTGGGGCTTGCAGTACACGAATACCATTAGTATCAATTATAAAAAAAGGTTATAATAAAATCGTATCAACCATGAGGTTTTGTTTTTATCTAGAAGAACTTATAAATTGCAGATTTGTGAATAGAAAATAGCAGGAAGTGTGAAAAGGAGTTGTCCACTATTTAAAATCCACGAAATAATTAGTCAATTATAATAGTTTAATATTTTATTTGATCTTTCCCAGTATCGTCGTATATCGTGTTGAAGAAATCTTTTTACTTTTATTTTTTTTTAATTTATAAAAGCTTGCGTAAAAATATGCAATCTGTACAGAAACTGCCTGAAAGAAATCCCAGTTAGACTAATTATCGCTAATTAACTTAATTTCTATTTTTGTAAGTAACATAAAGGATTCTTTTTGTAGAAGTATATAGTTTGAAAAAAAAATTACAATTATAATTCTACAGGTAGTTAACGGTTCCGTAGATAAGTTTGTTTGTTCAGAATAATAGACTAACTGTTGATAGAAGAAACAAACACGTCGGACATGCGAACACGTGCTATGATTCTTTCCATCAGGTGGAAGAAACTGTGAAGGAAGCCACGGTTTCTTACTCGACTTACAGACCGCACGATTGTGCCACGTTGCGCCCCTGAACCCCCCTGCAATTTTATGAATTACTCGCAACAGGAAATGCATTCTCCGACTGCAACTACGCGTGCAATCGATCCTCTGTTTAAATATTCATAGAGCGTGGGAACTGTTGCGAAAGTGTCAAGTAAACACGCGACTACTCTGTAATTACGAGCGCGATCGTTATCGTTTAAATCGCTTTCATTACATTAATGCGTAATACGTGCACATCAATGCCTCGTGTAAGGCAACGAGACTTGATCATGCGAAAAATGACCTTTAATAAATTAATGTCTCTTTACAGTCGAAGTCAGAGAATATCTAGAAACGAATTCTATCTTTATACCGCGTCTTCAAGCGGTAAATAAATACAAAAATATAAATAAAAATCGAATTTTTTTTCAATTTCCAGTGTTAGATAAACAGGAGATGTTTTTCATGCAAATTTGATGCAACAACTATTTTTTGTTAAACTTTACAATTACTTTCCAATTTCGAGAAAATACACTAAAAGAATCAGAAATAATTTTGAGATTCTTATTTTGTCTTTGAAATTTCGTGTCCCGTAAATGTTTCATAATAAAGAGGTTCAAATAATTAGTCTCTGTTAATTGCTCTAAGTAATCCTCGCTGCGTTATGAATTTTCTGTCGTTATTCAAATGAAATGTCAACAGAAAGGTAAATACAAACCAAAATAACTGAATAAAAATAAAGTCAAAATAGAACGTAAATGAATTAGTACTTTGTAACATTTTCGAAAAATTCTAAAAGATCATTGTTCTATACATATCCACAACCTTGATCTCTGCCCTCTATTTCTGCATCGTGCAATTCTCACGGTGGCTACGTCATTTCCTTATCATTTCCTTACCATCAAAACGTTTATTTATCATAAAAATATTGCAAATATATTTTTTAAATAAATGTAAAACATTTTCTCAATTTTTTAAACTTTTTTTAAACAAAATTAAAATTGTCTACATTAATTGTTTGAAGGCTTTCAGCGTTTTACATTTCATCTATTCATTTTTGTCATAAATGCAAGAAATTCGGCAGTCTAATCAATTGTGTATAAAAAAAAAATAATAATAATAATCCTAAATTATATTGTTAGTACGATAATTTTGAATGTTTTCTTGTCTGTAGACGGAAGGAGAAGATATCAGCAAACTGGAAAAGGCGGATATTCTAGAGCTGACGGTTCGTCATTTACAAAAACTACAATCATTACAAGGTCTGCAGTCTTTCGGATTGAACACCCTTGCCAAAAGTGACGAGATTTCTGACGAAAGCCGATGGCTGTCTGGTTTCGGGCACTGTGCAGCTGAAGCATACAGATTTCTCTCGGCTCTGTCAGGTGAAGGTGCGGAAAAGTTAGCGAGGCACTTGACAGCTGGTCTGCAAAAAACCCGGGCAACGAATTCATCGGTAATTATTGTTTCACCAAAAATTAAATCAAACAATAAAGCGAAAGTTTTTTCACGCACGTTTAATCGACTATTAGCGCTTTTTACATATCAACAAGGTGTATAATTTCCCGGAATCAACTATTTATTTCATTTGAATAACCTTGTTAACGAAAAATTCTTGTGTAAATATACTTTCAAAAATTTTTTTTAAACTATTCACTCAGTTTACTAATTCATTAAATAAGTCATTGCCAATAAATACTACATTACATATGCGTTACTAATCATCAATTTATCAGTACAATAATTTTTGAATTGTAATTTATTAATAGTTTATTGTTATTTCAGTTGAAAACAAGTCCATACCCACCTCTACCAGGAACGTCCATCGAAAATGGCATAATTCAAGACTCCAACGTGACATCTTCCGAAAAAAGTACAAGAATCACCTGTGAAGCCAACCAGAGTGTGTCTAGTGCTTCAGCTCCGTGCAATAGAATAATAAATGTTAACAACAATAAAAAAGAAATTTCAGATTGTATTTCAGATGTGAAAGATCTGAGGTATCAACGTACATTAGAAAATGTTAAAGTAGAAGTTAAAGATGAGGATGAAGAAGAAATTGACGTAGAACATGTTGATAAGCGTGATCCTATGTGGCGGCCTTGGTAGATTTTATAGAATAGTATATTTTATATTGTCATATGTGATTTTAATTGCGTAAGGAGTTATTTGAATCAGTAGTTCTACTGTATAAATTAATTTAAGTAACTGGAAATGGGAGCATGCATATGTAATCTTGTACGGAGTATCGTGTTTCTATGTAATCTAACGAATTAAAAATTTGCCGAAACAAATGACTTTGAACATTCTTTACCCTATACTGCGACATACTAATGTCAAAACTCTTGACAATGTATTACCTATTAATAATAAAATTCTAAATAATGCAATAAGTCTTTCATTAATTAACATTTTGTATCTTCAGCCGTAAGAATGCAAACATTTTGTTCTGAGGATAACTCTCGATGCCGAGTATGGTCTTGGCTATATAATAACCAAATTTTTTTTATTAAAAATGACTAAAAGTACTCGAGATTATATTCTACATATGTTCCTAATATTCAACTGACTCTGAAGCTATCTGGAGCCGCATAAAGAAACACTCCTCTTTCATTCACTCTAAAATTTTAATTCAAACAAGCCGCTATTAATAGTGATGACAGCGCCGCCGTGGCCGATGTAGGAACTAAACAACGACCTCCGTACAGCGCCAATTGACGTAGTGGCAAAACGCTCAAACTGGTAGCCAAAATTACCGACAGTCGATATCCGTCGGTAATTTTGGCTAACAGTTTGAGCGTTTTGCCACTACGTCAATTGGCGCTGTACGGAGGTCGTTGTTTAGTTCCTACATCGACCACGGCGGCGCTGTCATCACCATTAATAGCGGCTTGTTTGAATTAAAATCTTATACCGAATGAAAGAGAATCTGGGTTTGTATGTTTTAATAATCAATAATAATAGCTCGAGTGCAAAAATGTTCCTGCGAATTTTATTTTTTCTTCCGGTGTTCTGTATGTGCATTGTAGTTTCTGTACTTAAAATATTTTCTATTTATAGGTGGCTGTGGTACAATCCAAGGGACCCAGATAATCAATTACAGTGGCTTTCAGATACACTTCGTGATGCAGAAAAAAAACAAGAATTTGTACATATTTTATCCCACATTCCTACTAATAGCAACAACTGTTTAAAAACATGGAAACGAGAATATATAAAAATAATCAATAGATATTCTCAAATAATAAAAGCAGAATTCAATGGCCATACGCATAATGATGAAGTGGCAATATTTTACGATTCAAATTCTGTAGCACAAAACATTGCTTGGAATGGTGGTAGCATAACTGGTTACTCGAAATTGAATCCTAATTACAAAGTTTACAATGTAAATGGTAGTAACTATGTAAGTCATTCTACATTTAAAATTAGAACTTGTAACATACTAATAGAAAAAAAGAGTAAATAATTTAAAATAAATCTTATAGGCAGTGAATGATTACCAGAACTGGATGTATGATATTGGTTCTGCAAATGAGAACGCGAATGAAAGACCAACATGGTTCAAATCGTATTCTTTTAAAGCGGAGTATGGTGTTCCTGAACTATCAGCTAGATCATTAAACAATTGGCTACATGCAGCATTAAATAATGAAACACTTGTCAACAAGTATTACAAGTAAGATAAAATTATATAACGTATATACTACTTCAAATATTATTATACTATAATTCTATTTATGTCAAATTTTAATTATTGTTTTTTATAGTAATTTTTTCAAGCACGCTGAGCCTTCATTGAATAGGAATTGTAATCTCAACTGTAAGAAACAGTATTTGAATCGAATAATTATAAACCCTATTTAGGATGACTAAAATCTTTTACTAGGAAAAGGTGTATGAAATCCGTTACTTGTACATTCAAATAAAACATGAAGGTTGATATTAAAATATGTTTATTATATGAGTCTCAACTAGTATTTACAAATTGTTCTTCAAAAACAATAAGCTCTACCTAACACTTCTCAATTCAATCCAGTCCAACTTTGTATTACGAAGAATTTCTTCGGATGGTATCTTATCTAATAAGTGAATCTAAACAAAGAAAAAATTAATTAATCATAAAATGATATGTATGCATCTCTTTCTCGTGAAATAAATTCCTTTACCTGCTTTCTCACATAAATTACAACTGTTTCAATCTTCTCTGGGTTGTTGTTCTCTGAATTAAAAAACATTCTCCAAATTGCTGCAGCCAATACCTTATCCTCAGATAAAAGTCCTTCGTCGTAATCAAGGAGAGCAGCATTAAATTGTGATGATAGCTGCAGTATTTGTTTCTTCTTTATTTTCGGATTAATATGCTAACAAAGAAATTTGTAACAATTACACAATATTCAAACTGAATCACAATTAAATGCAAGTGATACATGATTCATTGTTTATGTTACTTACACCAAGCTTATTTATTCTCTCATCAATATCTTTCCACATAGCTTCTACCAGATTATGTCTAACTAGTTTACCATCCTTTCCTTCACCCATGTAACGTACCATTAGCATCCAAACATGCAATTCTGTGACCAAAAACCAAGAGAAGAATGTGTCTGGCATTTTAAATTCTAAAAAGAAAACGAATAATTGTTTTCAAATAATTCCCAACTCTGGCAAACACTAGTATTGATTGTACCTTCATAAAATGCTGAATAGTTGAGTTTGTTAACTATGTGTCCATATCTTAGATAACCTAATGCCATTAATCTCTAAAATACATACAAATCCGATAAATGTTTCCTGATCTTACCATTACTCATAGAATATTTTATACAGATATATACAGATTTAATAAATATTACTTACGTATTTGGTGATGCCTACTCTGATTAAAAATTTTTTAAGTCCCTCAAGTCCAGTTACTACATTAGGTATATTTGTTGATGTTTTAGTTGCATTAAGATTTTTATGAACTTGACGATACTGCGGCCTCATTGATAAATCTACATTATTTGTAACAATACATTGACGTTCCATAATATATTTCAATGTGGAAGACAATAATTCCTTCTGTAAAAAAGATTTCACAATATTATATTGTATAACATAACTTTTGAAATGATAAATGAACCTGTAATTCATAAATAGGCAACGAATTTTATGCATTTAACGCTGTCTATATTCATAAATCATCAAAATATAGCAATAAGAGGATAATATAAACTAATGAAATTATACTACAATATCTTGGAAAATATAGTTAATACATATTTAATGATTCGTTTGTAACTTAAAAACGCGTATAACCTATATCCAAATAAAGTGACCAACGATGTTTAAATAGTAGATAACATAAAAATATTTCTATTTTAATCAATCTCACCTTTCGAAGTGACAACATTCTTGTACAGTACATCTGTATACTTTGTGTAATTAAGACCTTTAACTGATCATTAATATTTCCACATTTATTTATTATCCGACCAGGGCACCATAACCTTTCTTTTTTCGAATGTACTCATTTATACATATAGTGTGTACAATTCTGACATAACACAAGAAGCTGTAAAATCGAAGATATTACGTGTTATTCATCGGAGTTTTACTTGCGGAAGATATCTTTCATAATACTTTTTACGTTTATGTTAGCATAAGTTTGGTACTAACATTTCTATCAATATTGATTGAAATGGTTTGACAAATCAGTACTACGAAGATTCAAATCAGCCGCTTATTGACAGAACAGTTACGCACTGCGTAATACTGTAATCCAAATCGCAGACTTTCACATCATTTGTCAATTTTTGTAGGACTTTCAATTCCTAATTCCTAATCAATTTTCAAAGAAATATATATTTGATTGATTATTGGACACGTATAATCTTATTATTGAATGAAATATAAAAATCAATGAATCAGATCATTTAGATCTAGGCGAGCGAAGAAATTGTGGAATTCTTGGGATTTCCCTTTTGCCTCTGTACTTTCTCGTAAATTTAGTCATATTTTTATCTCTGTACTCTGTATTGTATAATTGCAATTAACTCAAGAGACAGCAGGCGCAATTACAGAGACATTGAAAATTTTTCTTCTCGCGTCTTGATTGGCTAAGATGTCAGAAATTGGATAATGATTGAACAGCGCTCTATACAACAAAGATAAGAAGTGCAATAATCCGTACTAATGAACGTAATGAACTAAATATTTTAAAAAATTGAACTATTCTAAGTATAGATCTTATGTTATTAAAAAAACAATTTCTAATGAAATTTCGAACTATATATCGTGTGTTAGACTAATCATTAGAGTTGAGTTGGCAGCAATATACGGATGGGTTTTGACAGTTACCGCATTAAAAGTATACGACTAAATAGTGATTGTTGTAGATGACAAGTCACTCATCCGCGTAAAATGCACGACGTATTAGAAAAATAATCAGAACATTGTGTAAAAACTGGTGTCACAATGTATTCAACGAAAACTCCTTCCTTAAGAATTGATGAAGCCGATCTCAAGTGCAAAAATGGTTGCGGATTTTATGGAAATGCCGAATGGCAAGGTTATTGTAGCAAATGTCATCGAGAGTATTTACAAAAACAAAGATCTCAAACAGAGAGTAATGTTTCTGGACAAGGATATGATACGTATGTCTATTAATTTAATTATAAATTGATACACGAATTGATGTCTTTAATAATTAAAGAAATTCAGTTTTCTTATATTGTAGCTTGTTAGCTAGAATGTTATGGCTTATCATTTCTGTAATATATGGCAAAAAAATTGTCTACAGCTATATAAAAAGCATATCTATCTATCATATTTTACTTCGTTGTTTCAATAAATCAATTGTTACACGTCATTGTGTAAAATGATTATATTCATACATAACATTAATATTTTAGTCAGTCATTGAATCGGAGTTTGAGTAGTGCTCAACAGAAATATGAAGAGAAAAAAGTACAACAAGAAAAGAAGTACAAGTTGTTAAACATATCTTTTCGTAAGCCGACTACAAAAGGTATATATTTACATTGTCTTCCACTGTTTTATGCGCCGTTTAAGTTTTCCTTCTAAGTTCAAATACCGAGCAAATACAAACTTAATTTTGTTTGAGAAGCACAGGGATATCAAGATTATATGACCGAACTGTTAAATGAATTAACCAAAGACAATTCGGATCTGGAGAAAGTAAAAGCAGAAAATCGTGACCTAATAAGCATGATTGCTAAAACACCAGCAGAAAGAGATGTCAGAAAATGTATGCATTCTTTTATACTTGACATACTTCAAAATAAGGATGTAAAGAGAATAGAGGAACTTTCGGAGATCATACAAAACTTTTATCAAGTATTTGCTAAGCGTTTAGAAAATAATCCCAAATATACAGGTATTTTAAAACGTTTGTTACAATGTACCCTGTATACATTCATGAAATAATTATATTAATTACTTCACCATTATTTTAGACATAACACCAGAAATTAAAGAAAAATTATTAGATTATATTGAACGATATACTATGACTTTACTCTACAGGATACTCTTCTGTCCCCCCTTTACAAATGATGAAGAAAAGGATTTAGCAATACAAAAAAGGTTTGACTTTATTTAAAACTTTTCGTAAAGACTAAATTTAAACTAAAATACCATATTTTTCCAGAATTCGCCAATTAAATTGGGTCAGTGGAAAAAATTTAGAATGCAGGATACATGAAACCAGTGCAGAAGTCAGAGAACTTGTCTATAGTTCAATAACAGGTTTGCATATAAACCACTTAATCAATTTTTGCTCAAATTTCTAAACATTTTTTTAATCAAACTTTCCTATTGTTACAGACTTATTAAACATGGATTCTGTTAAAGCTCCACAAGAAAAACTTTCTTGCGTTATTTATTGTTGTAGGAATATATTTTTAATGTTACAACAGTCCGTTGGTGGACCTGCATCGGCAGACGAATTTCTTCCTGCGTTAATTTTTATTGTACTAAAAGCTAATCCAGCACGCCTTAAAAGCAATATTAACTTTATTACTAGGTTTTGTAATGCAAGCAGATTAATGACCGGGGAAGGTGGATATTACTTCACAAATCTGGTACAAGAGAATACTTATTATTTTTCTTTCATTAAAAATGAAAACTGTAAAATCTAATTGTTAACTGAAAAAAAAATAATTTACAGTGTTGCGCAGTCTCTTTCATTGAAAATTTAACAGCTGCATCATTGAATATGGACGAAAAAGATTTCAATGCTTATATGTCTGGAGAACGTGTACCCGCCAACACTTGGGAATCTGCTCTGATGATATGTGAAGTACATATCATTATATACATTATGTACATACATATTTTTGTTCTTAACAAATTTCTTTTTCTGTAATACAGTTTGATTGTTTGTAGAGTATACACTTAATGTGCGAAGACATAACACTTCTCGATGAAATGAAAGCAAAAACGACAGAAATGGTGAACGAAACGTTAGATTTAAAAGAAAAGATGGTACAATTTCAAGAAGAAATTGAGTCCGAAGTAAATACAGTTCTGGAGAGAACACCATTACTGATTACACACAGTCAAAGATTGCCAACTAATTTAGACTGTGAAGATATAGAAAGTTACCAGTTACCACCTCCAATTATTCCACAAGTAAATTATTTTTGTTAAATTATTGGACGTGTGTGAAGAAACTTATACGATATAGACAGTTTCTCTGAAGACCCACATATGTTTCACAAATATTTATGGAAAAATTAATGTCAACGATTTCTTTTAGGTTTGTTCTACTACAGTTACTAATTCCACCCAACAAAACGACATGAGAATTTCTCTAATAGACGATTGCGTGACACCATCTCCTACTTTCGATTTTCCCTCTTTCATGGGTGATGATAGCTTCGATGTGAGCAAAGCGGAGGATGAAACTAGTCTCATCAGCTTAGATGCACAATGTGATTTTGATGTTCAACAAGAGAAAACTTCAAATGAATTATTAGTACCAACTACTTTACATTTAGCTTCTACAGCAGAACCAGAAAAGGAAGATTATCACGGATTTACGGTACAGGGTTCGAACATACCCACAATTCCATGCAACACTGGGGACTTATCCCTTAATTCTACAGAAACCGATTGTGAAAATTTTTCGAGCTATTTCCATAATGTATAAAATACATTGTTGAAGCTAAATACGATTCGTAAACAATGTTTTATCTTTATGTGTAACCCTTGCAGTGATACGAGTGAAATGCTATGGTTGTAATGTAAATAACATTAAATAATTTAAAAATATAATTAATACGAATTAATAGAAGCTATTAGAAAAATTAATTTATTGACTATCAATAACTTATGTATTAAAATAATTTCGTACGAAAGATTTATGTACCCCGTATTAATTTATTTTTTACATTTATTTTGAACACTTAAAGGTAGCTGTTTCAAATGAATTACAATGTAATAATCATCTACATATAAATAAATAATTCAAATTCTACTTATTAATAGGATACAAATGTACATTTATCTTCCTATCAAAAGATAGTCATATTTTTACTTTTAAGTAAACCATCTCCGTAGCATTATACGTAAAGCTAATAAATGATTTCTTCTTTGCAATTTTGTGTCAAATACATTAAAATCTACACTGCTTAATTTGTTCATATAATCGTATAGACAGATTTTCGGTAAAAAGATGTATTGCGCGTAATCTAAGTCTAGTTCTTTCGATAGAGACATTGCCTGCAAACCATAGAAATGATTTGAATTAGAATTCACACAGTAATATATCCATTCTTCAAAGTATATCATGATTTAATTCGATAAAATATTTACCATGTTTAAATGTTTTGTTCCAAAAGAAGCAATATCATATATTGCATTTTTCAGATCTTGACTGACTTCACCCTGGAATATAGCTTCTGTAGAAACACCATGTTTCATTAAAATATCTTGCGGCAGCATGTTTATTCTATGTTTGGCATTATAAGGAATAGATCGAATTATATTAATTATGCCATGTCCTTTTCCCATATGACTAACAGCATGTTCTGTTTTAACACCACGGGCACGATGCGCCTCCAGTATTAGGTAATAAATAGAAGAAGTACTGAATTCTGCATATTTTTCTATTGCACTCATATCAAGAAACGTACTATTCCTTAGATGTTCTAGACGAACATTTATCAGTCGTTTGAAATATTCTATGGTAAAGGAATGCCTTTCTAGAATCTGTAAATGTAAACACCATAACTTTAACACTAAATTGATAATGTAGCGTATTATACATTTGATGAATTGCAAAAGTATACCCTAGCTAATTCCAGCAGGACAGGACTTCTTGGAGGTTTTCCATTAAATGTACTATCCAATGCATTACTCCAAAATTTCAATCTCATTTCTCCTATTTTATTGTCTTGTATATGATCTTGTACTAGAGCCACTTCCACATTAAATGCACGAATCGCGAATACAGCTGATCTAACATCACTGTGTAGGAATAATGTGCACAGAAAATTTTCATAGTCATGCTTTCTGAAAAACATTTAAACGATGATTATAGTACACTAAAAATTTTGGCATTATTTTTATTCGAAAAGTATTTCATAAATTTGTTAAAAATCCAGTGTCATTAGAGAATCTAAACATTTTTATTATCATTAGATTGTTATCTGAATTTGTACGATTCGAAATTCAATTATCCTTTATACTGTATGTTAAATAATTAAGAGCAAAGTTTATAAAAGTTTATATTACTTTGAGGCAAGTAGCAGTGTCGAGAAATTTCACTCATTTGTTATTATTTGTCATTATATACCTAACTAAGTCAAAACAATATTGAGCCGGCGTTTGTTTTGTGACTGCATTTGAGTACTTTAAAATTTGTAAGAACGTAAATCGACGAACATTCAGTAAATTTCGTCCGATCATACTGAATTTTCTTGTTCTTCACGTTGCGTTGTATGTATAGTTCCGCCAAAACAACAATGGCGGCTTACTATATAATCTGCACAATATATGGGTCACGGTGTAAGAATTCTATCTTTCATTGGACTATCTCGCGCGGGAATAAATTCAAAAAAATTATAGGTGTACTATATTGTAACACAGACGAGGTATAAGGATAGACCTATCATACAATGCATTTTTTTGTCACACGTTTTTGGGGTCACGTAACCCCATTACCATTTTAGTGTCACATCCTGTATTACCAACTGGAACTAAAATACACTGACAGCATTCTTAGCGGTAGGAAGTAAAATTAAAAATAGCTATACTGCAGTCCCGCGAAGATATATAATATTGTTATCTAAAATGCCTCAACGATTTATATATTTTGAAATATCAACATCGCTAAAAGTTCCACCTCTACGTAAATAGAGCATTTGCTCGAGATATACATAAGACTGCGTCAGTGGCGTACGTAAATGGACTTATATGTAGTATCGTAGGTAATGAATAAACGTAGAATGCTGACATTACTCATTCTATAATTGCTTGGAACAAAATTACTTTTTACTGTAGAATGTCATAACGCTCTTATTGTCGTCGAATCAGACGGAAGGTGACATTGCAAAATGTTATAGAAGGGAATAGGTTTGAAATAATCATGGATATTAATTTACAAGATCTTTATTGAAAATTTTTCAATACATTTGTTCTTACATCCAGCACGCCTTACGTTCTAGTGTACAATATAAACGAAAATTCTAACTGTGCAGCTATTAGCTCGATATTATCCACTATTTGTAAGATACTAGA